>BGNK01000536.1:148311-166648 GCA_003297005.1 Symbiodinium sp. clade A Y106
GAGAAACCTGTGAGCGGGCTGTGAGAAACCTGTGAGAAACCTGTAAGCAGTTGGGGATTGGGTCCGGGCCGGTGAACCCTTTCCTCACAAGTTTCTCACAGGTTTCTCACAAGGTTCTCACAGGTTTCTCACAGGCTTCTCACAGGCTTCTCACAGGGTTCCCCTCGGTTCTCACAGGTTTCTCACAGGATTCTCACAGGCTCCTCTCACAAGCTTCTTACTGCTCACAGACCCCGCTCACAGGTTTCCCACAAGATTCTCACAGAAATAATTGTTTTACTCCACTCCAGTCATTCCAAGACCCGGCGGTCACAACGTTAGCGCTCAACGGCACAGAGGCCTGAACACGGCCACGCTTATGGGATAGGACGCTCATGGCACAAATGAGCCGCACAAAATTGTATTGCATCAACGATACCTTCGTAACGGCAAGATTTGGCTGATTTGGATTCCACAGTGTTAGCCTCTGTCTTTGCGCATGCTCGGACACAAGCGCAGCTACAAGCTGTATTTCAGCCGCATCTTCCAACAAGGTACGAAGGTCGCAGTTGCTCCTGTCCGGCATGCCCAGATCAGATGTGCACCGTTCTTTCAGCACAGTGCCCAAATGCTTCGTGAGGCAACCGGCGTCGCCTCATTTCAAGCCGAAATCCTCCTCGGCCAACTGCTTGATGAACATGATGTCGCACGCCCCTTGGCTCAATGCAGCGTAAGCACGTGTTCGCGATGCATGGGGCCATAGGGTGTAAAGAACACATTTTGGAATCGCAATTTGCTGCCAGACATTGACTTTGGTGCCTGGTGTCTCGATGCCATCGTTCTTCATGTCGAGGTATCTCCTACACCTTTGACTCAAGGTTTTTGTCCGACGCGCCTAGACGAATGTCGTCAAAAGTCGTCAGCGTGGTGCAAAAGAGTTGCATCAATTTCGGGACATGTGTACACAGTCGGGCCACGGGCCACGAATGACCTGATACGAGTACCCTTTGCTGATCAAACCATTCGTGACGATTTCTTTAAACTCCTGTCGGCAATTGCTTCCAGCCGGCCGCCTGCCGGGCAGGTTTCCCAAAGGTTTCCCACAAGTTCACCAAACAGCCCATACAGCAGTTCGGGATTACGCGGCCAGGACCTTTTCCAGCGCAGCTGCGGCCGAACCGCCCGAACCACTTCTGTCAACGGATCTACCGGAATGTGCAATGCTTTGCTCCCGGAGTTTTGGGTATGCAACCAAGCATAAAAAAAGCGGGTATGCAGGGCACTGGTTGACCGTTACTGTCGCCCGATTTTGTGCCGAAGGGTTATGCGCACCTGACGTCTCCGGAGCGGGAGCGCAACCCACTAAAGAGGCATTTGAGCTCGCGAAGAATGTGTGATTCTTCGTACGGAATTGGTGCGAGCGTGTTGGTTTGTTAGGCCAGCTCCTCATTGGAGGACGTTGTATTTATGCCTGCACATGTGAAGCACGAACGATAGACTCCGCGTTTGATTTCATCGACCCAATTGAAACTTCAAACGTGTCGCTTTCCGTGGCATGGCTGCTTTGACACTTGATTTGGCGAAATCTTTTGCGTTGCCATCCGAACATCTCGACTTCGCGAGGGTCTAACCGTGTGTCAAGCTTGAAAAGCACGGACGGCATTTTCTTCTCCCATTGGCCATTGGCCATTGCGTGCCCAGTATTGCTGCCTACTTTCCGTACTTTGGGTGACGACATGTGACGACTCTGCAGTTGCGGCTGCTGGCTGACGCTACCAGCGCCGAGCTTTTGTCGACACTTGCAGCTGGACTTGGCAGATCTTGGCAGTACCACGGCATCGGGTGTTGCCACCTAACGGTCAATTTGCGTGGACCCGGCACCTCGAAAACAGGACGCTGCCTGTGCACCTCCTCTGCAAATGGCGATGGTGGTATCGCATGCCATGCGAGCTGTTCCGGGTCATACCAGGTGCTTCCGACAGAGACGTTCCTCGGGACTCGGATCTCTCGTCTTGCTGTGCGGAACATGGCCTTGCAGGTTGATCGAAGTGCTGCTGTTGCTGCTGGTGCTGCTTCACGTGGCGGGTTTCAGCTCGGACCTTAGGGCTTGTCGGCTTTCACATGGTACCGAGCCGACACAAATGCCCACCAACGGCACAACCGAGGAACTACTGGGCGATTGATGTTCACAGGCTCTTGCAGGTGGGGACTACAAAAACTCGGCATTCCAGCCATGAACCGGTGAGTGTTTTCTGCACCGCCCATGCTAACGTGGCGCTGCCTGGATGTGCGTTGGACTTGCTCGGCTACACTTCGTGACGCAGTTTTTTGCTGGTGTTGAAACGTAACTTTGGCATACCCCAACCGCTTTGTCCATAATACCATCGCTTTCACAGCATAACGTATTGGGCTGACGACTCGTTTTTTCCGTAGGCTAAGTCTTAGCGGCTAAGTCACATGCATGTGGTCCTGTTTTGCATGACGTGTGTTCGTGGTATATGTGCAACATTCAAGCAAACATAGCATACTGAAACTACAGCGTTTGTACAAAAGTACGCTTCGTAAACACTCGCAAAATCTCCACAAATTTCACCAAGACCCCGGAGCAGCTGCTTTGCAGATGCCATAACGGTTCGTGCCATGAAGCAAGGTCTTAACAATGTTTTGCAAAAATAGCGAACAAACAGCTATTCGTCGTAGTCGCATAATCGTAGTAGTAGTCGTCGTCGTGGTGGTGGTCGTAGTGGTGGTGGCAATCGTAGTTGCAGTAGAAGTCGAAGTCGAGGTAGAAGTAGCACTAAACATTTTTTTCAAGTAGAAGCAGCAGTAGAAGTATTAGTAGTCGTCGTTGTCGTCGTAATGGTAGTGATAAAATTACTAGTAGTACTAGTAGTCGTCGTGATCGTCGTAGTAGTAGTAGTAGTAGTAGTAGTAGTACTAGTTGTAGTAGCAGGTTGTGGTAGTGGTAGTGGAAATCGTAGTGGTAGTGGTGGTAGTAGGCTGGTGGCGGTGGTGGTAATGCCAGTAGTAGTCGTAGTCGTCGGCTTCGTAGAACTTGTGGCAATGGTCGTCGCCGTCGTCGTGGTCGTAGTAGTGGTAGTAGCAGTCGTCGTCGTCCTCGTCGTCGTACTAGTAATAAATAGTCGTTGTTGTATCACAAAAAGGTAGTACTGGCAAATGCTATTAGTGGCTGCAATAGTAGCCGTCGCTATATTACACAAGGCCACAGTACTACTCGCAGCAACAGTAGTAGTAGTAGTGGTGGTGGTGGTGGTGGTGGTGGTGGTGTAATAATAATGGTGGTGGTGGCCTTGTCGTGGTCGTCGTCGTGGGAGTAGGACTGGATTAGCATTGGCAGCATTTGTTGCTGTTGTTATTGTTGTGGCCATGAAAAATCGCTATCGCCAACGGAACCCGTACCTCGCAACAATCGACGTTGAGGTAATCTAAACATTATCAACACCAGCAATGGTAACAATAATAGTAGTTGTGATCGTAGCAGTAGTCGTAGCCGTAGTAGTCGTCGTCGTCGTAGCAGTAGAGGCACCAGCAGCAGTAGTAGTAGTAGTAGTAGTGGTGGTAGTAGCACCAGTAGTAGCAGAGAGTAGTAGTAATAGTAGTAGTAGTTGTAGTCGTTGTAGTAGTAGTAGTAGTAGTAGTAGTAGTAGTAGTAATAGTAGTAGTCGTCGTCGTCGTCGTAGTAGTAATAGTAGCAATAGTAGTAGTAATAGTAGTAGTAATAGTAGTAGTAGTCGTCGTCGTCGTCGTAGTAGTAGTAGTACAAAAATTGTTGCTGCTGTGGTCATAGTACTAGGAATGGTAGTAGTCGTCGTTGTCGTCGTGGCAGTAATCGTACTAGCAGTAGTAGCAGTAGTAATCGTAGGAATAGTCGTCGTCGTCGTCGCAGTAGTAGCAACAGTAATAGTAGCAGTAGCAGTAGTGACAGGGATGTAGAGGGAGAAGGAGTAAGAGTAGGTACAGGAGTAGTAGTCGTTGTCGCCATAGGAATGGTTGTATTTGTCGTTGTTGTTTAGTAGCACAAGCAATTGTTGTCGTGCTGCGGGCTGTGGTAAAACGACCAGTCGTCGCCGCGGTGGTAACGCCAACTATGCCGTGCAAATTGTAGAGGCGAAACAACTCCTAATACTGGCAATAATTGTCGTCGTCACCGTCGCCAAAAATGGCGACAAGAATAAAACGATGCTGCGACCAACCGAAGTCGTCGTCGTGCTAGTCGTCGTCGTCCTAGTCGTAAAGTCCTAGTAATAGCTAATGATAATACTAAGACTAATAAGAAGAACAGTAATAGTGGTGGTCGTCCCGCTCGTTGCACCTGCCAGCAGACGGTGTATTTCTAGTTGTGATGGTTGTTGTTTTGGTGGTGAGATTAGCCACAATAACAGAATGTACCGGCAGCACTTGGCAATTGTCGCGCCCTTTTCCGTCCGCGAGGGGCTGTCCTTGTGGTGACTTACACGACCAACCGACGGAGTGGCCCAGAGCTCCCAGAGCGCCAGCGCTCGGCATCACGGGCCTGTGCCAACAACTCACCCAGTGGTGGCGGAACTCCGTGGCACTGCTCCGCTCCGCAACAGCAGCTCCAAGAGCGACGTGGCATACGCACACAGGGCGGCACCGCCAGCATCCCCGTCCATCGGTGGAGGCTGGCTCGGCACACAGCCCACCGCAAGCGTGAGGGCAAGTGCCCTGGCCGCGGCAAGGTGATGCAGGACAGTCTCCGCCTCCATCCACCCGCCAATGGCAATAGGGAGAGGACGGGTTGGAGGAGAAAAACTCCTGCGATGGCGACGGAACAACCGTTTATTCTATGCACACAACAACACAGCTAGGAGCACCACAAAGGCACTCGGGATCACCGGGCAATTCTGCCACCCTGAAACAAGTGATGACCACAACGTGCTAACATCCACTCCCGAAGCAGGGAGGACGTGAGTCGCGAGAAATGGATATTGTTGCCACCGTTACTGTTGGCTGATACACGGTGTCATCCGCAAGGGACGTCAATGCCATCAAGTCCCCATGAGAAATGTTTCGTGATCATGATGGCGACAGATACGTTCCAATCAATTTGCAGCATCAGTTTGCAATTGAAGAATCTGTCTAATCCGGGAAACAGGCTCTCCGTGACTCCTAAATCGGCGGATTTTCCAATCAGTTGAGCTTAACTAACAAGGAACCACCAAAATAGTATAGCTAATTATTAAAGCCCCTACATTGCATTGTGAGGTGCGTTCGACGGTTACCCATTGAGTCCAGGAGTGCAGCAAAGGCATGAGACATGTCCTGCAATCTTGGCAAAATGACACTCTCACCGACAGTGCTCACCGGGCAGCCTGACCACTATTGCAGAATTCGCGAAGGCGAAGCGTGCAGGAGAAGGACCGACTAATTCCAGTGACCGTCGCGAATTTTGACGTCAAAGGAAAGCCGGCCAGAGGTTTCATTTACCCCGGCCAGCACAGTCAAATTCGTCACCGTTTCGACGTGACAGACCACGACGCCTGACGCATTCGGCAAAGGGAAAAACCGCGCGTGGCAGAAATGGATCTACAGCTGGCACCGCAACTGCTTCAGTCCTCGACATCTTGTTTAATGGAGGGCTGGTGCAGCATTGTCGGCGCCACATCCCGGGCTAGATTCAGGAAGCAGAAAAACGATCCCGTCCAGGTAGCTGCGGTACCATGCACACCTCCACGCTCGGCTGCATGCCTTGGATCTGCGCCCCGATCGCTTCCGGACGGCACGAGAGGCCCCTGACACGTCGCCATAATTCGCTAAACTCGGCGCGGAAATCGCTTTTACTGCATAGCAGGCCGCATCAGGCTCACGTACGAACAAAAATGACGGCAATAGCAACGGCAACCTCCGCGGTCTCGGCAGGGCAAAGCTCGGCGGATTCATGCGCAAAAGCGAACCGCCTGTTGGGATCAGCAGCAGGGCCCTGTCGCGAGACCAGCTCCTGCAATATCTTCGCGGACGTTCGTCATTTTCATCATCAACACCTATAGTCTGCCGGATGAAGTCTGACGATCACGCCAGAGCTCAAGACCTTGGAGTCTAGCAACAGACCTTAAGCTGCAGAGGGCTGCCGCTGATATTGACATCAAGACTACATGCTGGACTAGCAGCTATACCTATAGTCTCCATTGTAGTTCCTTGTTTTGGTTTAACAAGTTTTTATGGTTAGGATCCTATAGGGTAAACTACAAAGGAGACTATAGGTAGAACTGAGGGGCATGGGGTTCTCTGCGCTGATGCGTGCCGCACCTGAAGTGCCGGAGGCATTGGCAGCGGCTGAGGCCAACGCCTGCAGTATCAAAGCAAATGGACAGTCGTGGTGCGTAAACCCCGCTCTTCACCACCCCATACGTGCTCTGAGAACAAGCTGCTCGGCGGTAAAGGGCGCACGACGACATCTCAGCTTTCACCGCCGAAGCTGCAATTGCGGTGTCGGGACTTAGCAGTATATGTTGCTATCATTCAGTGCATTGTCCCGAGCTACGTTCAATGCTGGACTACGTTCGTGTCACACTGTGATCTCCGTGGTTGCTTAGCATTGTCATCGCCGCCGGCCCTGGCATGCTTCCATGTTGGCTCCCTATAAATGCACTTCGATGCACTACGACTACGAATAACGACAATAAGAATACCAACAATAATAAGACGTGCTCCTAACAATCATCATAATCATAACTATCAGAAGTGAGACCACTTTCTCCGAAAGCATCCCAAATACTCGAAACGGGGAGACGAGAAGGCTCCGTCTCACACCGACTTGCAGCCCATTCTCTGTAGTCATTCATTGTTTCGGAAACATAAATCCGAATACCTCAGCAGTGACGAACACTTGATCTCCAGATCTTTGCTAGAAACTCCCGGTTGCCGATATGACTTGATGATGATGAGGATGAGGATGATGATGACGATGATGATAATGAGGCTGCGGGGGGAACCTGCGGCTGGTCTTCGGGTTTCAGGGTCTGCAGGCCAGAGTTTTGGAGTTTCGGGTTGGGTCTACATATTGCTTCAATCTCTGTAGGGACTGCTTTGCCTTGCCTATACCACCAGCCCAGCACCCCTGCTGTCGGCAGGGAGATCACCAGGGCCATGAGCAGCGTTGCAGTGCAAGAAGCCTGCAAACTCTCCCCAGAGAGCCCAATATCCCTTAATTAAGGAATATGGCTCAAATTATATTTGGCTTCCCTAAAGGGTTCCTTAAAGGGATCTATAGGGGTTCTAGAAGGGAATTAAGGAATATATATATGGCTTAAATTATATCGGGCTTCATATTATGATTTAAGCTATATTCCTCAATTAAGGGGTATTGGGCTCCCTGGGTCAGCTGACGTGGATTATGGTTGGGGGAATATAGATTTCTCGGTTCTACAGGCTCAAGACAAATCTCACGGCCCATGAAACCTAGTGAATCTCCTTGACTTAAGGCTTAAGCACAGTCTCAGCAGATGTATCCAGCACCTTAAGACACTTGATCCTAAAACCTTAAATTAAACCTTCTGAGCAAGGAATATGCCTCAAACTACACAGCGCTTGCCTGCTATGATCTCGCGACTCATCACGGATGAAACCAACAATCCCAGATCTGAACCACAATGCACTTATCCACTTGTTATGGCTTAAGCCCCCATAGCCAACGCCCAGACTCTAAACCCTAAACCCTAAACCCTGAACCCTGAACCTCTAAACCCCTAAACCCCTAAACCCTAAACCCCTAAACCCCTGAACCCCTGAACCCCTAAACCCTAAACCCTAAACCCTCAACACCCAAAAGCCAACAGCCCAGGAACAGGAAGCCCTGGAGGTTCCAAGAGCTGAGCCTCCCGAGGCGCTGCAGTCCTCTGCCATTCTGGGGCGCCAGAAAACGCAGCCCTGCCTGCTTTGAGGTTTATGGACAGTTACAATTCTTAAGTAGGGCTTATAGGGTTCCTTTAAGGGATCTATAAGAGCTCTTTACAGGGGCTCTTTAACGGCTTTATGAGGGCTCTACTTGGAGGTTAAGGATTATTACAATGGGCTCTATAAGGGTTCCATTAAGGGTCCTTAACAGGGTCCCAAAATAGGGGTTAGGGTTTACTTGGAGGTTCATGGGTAGTTATAAGTGGGGCGTATAGGGTTCCTGTAAGGGATCTCGAAGGGCTCCATAAAGGTTCTATTGTAAGGGTAACATAAGGGCTCTTTAAGGGGAGGTTCATGGGTGGTTATAAGTGGTTGTAGAATCTTCTAATATATGTCTATAGTTATACTTATTATACTTGTACTCATAACTTAAAACTACCCGTGAACCTCCAAGTGGGATCCCATGCGCCCCGCAATGTTTATACACACACGATCCCAGGTACCTACTGAATGGCGAGTATAGCCTCGGGATGTGTGTCCCTAAACCGTAAACCTCTTACCCGAAACAAGACCCTAGACCCGAAGCCCCGTGATTTGTGTAAGTACCCTCTCCCTCGGGGTCCTTCTAGGTACTATAACCCCTAAGGGTCCAAAGGGCCCAATAATTAGGTACTCGGGTTTGGGATAGTGGCTATGTAGGTTACTATTTTTGAGAGTATATGATAACTGGGTACTTGGACCCTTAGGGAACGATCTGTTTCGGCCCTAGATGTGTCGCGTAATGCGGTCTGGACAAGATGGATCTGCACCTACACAGGTTGTGTATCCCAAGGGGTCCAAGTAATGGCATGGTTTATACTTTTGGGGGCCCCACAATCTACTAAAAGGCTAGTACATTGGTGCTTGGACCCTTCGGGTATGCAACATTGCCAACGTGACCAAAATCAACGAAACAAGACAAGACTCAAACAAGACAAGGTTAGAAAGCTTATTGCAGAAAACTACTGCTATTCAGGGTCTCCGTACATCCCTATTTCCATATTCAGCCTACGGTAGCATACATACACTGCGAACCGGCCATGGATGCTGAGCACCACCACTGTTTCAAGAAAAGGGATTCCCGATCATATCGTTCCCCGTTGCCTAAGGGTTCAAAGGACCCAATAATCATGTACTCGGGTTTGGGATAGTAGTTATGTAGGTTACTAGTTTCGAGAGTATATGATACTTGGGTACTTGGACCCTTAGGGTTTAGCTTATAGAACACATGACACATGAAGTCATGAACTAACTGACGCAGGATGTGGCCCATCAAGGAACCCCCCGGCCTAAAGCCCCGAACCCCACAACCTCAACTCCGACACCCCTGTAATAGGGCCCCAAAAAAGCACATAAGCAAAAATAAGGATAGGGATATCCCATATAAACCCCCTAATAATGAAGCCCAATAAGGTAGGGAGATCCCTATAAAATGCTTATGCTTATGTGCTTTTTGGGTCCCAAATGTAAGCATGAAGCCCTGAATCCCTAGACCTGAAACTCTGTAAAGCCTCTTACCGAAAACCCCTAAAAAGCCTTCAAAGCCCCGTATGTAAAATCCAAAACCCTAGCTGAACCCTAAAGAAGCTGCTGTTTAGGATTCTTCATTATGCCTTCCTTATATGAATCCTTAACACGCTAAGCTCTTCGAGGTTCAGGTAAACCCTACACCCCCAAAAGCCTAAACCCCAAGCCCCTAAACCCTAAACCCCTAACCCTCAAAAAGGCTCAACCCTAAAACCTACCCTAAACCCTACAAGCCCTAACCGCCCTAACCCCTAAACCCTTAGCCCCTAACCCTCACGGCCTCCTTGGCGTTGTTGCAAGGACCGGAAGACTCGCTCATCCGCGCCCAGAGCTCGGCAACTTGGCCAGCCTCAGAGACCCACCCCCCAGGAGCTTTAGGGCGTAGGGTTTTAATGATTTAGGGGGTTTGGGGGCTTTAGGGTTGTAAGGTTTAGGGGGTTTAGGGTTTTAAGGTTTAGGGGGCTTGTGGGGTTTAGGGTTTTAAGGTTTAGGGGGTTTGGGGAGTTCAGGTTTTAAGATTTAGGGGGTTTGGGCGGTTCAGGGTTTCAGGTTTTGGGGTGTTTTGGGTTTTAAGGCTTAGGGGGCTTAGGGGGCTTTGGGGGTTTGTTTAAGGTCTGGGGCGTTGGGGGGTTTAGGGTTCAGGAGGTTTAGGATCTACCTTAACCCCAAACACTTTCGGGTACCCATATGAAGACTTCAGAATCAGGAACCCCCAAAAGGTAGGTGAGGGAGGGGGGGCAACCGAGGAAGCCCAGAGCCCTGAAAAGAGGGAAGGCTTCTTCTTACGGTTGATGGACAAAATCCTGCATTACCCATTATAAGGAATATACCATAATTCCCATAGTTTAGGGTACGTACTTAAAGTAATGCAGGATTTTGTCCATCAGCGGTAGTTCTGCTCTTAGCCTAAAACCCCTTGAACCCTAAACCTTAAGCCCAACATCGTACTTTAAGGAAGCCCCCAGAGTCCGTGCTAGAACCCTAAACTCCTCCAAACTCAACCCTATGAGTTGCCACGTGCTCTTCCAGGACAGCTTGGAGGGTGTCCTCTTTTCCATCCTGTCGATACCCATAGGCCCCAAAGTAGTTCCTTTTTGGGCTTCATATTTAGAATTCTATAGGGTAATCCCAAAAAGGAACTACTTTGGGGCCTATGGGTAATCATGTCGAAGAGACCAGGCTGCTGCTGTTGCAAGGTCTTCAGGCGTGCTGCAGCATGCACCAGCCATGGGTGCACCGATATCGTCCGCAGGGATCTCGCGGGCCGAGCGGTCCATTTGAGACTGTCTGTGGGCTAGTCCCGAACACTGTTTACGCGGGCCTGCAACCTGCTAGAAGACGATAGGCCCTGACTGGATAGGTGAAACTCAAAAGCCGCCGGGTTTTGAGGTTGAGGACGCAATACAGACCCGGCCTCCTCCCGCCGCCGACGGATCTCCGAGCGCGACAAAGGCACGGGCAGATACATGTGCCACATGCTCGGCGTCACGGACATTGTATTACAAATGTGCCTGCTGTATGACCCAGAAGCCACCCACGGCTCGTCACCTGGCAGAGCTGGCACCTCCAAATGGTCTCGAGCGATGCCGGCATGCTGAGGAGAGCACCTAACTTTTTTTTGACAGAAAATCAGAAAACTCAGCAAAGCTGTACTTCCTAGGGGACTATGATCTACGACACATCCTAGCCAAGCAAAGCACCTGAAGCTCCCGGAAGCCACAAGAGCCGGTATCCTGGCACAAGCGAGGCCTTCTGCACAGTCACAGGCGAAAACAGCAAACTCAACAAAAAAAACCAAGGAAACACTAGGCTACCGTGTAGCTGCCTTTAGGGTGCAGCTATAATAATATTTAAAACTTAAAGAGCTAAAATGCATGACTTGGGATTTAGGGCTTGCTTGGTATCCTTGCGATACGAGTACCTGAAACCACAGCCCCAAACCCTGAGGCCTGAAAACCCCTGACAGCAAAAAACAAACCACGCGCTGAACCCTAAACCCTAAACCGATCCCCCAACTCTGAACCCTAACCCGTTAAACCCAAAACCCTCTAAAGCCACCCCAAAAAACACCCAACTTGCAGATCGCGCGCGCGAAAGCGGCGCGCGGCCGCGTAAAGGCGGCAAAATCCGGCAGAGGCGGCTGCCGGGCTTGAAGGAGGCCGCCATCGCTCCGGTGGTTTGGG
This sequence comes from Symbiodinium sp. clade A Y106, assembly GCA_003297005.1. Lineage (NCBI taxonomy): Eukaryota > Dinophyceae > Suessiales > Symbiodiniaceae > Symbiodinium > Symbiodinium sp. clade A. The sequence goes on from BGNK01000536.1 coordinate 159,915, forward strand.
GTTTAGGGTTTAGAGTTTTGGGCTTTGAGGTTCTAGGGTGTAGGGCTTGGGGTTTAGGGTTTAGGGTTTGGGGTTTAGGGTTTGGGGTTTTGGGGTTTAGGGTTTAGGGTTTGGGATTCTAAGGTATTTTAAGGTTCGGGCTTCTTTTGTCTTTGGGGCTTCGGGTCGCAAGCTGCTGTTGTAGGGTTTACTGGGCGTTTAAGTAACCAGGGAGAAAAAAGCATAAACTGTTATTTCAGAATGGTTCCTTTAAGAAAAAAGTATTAAAGTATGGTACACCAGAGCCCAGTCTAGGGGTTTAGAGTTGAGGAGTCTCGGGGCTCGGGTTAGGGGTTCTTACTTCCTTGGATGCCCCTTTGAAGCCTCTGGTAAATGGTGGGAAACAAGGAAACCCCAAACCCCAAGACCTAAATCCTACACCCTTCATAGACTCTGCACCCAAGATCTGGGAGCCAATGTAGGAAGGTGTGAGACATACATGCAGTCTGCCTGACTTCTATCTCCTGTGCATGATGATCTTCAGCCGGCAGGAAAACGAAGTTGGCGGATTAAATTTAGGGTTTACGGATTTAAGGTTAGGCTTTTGGCGCTTGCGGCTCCTGATATATGCAAGGGTTTAGGGGTGAGGGCCGGCGGACGTCGCAGTTAATCGTAATGCATCGGCATCAGCTCAGGCACTGCGTCAGACAACTGTTGTGGCCCCTGATATCCTTTTGCGGAGGCCTTTCTCGTTCGAAGAACAGGGCCCTGATTGAGAACAAGGCCTACTTTTCCAGGGGGTTGACTTCATTCAATGCGTTTGGCAGAAGTGTTGTCTCGGACTTGTTGGCACTTAATGAAGGATTTTGAACTTTGGGGCGTCTATGTAAGAGTAGTTCAGGGTACAGTGTCCAGGGTCCAGGGCTTGTGGCTACATCTGGCATGAGTCAGTGCGTGACTGGTGGACTTCGCATGCTTCGAAAAGCCTTACACACACAGCAACAAAACAACAACACAAACACCCACACACACACACAGCTAAACCCAAAACCCTACACGATACTACGAACCTTCACGGCCGAATAAGTCATGAGTCTACCAGTGGCAGACATGGCAAGGTCGTTTCGGGAAATTCACTGGGTTTAGGGTTTAGGGCTTAGGGCTTAGGGTTTAGGGTTTGGGGTTCAGGGTTTAGGGCTTAGGGTTTAGGGTTTAGGGGTCAGCTCTTTTTCGTCGCGAGGCACGGTGCAGAGTCGCTAAGATCCGAGCTCCGAAGCTCGTGGCAAGACTGGGTGTGAACCCGATTTGGTGGTAGAATTCACCAACCCCGACCCCCGGGAGGATCTAAAAAGTAGATCCCCTAATTTGGGACCCTAGCTACGAAAGGGTACTTTATAGGAACCCCCTTAAGGGATCTACTTTTTGGATTTTTGCCGGGGGTCTGGGAACCCCATGCCCGCAACTCCAGTTCTGCGAGCTCTCGTCACCAGACGGAAAACCGCGAAAGTCGCTCCCCCTCCTATCAAAACCCTAGGCCACCTCCCCCTGTGCCGGAGAGCCCATCATCTCTTGCTAGGCATCCCAAAGAAGGGAAAAGAAGGGTTAAGATGCCTGACCCTAATGTTCCTTCAACATTTTGGGGTTGAAATGCAACGGCACGTTCACTCATGGAGCCAAAACTCGAATCATGAGTCCATATGCAATCTGAACTTGCAAGAACACATAGACATAGGCAATAAACATGCATGCATCCATGCATCTATGCGTGCAATCATGCACACATGCACGCATACTGTTGTGTATCTATGTCTGCGCGCATAGCTACTGCTGCTGCTGCTGCCGCTGCCGCTGCTGCTCCTGCTACTGCTACTGCTAATGCTACTGCTACTGCTACTGCTACTGCTACTTCTACAATCCACCACCGTCACCCCAACAACTACCGCCACCTTGATCGCCACTGCCATGTTAATATTTAAGATGTTTCTTGCGGAAGAACTCCATTAACATCATAGAGCCCGACAATTTCAATTAAGAACCACAATTCTTCGACAAACCCTCTCACAACCCTGTACACCAAACCCGAAAGCCTTAAACCCTAAACCCCAAAACCCTATCTAGGTGGGGCTTTTGAACCTTTTGAAAAATATTAGTAAATAAGATCCTCTTAAGGGAAATATAAAATGTCCCAAAGCCCTACCTAGCTATAAACCCTGAGCCCTTCTAGAACCCCATGACCATGAAACCTTAAACCCTAAACCCCTAAACCCTAAACCCTAAACCCCATGAAGTTCTGAGGGCTCTCCGGCTAACCCAAGGGCGCGCTCAGGAGCTCCCTGGTGCTTCCGTGGGAGCTGCGCTGGGCGCCTCCGTCGCTGCTGGCTCCTGCATGGGGTTAGGGTTTAGGGTTTAGGGTTTAGGGTTATAAGAGTTTGGGGTCTAAGGTTTAAGGTGTATAGGATTTAGGTAGGGTTTCGGGGCTTGGGGTTCAGGACTTAGGGATTTGGGGGTTTAGGGTTTATATGGGTTTGTTGTTCTGCGTTCGGGGTCTTGGGTTTAAGGCTCATTTTGGCAAACAAGAATAGGGTGTAGGACGTAGTTAAGGAAAGGGCTAACGACTTAGCTTCGAGATGGGGTTTTGAGAAGTTCTGCACTGCACCACAGGTTCGGGTTGATGGTTCAGGAAGTCGGCTTCCATTGAGAGTGCGCGGCTGAGCCTATCCCTGAAGGTTGTTCCACAATGGGTGTCTCCGATCATTTTACTGGGAGCTTGTCATGAGTAGGCGACGGTTCACAGTGGTTGTCTGGACCGAAGGTCACGGTGATGACCGTCAACTATGCAATGCCCCATCCTCGAAGTGCAAAGCATGCACAAGCATCATTTGTGTTTCGCTGCAATCCGACGCTGGTTGGGTACGGACCGCCGACCAAGACCCCCGGCCCCGCCCACATGCATTTAACACAGGCGCCTGAACAAGTAGCATACCCAGAGAGCCCAATACCCCTTAATTAAGCAATATGGCTTAAATCACTTAAATCATATAGGGCTTAATATGATGATTTAAGCTATATTCCGTAATTAAGGGGTATTGGGCTCTCTGGGTAGAGGTTTTGGGGTATACTCTCGCAAAATGTGTCCTGTAAGTGGCCCGAAAGCCTGCAAAATTGGCATTCGTTACTCTTTCTGACCGATTACCCCTGAACGCTCAACCCTAATTAAACCCCTTGTAAACCCTAAATCCTAAAACGAACATGTAGTTTCTAAAGCCTAACTACCCTAAACCCTAAACCCCTAAACCCTAAACCCTAAACCCTAAACCGAGATCAAATTTTCTCTCTGTGGTGAGTGCACTCTGCCTCGGTCGCTGTCTGCTCGGCGGGCTTTGCCGCGTCGCCTCTGACTTAGATGGGTTTGGCTTAGGCTTTTGGGCTTTAAGGTTAGGGTGTGAACGACCCTAAACCCTAAACCCTAAACCCTAAACCCTAAGTTTAGGGGTTTAGGTTTGGTTTTTGCACATGTTAGACCGAACCCTCCCATCGAGTCTCCTAAACAGGAATTAGGGTTAGGGTTTAGAGTTTAGGGCTGCTTCGGGGAAAGAGCGTACGCTGTAAGGATTCAGGATTGAGGCATTTGGGGTTTAAGGCACATTTTTAGGGGTTTAAGGGTGTGGGGCACTTGGATATGGCGGACGGTAAAGCTTTTCTTGAGGCAATATCACGAGTACTGCCGTGTGTATAGGTTACAATAAACTTGGGGTAGACGTGCTCAACTTCAAACTCTCCTTGTCAAAGGCAAAGGGGGTTGCCGGGTGCCTCTGAACAGTGCGCAGGAAGGTATTCTCAAACAGGTTCTCCTCCTGCATGGATTTCGTGAGCATTGCGATTGTCTTGATGAATCGGCTTGTCTTTCCCCACCCTTGATACTCACGGACGTTGTCAGCCGTTTGCCGTCTGATATCTTGAAGCCTCCCATGGTTTTACGACAACTCCCGATGACGTCGTCTTTGTAGATGACGCCAAGCTGCTCGCGGCTGGACTTCTTAATTTTCTTGGCAAAAAAGATGCTGGAGGACGCCTTTCACCATGGTGTGCTTGGTAGCCACTATAGCAAAGTCCTGTCCGGAAAAGTGATGTTGACGGCACACTCGGGCTCGCTATCACGCTTCTCCTCCTTGACCTTGTTTTGTGTCCTCGCGCTAGAGGCTATAATGAAGTCCTGCAAATCAAGCTAAGGTTGAGTGCACAAGCAGAGCTCTAGAGCACAACTTGACGGAACATGCCTTCGAAACTATACAGGCTTGAATCAAGAAGCCCGCAAGCCTGCAAGTGTGTCCAACACTTCCAAGTTTGTGCACCTGGTTAGGGAGCAGGCCAATCTTGGCTCGCTAAAGCCCTGCATGCTGGGCAAGTCCTGCACCCTAAATCCTGGACCCAACATTTACGCCCTGGACCCTATTTAGTTATTAGGGTTCTGGAGGCCCTTTGTTAGGCCTCTATGCTACGATACTACATAGTAACCCTTCTAGAAACCCGGTAGAGAAACCCCTAACAGAACCCTAGTCGAAGTATCGAGGCCGAATTCCATCTTTTCTGGGCTCCCTCGAAAAACCATTCCTGCCTGGGCTTGGCACTGGCTCTGCTTTGGGTGCCTCCTGGCTCACAGAAAGGTTCAGGGTTTTCGGTTTAGGGTTTAGGGTTTTGTCTTGTTTGCCATGGGCTTTTCCGAAGGATGACATAAAAGTTCTACTTACTCCCCCAATAAGTTGCAGAAATAAAAGGTTAAACTTTCCGAATCCTACCAAACTATAAGAACCCAAAAGTCTAAAAGGTTGGGAAGTGGAGATCTGAGTCTATGACAAGAACGAACCCCTGCCGATGCAGTGACTCCCTGGTGCAGGGAATGGGGGAATGGATTCTGGGGACTAGTATTGGGGACTATACCGGGGCTACTATAGGGATCCATTCCCGGAGCTTTTAAGCAACCAGGGGGAAAAAAGTACAAATTGTTATTTCATAATGGTTCCTCTAAGGAACAAAGTATCAAAGTATGGTACTCCAAAGTCCAGTATAGGGATCCATCCCCCCCATTCCCCACTAAGCACCAGAGCGGTTCAGGCTCTGAGGTCTTAGGGCTCTAGGCTTTAGTGGGCTTTGAGCCCAGACACAAACTAGGAAATTGCTATCTGAGTGGCAGGTTTAGGGTTGGGGATCTAGGGTTTCCCAGAGAGCCCAATACCCCTTAATTCAGGAATATAGCTCAAATCATAATAAGAAGCCCTATATAATTTAAGCCATATTCCTTAATTAAGGGGTATTGGGCTCTCTGGGTTGGCTACGTTTAGGGTTTAGGATTTAGGGTTTAGGGCATCTTCACCTTCCCCCGCAAAAACCAAGGCCATTGCCTCGAACGCTCCCTAAACCCTAAACCCCTAAAGCCCGAAATTCTAAACGACCCACGAAATACAAAAAACAAAGTGACCCTTCGATCCCTAGGACCCTCTATATAAACTTTAAACCCTAAACCCCTAAACCCCCTAAACCCCCTAAACCCCCTAAACCCCCTAAACCCCCAAACCCCTACACCCCTAGACCCCCAAAACCCTAGCCCCCCAGAGCCCAAATCCCCTAAACCCCTAAAACCCTAAACCCTAAACTTCCCCAAACCCTCGATCCCAAACCCTAAACCTGCCACTCAGATAGCAATTTCCTAGTTTGTGCCTAGGCTCAACTTTACCTATAGTCTCCATTGTAGTTCCTTTTTTTGGTTAACCAAAATCTCTATCATAGGATCCTAACCATAAAACTGGTCAACCAAAAAAAGGAACTACGGCTGATGGACAAAATCCTGCACTACCCATAATAAGGAATATTCCATAATTCCCATAGTTTAGGGTACTTAAAGTAATGCAGGATTTTGTCCATCAACCGTACAGTGGAGACTATAGGTAAGCTAAACCCCTGAGCCGAGCACCTCCGCCGGAGCGGCGGGAGAGGCGGCTGGCTCCGATGGCGCCTGCGTGGGAAGCCGAACATCGCAACAAAAACCACGCAGCCCGGCTTTAAGGTTTAGGGTTTCAGGTTTAGGGGTTTATAAATAGGGTTTAGGGTTTAGGGGTTTAGGGTTTAGGGTTTAAGGCTTGACGGGTTTAGGGTTTAGGGTTTAAGGTTTGAGGGGTTTAGGATTTAGGGTTACATGTTGACAGACCCATTTAACTATGCATCGACCGAACTTCGGAGTGCGATTTGCCACTTAAGCCTTGTATTCAAGAGCAAGCTGTCGAGCCATTTATTCCTGCTGTTGTAGCTAATGTGGAGGACAAGCATGCGTTCGCCTAAGAATATGCAGAGATGGGAACTCTCCGGATGGCATTCATCCGAAGGCCAAATCTGCGCGAATTGCGGCTCGTCCTGCTTCTATTCGCATGGACAGCACGCGTGAACTGCTGTCTCGCACCCGTGCGAAGGCGGCCAGGAATCTTCAACCAAATACAGGGTTCAAAATCGCCCGAGTAAGGCCCCAAACACACACACACACAGATATATATATATATATATATATGTAGTTATTTCTTTATGTATGTTAATTTGTATGTGTATATATATGTATATACATATGAATGTATTGATTGTCATTGAGAGAAGAGAAGAAGAGAAGAGAAGAGAAGAGAAGAGAAGAGAAGCGAAGCGAAGCGAAGCGAAGCGAAGGGAAGGGAAGGGAAGGGAAGGGAAGGGAAGGGAAGGGAAGGGAAGGGAAGGGA
>BGNK01000536.1:175682-210948 GCA_003297005.1 Symbiodinium sp. clade A Y106
TTCCAGTGCTTCATTGAACGTGTTGATATTCCTGACATTCAACCTCAGGTGCTGCTGCAGTGGACCAACAGTCTTCTGCATTAGCAACGTAACAAGCAGGTCATTGTCAAGCGGTCTTCTAGTCGTCTTCTCATGTCGATTCTTCAGGATGATAAACTCACTCAGATCACTCTCCAAGTGGTCACTTCTCAATCTGAAGCCTATGATCTCATTCAAGAGATTCGTGGATCGTGCTCTTTCAGGCAGTGAGAACTGACTGTGCAANAACTGACTGTGCAATCGCCTCCAGATCTCAAACCCATTCTCCGTGTCTTCATTTCGCACAATCGCTCGCGCTGCGCCATCAGTGATTTGCGCCAGCATGTACGCCAGTTGTCTAGAGAAAAATGAGAGCTGATCATTCTGGGTACGATTCTGTTGCACATTGAACGCCTCACACAGGTCGTCAGTTATGGCCACATTCGATCCTTCCACATCGTCCATTAGCAGTTTAGCCAACGGTTTGTACAGTCCTACATATCGCTTCAGCTGCCACGACCAGTCTTCCCATTTCTCCAATTCTCCATGGTANATGGCCACATTCGATCCTTCCACATCGTCCATTAGCAGTTTAGCCAACGGTTTGTACAGTCCTACATATCGCTTCAGCTGCCACGACCAGTCTTCCCATTTCTCCAATTCTCCATGGTACACTGGGGGGGGGAAAAGCTTAATCTCCCCTCCAATTCCCCTAGTGCCAAACTCCATTCTGTCTCAGTCCCTAGCTCAGAGCCGAAGCTCCGCTACCATGTAAAAAATCAGTGGGACAATCAACACTCTAAGGGATACCAAAGATCAATCACTTTCCCCAGTCACACTCAAGCAGACATTCCTTTGTGACGTCAAGCCTTGGTCCAGTCTTGAGCCAATGCCATTCGGCATTGTAGCATTCTCAAATGCANTTTGTGACGTCAAGCCTTGGTCCAGTCTTGAGCCAATGCCATTCGGCATTGTAGCATTCTCAAATGCATCATGACATTAAGGTGCATCATTGGGCTCGTGTCATTTAACAGCGAGAGAGCGAGAGAGAGAGAGAGAGCGAGAGCGAGAGCGAGAGCGAGAGCGAGAGCGAGCGCGAGCGCGAGCGCGAGAGCGAGAGCGAGAGCGCGAGCGCGAGCGCGAGCGCGAGAGCGAGAGCGAGAGCGAGAGCGAGAGAGCGAGAGAGCGAGAGAGCGAGAGAGCGAGAGAGCGAGAGAGCGAGAGAGCGAGAGCGAGAGCGGGAGCGCGGCAGAGAAAGAGACTTCTATCCTTATCGTAGGTACTTATCTGTATACTTGAAACCTTAGTTTTCCTAGGGGCAGTACTGTAACTCCAGCACAGTGCGTAAGCAATGCTTGAACACCAAAGCGAGCAACCCTGAGCTGAAGTTACAAAAAGAGCTAACCTAGACTAGGAGACATTCGAAGTGTGTGGGATGTTGGGCTTCAGGGTTTGGGCACTTTCGGTTTAGGCATGGTTAGGGATTAGGAGTTCTGCCCATCCCACATCCCAAAGGTCTTGAGAGGTGTCCCCTGGAGATGCTCCGGCAGAGAGTTGAGGCTTGTTCGCCCAAGCCCTAGATACAAAAAACTACCCCTCCAAAACCCACACAAGACCAAATCAAACAAACAAGATCCCTTGTAAGACCGCTCACGGAGCCTGCGGCCTGAAATCCTAGAGAGCTTGCCCTAGAAGAATCAGCCTTTGGCACGGGTGGATACGATGAATGCCCGGTGGTCGAGTGCAAGGACACCGCCAGTGGCCAAAAGGCTTTGCTGCCTCTTCTCGTTCTTAGCAACTTCTCTATACCTGCCACCCGTAGCACTGAACAATTGCTCCTAGACCTAAACCGTCACGAAACCCTAAACTCAAAACCTGAAACCTCAAAACCCGAAGCCCTAAACCCATGCACAATGGGCCCTCCCGTCCCATTCACAATACGCCGTCGATCTGGCCACCAGCAGCCTTCCTATCACTCATCTGCGCGAGGATCTTTGCTCTGCATTTGTGCAAATTAGTCGGGAAGTTGCATGTCGGATATCCTTCGGCTTTAGGGTTTTGGGTTTTGGTTCGGGGGTCGAACTCGACCTGGGCTTTTTGTATCCTGAAACTCGAATCCTACCAACATCAAGCTTCTTAGACCCTGGAAACCTCCTAAGCCCCTCCACAAGATTTGGGGTCGCGGGTTGAGTGCCCTGTATCCACCCGAACCCCCGAAACCACAAATTGCCAAAACGCCGAACCGAAATCTCTGCCGAAGTCACGGTAGCGGGACTGCAGCTGGGGTTTAGGGTTTCAGGCTCTGGGGGCCCAAACATTTGGATAATAAGTGTCACACTTCAATGCGCAAGCTCTTAGGATCCGACAAGTTTGCAACATCCCTTGCCAGAAGCTAGTTGCTGTCGCGCCTCCACGACGGGCATTTAGAGACCTATCACCAGCAAACTTGGTAAGCAGGGTCATAAGTAAGGTAGCTATACTTGCAAAGTACCTCAGTTACGAAGCCCGATAAATCTCCCAGTATGCTGCGTGTTTCTTAGTGAGGTGTCTACATTCATTCCAAGACCACAAACCCACTGGAAGTCCGACGTCACCAAATGGTGAGGTTTTTGGAATGGGGCACCCAGCTGAGCACTTTTTGAAACCCCAAATCCCTGTCATGGAGGAATAGTGTCCCGAATGGTCCCAGGACACTACGCCAAAGAAATGTGCGAGCGTGGCCACGCACCCGGAAGCCACCCGGGTATGTGATGGCTTTAGGCGCCAGAACGCATCTAAGCAAACCGAACAGAAGATGTGAAGGTAGCTCGCGGGTTTTAGGGGTCTAAGAACTTACGTTTTGGGCTTGTGGCGATCAAGCCTAACGTTAGAGCTGCAAGCCCCAAGTTCAGGACCAGTACAAGCACCGCGATCTCCGCTGGGTTCGACGTTTTGAAGGCTGTGTGTGACTTAAAAACATGTAGCCAATGTTGGATATACTTATTTATACAGGGTTTAGAGCTCGTAGCGCAAGCTGGGATGCGGCAGTCGCACCCGGGCCAGCTCAGCAAACTGCGGCGCTCTCGTCCTCCTGGGTTTGGAAGCTGGGACTTGTCCCACAGGTCTAGGGTTTCTTAAGGAAGATCATGGGAAGAAGTCACGCCCTGATAAACCTACCTTATGGCTATCTTGGAGACAGATAAATATATGGGAGATAGTATATAAGACTGAGATCCGCCAAATACCCAAATAAACCCAGCAAGACCCTGGAAAAAAAAACTTATGGAAAGCGTGCGTTTTCTTGCGCTTTAGGGGTGAGGGCGCAACGACTTGTGACCCCAAACCTGCACCTCTCCCCTTCAGACCGCATCTATGCATGCATGTACGGTATGTATGTTTGCATGCGTGTGTAGATATATATATATATATGTAATACATACAGACGTACACATACAGAGAAATAGCTAGCTAGATAGATAGATATAGATAGACAAATATGCGAAGCTATTGTGTAGTATGACAATAACAAAACTAGCAATAGCAAAAACAGTCTTAGTAAACAGCCCCAAAATCAAAATGCGGAACCTCTTTCAGCACCAAGTAGCGCTGGAGTCGGAGCCGCTACTCCAGTCCTGGCAGAGGAAGTGTTAAGCTTACGAATCGGGCTGAAACTACTCGGGCAGTGGGGGTTCTTAGAAGGGTGTAAGGGCATTACGGGGTCTTAACAAACGCATGGTGTTGAAGCTTTGTTTTTAAAGGCTTTACAATACTCTTGAAAGGCGTTCATAAGCTCTTTGCCCGCCGTTTTCAGGCTTTTTGTAGATTCTAAATGAGGGTTTTGCAGGGTTAGGGGGCAGGAAGGGGGGGGGCTTCTTCATATTAGGCTACCTTAGGTCGGTGTCGTTACAGAAAGGGTCGCATCTTAGTTATGTGAAAAGTCCCGTACCGAAGCTTCAATCAACCTATTTTCTTGCTACACGATCATGATATACCATAAACAATCATATCAAAAACCACCTACTGCAATATGTCTAAATCAAAGTACCGATGCAAGGCCTCATCTTCACTGGAATTTATCCAGGGAGCCCAACACCTCTTCACCACGTAATATGCATTGAACCGAAGAGGGTATCTGATTAGGATTCAAGGAGCAGTCCTTCAGAAAAGCTAGGTTCCGCAGTAGCCCCCAATAATAACAACAACCAAGGGTACCCCTTTTCCTACTCTTTTGCTTTTCATTGGCTTGGTATGGCCGAGGCACGGCGTCCCCGACGGACCATGACGTCAACTCCAGTCCAGGGCCCCTCACAACCCGAAAGTTCACACCCAAAGCACAACATGGGAGTATCCGAAAACTGGTGGGGGGGGGGTACCTTATTTTGGTGTCCTTGTAAGAAGGATCCTACTATTTAGGGTGCTATATTGGGGCGCCCTATATTTTCGGAAACTCCCACATGGCATCCAAACAGTCTCAGCCCATGCCCAACGCATCCAACAAACCACCGCCAAAGAAGATCTAAATCTGCACCCTAAACCCCTACTTATAAATCCTAAACCTTAAACCCAAAACCCCAAACCCTTGAAACCCTAAACCTTAAACCCTAAATCCTAAACCCCAAAACCCATAAACCCTAAACCCTAAACCCCTGAACCCCTGAACCCCAAACCCCGCACCAAAAGCCTGGAAAAGGTCCCGAGCCGCGACATGGGGTTCGGCCCTCTGGGCTCCCCACCCCCAAACTCCAACGGTTTAGGGTTTAGGGTCTAGGCTTTAGGGTTTAGGCTTTAGGGTTTAGGGTCTAGGCTTTAGGGTTTAGGGTTTAGGGTTTAGGGTCTAGGCTTTAGGCTTTAGGGTCTAGGGTTCAGGGTCTAGGCTTTAGGCTTTAGGGTCTAGGGTTTAGGGTTTAGGGTTTAGGGCCTTAACAATTAGAATAGGGTTCCTTTACAGGGGTCCTTTAAAGGGGGTACTATAAGGGATCTAAGGGTACTATGATATCAGGGCCTTCACAATAATTGTATAAGAATAGGGTTTTGGGGTGCATTCTACTATGTACTATAAGTACAATAAGGAACCCCCAAAATAAGTATCGATAATTATTAAGGCCTCTAAATTACACACCATAAACCCAAATGGGAGTTTCCGAAAATAGGGGACCCTAATATAGTACCCTAAATAGTAGGATCCTTATTATAAGGGCCCCCTAAATAAGGTTCCCCTGATTTTCGTAAACTCCCATATTACGCACCATAAACCCAAATATCTAAACCCCATGCCCTCCAAAACCCTTAAAGCAGCGCGAAACTCTCTAAACCCAATGAGCCCTAGACCCTAAGCGCCAAAAGCCCTGTAAGCCCCAGAAAACCCTAAACCCTGTAAATCCTATAAGCCCTTAAAGCCATCCTAAACCCCAAAGCCTAAGCCCGAAACCCCTCAACCCCTTTTGGGGAGCCTCCACCTCCTTGTCGGAAGTGAAGCCCACCTTCTCCTCCGGATTTACGGCCGTTTTGGCCTTCTCCTGCGAGAAGAAAAGAGAAAGCGGATAGACGAGCCTGACCTTGAGGGCTTAGGGTTTAGGGAACTACTAAAACCTGTTTTTTGTAGCACCCCTCTGAATTCTACACTTGGCTTTATAATCAGAGCCTGCAACTAAAAAGTAGGTTATGGTAGTTTAGGGGAATAAACAGAACAGGGGTTATCAGGGGTTTGCTGTTCATTTTAGTACAAGCAGAATGCTAGAGACTGTTAAACTGCAGAATATAAAATTACGAACAACTAACTGCTCAGACCCTAAACCCTAAACCCTAAACCCTTAACCCTTAACCCTAAACCCTAAACCCCGTGGATCTGCAAACTTTCTTGCGGGCTTCTGGACCTTGGGTTTCGGGGTTCAGGGTTTCACGGGTGCATGGTTGGGGGGGGCTCTGAGGTTGAGCGGTTTGGGAACTACCTATAGGCTCCATTGTAGTTCCTTTTTTTGGTTGACCAGTTTTATGGTTAGGATCCTATAATAGAGATTTTGGTTAACCAAAAAAAGGAACTACAATGGAGACTATAGGTAGGGTTGATGATATAAACCCTGCATTACCTTAAGGACCCTGGACCATGGGAATAATGGTATATTCCTTATTCTGGGAAATGCAGGATGTATATCATCAAATGTAGGGTTTAGAGATGTAGTGTTTTAGGATTTGAGGATGGGGTTTAGGGAATAGACTCTAGGTTGGCAAGCCTCTGAAAGTCCCAATAACGGAGAAGACAAAATTCCGACAGGCCTACCTAGGACTAAGCCTGAGCCGATCATGGCCAAAATCTTTCTTTATCCAGAGAAAAACATGTATCATATTCTCCATGGTCCATAGCATAGAGCACCGAGGACCGAGGGTGTTTAGTATTGAGGGTTTTCTTATCCAAGAGTGTGTCCACGCAGTTGTGTGGAACCTGGGATGGCACACGAGGGATTTGGCAGTTCAGGGTTTCGGTGTAGCAGGGACCTCTTCTGTCGTTCAGACACCAGTTTATATACAGATTCAAGATCCCAAGCCCTAGACCCCTTATTACAGGATCTCACCCTTCAAAAATACATCCCAGGTAAACCCTTATGTGCAGAAATCTGGCTCCAAGCACCCTCCGAGCGGGCTTTCGATCTACGCGGTCAAAAAGCGCATAGCGAAGAGTTTAGGGCCGTAAGTTATCTTTGAGCACACCTGCCTACTTCACCAGCGATTGAAGGTCCGATTTTCCCTACTTGGAGGTTCATGGGTAGCTATAAGTAGGGTTATAATTACGTAGGATAATGATAGATATAGGCTATATGAGGGGACTTGTAACCCTCTTATAACAACCCATGAACCTCCAAGTAAACCCTGATTCAGAGCCAGGGTCGCTTTTGGACCGGGGCTTTGTAGGGGCTAACTGCACTTCCCAAACCCAATAATCCTCTGAGCCCTTCTTAACCAAGAAACCAGAAACCCTATAAACTATACCCGAGCCCCTACTCAACCCTTTTGACGAAGCTTCAAGACTGGACTCCAGGAGAAGCCTTCTCAAGAATCTGCAGGTAGCTGTAGGCGCTGAAAGCGCAGACGTTGCCGATGACTGCTGCCCAAATGACCTCACTATGATCCCATGGCATACCACCACAGATGCTACAGGGATTTCCCTAAACCCTAAACCCTAAACTTCCTAAACCCTAAACCACAGATCCTAAAGGGGTTTCCCTAAACCCCAAAACCACAGATCCTAAAAGGGTTTGGGGGCTTCGGGACGTAAGCTTACAAACTTGCGGGCGTAGGCCTACAGACGATTGAGTCCCTAAACCCTCAACCCTAAACCCTAAACCCTAAACCCTAACAACACTGGCCCTTTGGCCCGAATATTCATAGGGATCCTTAGGGGGGTAGGGGTCCTTGTTCTGGGCATTAAGGCCCCCTACCCCCTCCCCTGCCCCCCTAAGGGTCCCTATGAAATATAGGAGCCTTAATCATTAGCATAGGGTTTGGGGCTATGTTATCGCACTCTTATAATCAGGAACCCTCAAAATAGTAATGGAAATTATTAAGGCTCCTACTATTAGACATTGCGCAGTGATCCAGTGTCTACCAAGGTGTTTAAGATTGGGGCATGTCACGGATTGAAAGGGTGTGGGATCGGGGTCTTGGAAAGTCAGTTCTGGGTCGCATACTGGACTAGTATTTCGCGAATGTCTCCAGGAACCCGGAGAGATACTGTTGATGGACAAAATCCTGCATGACCCTAAGGACCCTAAACTGTGGGAATTATGGTATATTCCTTACAATGGGTAATGCAGGATTTTGTCCATCAACCGTAGTCTAAACCCTGAACCCGAAACCCTATTCAGGCGCCTTTCTTGGTTGATTGTTGGCTGCAGGTTCGGGGGGAAGCTGTCCGGATGCACTGAGGGTTTAGGGTTTAGGGTTGTAAGGTCTAGGCACGGGACAGGTGTGAAGAGACAATGCCTAAGCCTAAACTTTCACTTCAACAAGAATCACAACATCCGGGACACATGCAAGTCGCACCTACGCCCTCTACAAGCCCTCCAACTTTCAAGCCCAAGCCGTAAAACCCCAATGTTGCACAGGAGCGTTAATTAACCGTTAGAACAAGCCTTGGGGGTATGTTAATGTATGTATATTAACTTGCAATCCTAAAGAACCGAACAGTTTTGGCAATCAATACGGGCCTGAATAATTGGAATAGGGTTTTGGGGTCTACTGTAATCATACTAAAGAAAAACATAGTATGAGTACTTATTGCGGCCCCTATGAAATTCAGGCTTCTATATATCCAAAGCAGCCTGCGCGCCGATCCGAGGGAGCAGAACACGTTGAATCTAAATCCTGATGCGAACCCTGACTATTGCCGGGCTCCTTTTGGACTCGCAGGTTTAAGGTTTTTGGGGTTAAGGGTTTAAGGGTTTAGGGTGTATGGTTTCCTATCCTGAACCTTACACCCCGAGCCCTAAATCCCAAGCTCCCCAACCTAAACCCCACTAAACCCGAATGCCCAGAGACTTTAACCTCCCTTAACCACTGCTTTGAGGAATATTCCCCCTAAGCCCTAAACCCTGAACCTAAAACTAAGCCCGGTCGATCCCAAACTATTTAATCCAACAAAGCATGAGTTTAGGGCTTAGGGATCTATATGAGTTTCTATGCATTCTATTATGGGTTTCTATGCATTTTTAGGGATTTCAGGGTTTTAGGGCTTCGGTTGGGCGCCTCGATGTAGGGCGACCCCGGCAGAGCATGAACCTGGATATCGGCGCAAGGGACTCCAAGTGAGGGTTTCATAGGGGGGGTTGGGGTTGAGGGTTTAGGGTTTAGGGTTTAGGGGTTTAGGGGTTTAGGGGTTTAGGGTTTAGGGTTTAGGGTTTAGGGTTTAGGGGTTTAGGGATTGGGTTGAGGGTGTAGGGCTCCAGGATTTTAGAAGGATGGGGAGGGCATTGTAAGCATTCTATTATTGGTGTTTACAACGGTATTATCAAGAAGCCTACCTTTTAAGGCGGTTGCTGAGAGACTTCGGGCGTATTGCTTGAACTATCGCCTGGTATGTAGTTTAAAACTAACTTATTCAGATCACCTGGGACAAGTGACCTCAAACGGCCACGTCAAACTACCGATCAAACCTAGAAAGCACCGTTTCGAAAAATCCCGTAAATCTCGCTTCAAGACCAACTAAACACAAGTGCAAAGCACCTTTACCCAAAACCCGAATCTCTTTGGTGCCTAGGGTTCAAGCCGGGATCGCGGGGAGTTTAGAGTCCAGTGCTCTTTCAGGGACGCATAAATCGGTCGCATTGCTGACCTCGTCTGTCCCTTATAAGACCGCTTAGATTCAGAAGTTCCGTTGATGCCTGCAAGAAGGGCAGTATCAGCGTCAGGAACACCAGCGCTGCCTGGAACATCAGGGTTTCATCGAGGTTTGTAGCTGAGATGTGGGCTGTAGAGGGTATCATATAGATACTATGTAATAATAGTTCATAGGGCTGCAAGGCCTGTATATGGTTCTTTTGTCATGGTATCGGGTCTAGTCCATGGTCCAGGGCCCAAAAGATGCCAGCAAGCCGGGGCTGAAGGTCTCGATGCTGAATATATCGGGACCCTACAAAAAGGTAGGTTCTGGTAGTTCAATTTAAGGGTCGTTGCCTGAACCCTATAGAACCCTACCTTTCGTTGAGCTAGTTACTACGAACTCTTTAGATGAGTCCTTAGAAAGGTAGGTTGTTTGGGGTTCAGGTAGGGAGAAGTTGTGGGGCATTCCGCAGCACACCATATTCCAACGAAGCCGTGTCGGCCCAAAACTCCTGGCCTTGTTGAAGTTGCCTCCGAAAGCGGTTGCTGACCTGAGGTACTAGGAGCATGCACTTACATATTCCTGGCCCTGGCTAGAGATAGTACAGGACCACATCCATCAGCAATGCGAATTGCGGCTAGGGGCTTACCGCAAGTTCCAATGAATGCCTAGAGTGTCTAAAGCTGAGCTGTCTTGGCTTTCAGGATCAGTTAAAGTACCTTTCTCGGCCTTTGGCGTCACAAGTCACCAGCCTAAGCAATGCCTTGTCATGCAATTGGCACCGCTGCCGATAGCTGGAGACCTTCTGACACAGAGCGGCCGAGCTCCCAGCGGTGAGAGGGTGTGGACAATGCTAAACTGAACGATGTTGTACCTCAGCCGTTGGATTCATCCGCCGGAAACGCACTCACTAGGGTTTAGGGCTTACGGTTTTTTTTGAGCTCCTTTTTTAAAAAAAAGGAGCTCATAGGGCTTACGGTTTAGGGTTTAGGGTTTCTTGCAAACCTGAGATCCTCACATCCAATGCTACAGCTCTCCACACCACCCTGAGCCATGCCTGTCAAGCCCCGGTTCAACCGGTTTAGGGTTTAGGGTTAAACCCCAAATGGAGCCTAGCACCCCCTACCCTTAAACTACCACAACCTACCTTTTTTGTAGGTTCTTTTTGTAGGTTCTTTTTATAAATATGGATTTTATAGGGACCCTACGAAACAGTAGGTCTTGGTAGGTTAAGGTAAACCCTAAACCCTTCAGTCGGGACAGAGCCGCGCCGGGATTTTCCTGAAACAGGGGATCCCAATCCCAGACCCCCGGAGAGGATCTAGAAAGTAGTACGTGCTGCGTAGGATACTTGATAGGAGCCCGTAATTTGGGACCCCAGGGTACTAAAGATAGTTTATGGGACAATAGAACCGCATAAATTTGGGAGCCTATACTACTGGATAACTCCTTGGAACACGCTCAGTAACTTAGGGGACCTACCCTAAACCCTCAACCCTAAACCCTAAAACCCTAAACCCTAAAACCCTAAACCGTAAGAGACGCCAAATGTCTTTACTATGAGGAGCCCTTTCTGGGGACTCCCAAGCTTACACCCTACCTTAACCTACCAAAACCTACTTTTTGCAGGGTCCCTATAAACTCCATAATAGGGTTCATAGTAAGAACCTACAAAAAAGTAGGGTTTGGTAGGCTAAGGTACCTATAGTCTCCATTGTAGCTCCTTGTTTTGGTTAACCAAAATCTCTATTATAGGATCCTAACCATAAAACTGGTCAACCAAAAAAGGAACTACAATGGAGGCTATAGGTAATCCCGAGTTCCTAATTTCCTAAACCCTACTTGGATGCTCATGGGTAGTTAGAAGTAGGGTCATAAGTAGGATAACTGTAGTTACCTATTATCTATATTCGGGGACTTATAACTCCCATGAAGGTCCCAAACCCGTCGCTAACCCCAAAACCCTAAGCCCTATCTTAAACTAAGCCCTAACTCACCTAACTCCCTAAACTCTACATGGAGCCCAAAGTGGGGACCCCCCATCGATCTGAGGCCAGGACATGAAAGAGAACCTGAGCAAGCCCAGAAATTCGGGTTTAAGGTCTGGGCTTTCGCTTTGTTTTTGTTTAAAGGCTCTTCTCGGGTTTAGGATTTCGGGTTTAGGTTTTCGGGTTTAGGGTTTGAGGGTTGGAGGACTTGCTAACGGGACTGTAAGTTGAGCCTGAATACCGATAAGGTGTGGGTTCCTGTATAGGAAGCTTGAAAGTACCCGTATGGATCCGTTTACGTCGGCAAGGGTTCCTATGATTTGAGGTTTAGTGCCGGTTTAGGGTACTTGAAGGGTCGTGGGACTTAGTAGGTAAGGTTATATAAGTACCCTAATTGATGTTATAAGTTCTTACAAGTATAGTTACCTCTCGAAATGGCTCAATCCTGTAGGTTTCTCAGAAATTAACCTGGAGCTACGGCCCATTGTTCGCTCGTTATTGTTGAAGGAATCATTAATTTAGGTTTTCGGGCTCAGAGAGTTTAAGGCGAAGTGAGGTGAAAGATTTAGGATTACAGTGAGACGTACAGCCCCGGAACGTCACATCACAAAAAAAGGGCCATGCCTATCCAAACTTCTGAGCCAAGGATGTCAAGATGCTAGTGCAAACTCTGAGATCCCAAACCCTGAATCCCGAACTCGCACACCCAAACCAAAAGCGCCAAAATACCCAAACACCCCAAATGCCAAACCCACAACTCCTAAACCCTAAACTCTAAACCCCTACACCACATGCCACAAACCAGAAGCTAAAAACTCGCAAACCACCAACCCTTAAACCGCCCAGTGCAGGGAGGTGACACCCCCGAGAGCGCGAAGAGCGCGAAAGTCTTGGGCGCAATCACCGCCACCTGGTTAGGATCCCATACATCAGGTATCCCAGAAAAGGAACTGCAATGGAGACTATAGATATACTTTGTTGACCAGATCTTAGGGTTCAGGGTTTAGCATCGTGCTTAGAAGCGTTTGGGGCTCTGGGATCTAGGCTGCATGCATCCATAGGGCATAGGGCCTGGGGGTGCCGTAAGTTTTTCAAGTTGAGCCACACATGCGTGAGGGTTTGGAAAGCAAAATTAACCTGCACATCCTGCACCTACCTGTTTAGGGCTCCATGTTAGGATTTCCTTAAACCGGTCCGTAAAGAGGTAGGTTATTGGGGGTTGAGGCAGATCTTGGCAAGAAACAAATCCGTCAAGCTTCTTGAGGTTCGAAGCATCGTACTATAAAGAACAAGGGGGTTGGGGTTGAGGCTTTCGGGTAGGCCCATAAAGCAGTCGTGCAGTATGTCTTCAAAGCTTGCCACGTTAAAGCAACATTCTCCTGGGCCAATAAAATCGTCAGTACGCTGTCGACATCGGCATCCCTGAACCAGAACAGCTAAACCCCAAAACCCTCAAGCCCTAAAGCCCCTACGCGTTCAATCCTGGTGTTTCGACCTAATGTAGGAACCTGATTAAGAAGCCTTGGGCCCTCATAAGGGTTCCTTATCTACTATGTTGGGGTTATAGGCCCAGGGTTTCTTAATCAGGTTCCGACATTAAACCCCAGCCGTCACCTGCCGCAGGATTTGCCAGTCAGTGGCATGATCGACACCAAAGACCTGCTGGACGGTTGATGGACAAAATCCTGCACTACCCATAATAAGGAACATACCATTATTCCCATAGTTTAGGGTACTTAAAGTAATGCAGGATTTTGTCCATCAACCGGAGGACTCGGTTCTGGGCGTGGAGCTTTAGAGTTTCAGGCCTGGGACACTTGAAGCTCTCAGTGTCAGGTTGCCGGCGCATTGTGTCTAAGCCTGAAGCCTCGAGTCGTGATGACTGGCTTAAAGGTTTAGGGTCTAGAGTTCAGGGGTTTAGGGTGTTAGCGTTCAAGCAAACTCGGGCCGGAACTGCATTGAAAACTTGTGGGCGCATCCTTATGCTCAAGCCTCGGGTGTGTGAAGTGGTTTACGGGTTGTCACAGTCTCGGGGCACCATGGGGTTTCGTAACACGTTCTAAAACTGGTCACAACATGATACTCGACAGTTGCGCAAGAAAGTTGACGGCTTGGGTACCACCGTTCGAACACACATGATGCACTTATTCAAACCTTTGGGTACGCAACTTCAGACTCTTGAGTTTAGCTTCAACTGCTACCGTTTTAGCACAGCAGGAGCCTAAGGACGAAAATCTGAACACATTAAACCCTAAACCCTAAGCCCCCAAACCCCAAACATCTGAACCCTAACCTAAGGGTGAAAGCCTAAACACAACTGACAATAGACACGGATCCAGGACGCCGAAACACGACACCCTCGTCTCCCAGAATCCAGATACACCCCTGCCCTAGGGGGATTGGGCTTCGCGGTATCCGGAATCTTCTAAACCTGGACCCCTAGCCCCTGAACCCCTAAACCCTATAGCTATCTTGAATCCTAAACCCTAAACCCTATAGCTATCTGGAACCCCTAAACCCTAAACCCTATAGCTATCTTGAATCCTAACCCCTAAACCCTAAACCCCCTGAACCCCTAAACCCTATAGCTACCTTTACTCCTAAACCGTCCTGCCTGCGGCCACTCCCCTGGAACCGGCTTGTCCAGGAACCTACTTGGAGGGTCGAGGGACTTAGTAACTGGTTATTTTAGGGACTTATAATTACCATAACCCCAATTAGGGTCCCTTTTAGGGTACTTATAAGTCTACTTACAACCTACTTACTAAGTCCTCCGACCCTCCAAGTAGCGAGTCAGATCCCGGGCGCTGCGGGCTGAAGACTAAACGGCCCCACTACTTGGCTGACTTCTGCACCCCTCCTTTTTTAGTTAAACTTTTAGCCTCTTTATTATGGCTCATATAGAAACAAAAAGGTACACTACTTGGCTGACTTCTGAACCCCTCCTAAAAGTTAAACTTTTGGCCTCTTTATTCTGGCTCATATAGAAACCCAAAAAGGTAGTCTTAAGAGCCAACCAGAAGAACGCCAAGACTATAGGGGTCTGAGAGTATAGCAATACACGCATCAATACTTCAACACTTATACTATAGTTCAAGATGCCATAAACGCATCAATACTTCAACACTTATATTATAGTTCAAGATGCCCCAAACCATATTTCAAAGGACGAAGACCTTTCAGACGAGGCTAGGCTCGCCCCAAGAGTCCAACAGCTTGGTTTTTCCTAGCATGGCTCGGGTCTAGCAGTATGGACGACATGCACTACATCGCCTCCCTACTTAGAACAGATTTTCGTGGTATCTTACAGAAGAAAATAGGGATGCACTGTATAAGTCTATAACGGCATGTGGCGACTAGTTGTTCAAGCTTGTCAGCCTCATTCTTTGATTGAAGATGACAAAGACCCTGATGTGCACACCTGGACCTAAAACCCGGAACCACAACTCGACCCTAAGCCCCACCCAACCACGAGCCCGAAGCCTAAACCCATAAGTTTATAAAACCACAACTCGAAGTCCTGAACCCCGCACATACATACATACATCCATGCATGCCTGCATAAGATGTTTTGTGCCATGTTCTTAAAACCCTTCGACCCTCACTTTCCACCCTATCATCTCAAAGCTTGCGCAAGGCGAAGGGAAGTAGGAAAGGGAAGGTACCCCAAACCCTAAACCAAAAACTCTAAATCCTAAGCCCTTGAGAAAAAGCCCCTGAGGACAAGCCCCGCGCATGGCGAAGGGGAGTAGGAAAAGGAAGGCCGGGATGGACATGTAGGCCACGGTGTCGTAAACCTCGGCACCCTAGGTTTAGGGGTTTAGGATTTAGAGTTAGAGCTTAAACTTCAACGTGTCGGGTATCCTGGGGAACGAAAGTTAAGCTTTGGGAGTATATTTATTGGGGTTATATATGGGTTATAGCCCAACCAAGTTAAAGGATAACTACTCTACTACCAGGAACTTCTCATTACCAAAGGCATTTTTCTACTTCGGGTTGAATTCTTTTAGGTTGCGGTTTTAGCGAAACCGTAAGCCCGAAACCCCTAAGCCCTAAACCCTGAACCCTAAGGCTCAGGGGCTACGGCTACTTGGCGCGACGGCTCCGGGCTGTTCCTGGCCTAGAGCCAGAGGAGCACTCCGAAAAGCCGTGTAAATTTAAGGCTCGGGGTTCAGGGTTTAGGGCTAGGGTTTAGGGTTTGGGGATGTTTAGAGGTTTAGGGCTCAGGATGTATGACATCGGAGTTTTCTTTGGATAGTATCAAGAGAAGGGTGCATACCTACGCGAGCAGATGTTTACTACTACTTCAGACCGCTTTGTGAGGCCTTGTAACAGGGGAGTTTCCGAAAATAAGGGGTACCTTATCTGGGGGTCCTTATAAGAAGGATCCTACTATTTTAGGGTACTATATTAGGGTCCCCTATTTTCGGAAACCCATATATGGTAAGAAAACAATCGTGGCCTCGAAATCCGATGCAAACCCTGACACTCTAATTAATATAGGGTTTAGACTGGGGCTCCTTTAAAGGGGTCTTATAAAGCGTTCTATAAGGGTTACCATAAGGGATACTACAAGGGTACTATAATATAGGGGCCTTAATAATCAGAATAGGTTTTGGGGCCCATTGTACTATACTTATAATAAGGAACCCTCAGACTAGTACAGGTAATTATTGAGGCCCCTATATTAATTATAAGCTTCATCAGCCTGGTACAGGTTTATTATAGGAACCTGATTAAGAAACCGTGGGTCTTTATTGGCGTTCCTGATACTGAGCTTTTAAGTAACCGGGGGGAAAAAAGTATAAACTTTGATTTCATAATGGTTCCTCTAAGGAAAAAAGTATCAAAGTATGGTACTCCAAAGCCCAGTATCTCCTAATAATCTTGCGGTTATAGGGCCTGGGTTTCTTAATCAGGCTCCTACATTAGGGGTTTAGGGGTCTGGGGTTTGGGGTTCAGGGCTTAGGGAATGCTCAGCAACCAGTGAAAAACTCTGACATCGTAGCGGAAGCCCCGGGCTTGAAAGAAAAAACATGTAAACCTTGGGCCTTTGTTAGGGTTCCTCATATGGGTAGTTGTCAAAATTAAAGTCCCTTTTTGGGTACCCTAAATAATAGGTGCCGTATTATACTCAGGACCCAAAAAGGGACCCTAATTTTGACAACCACCCATATGAATCCTACTACTTTGAGGTTATAGGCCCAGGGTTCTTAATCAGGTTCCTACATTAAGCCTTTGGGCCTTTATGTTTCAGGAGTCTGTCAGGCAGAAACTTGTGCGGTGCTGACTAGGTCTAGCTTGAAGAGTGCAAGGGGCATTGAGCTTCATCTCGCCCAGAACACCTGGGTCGCAAACGAAGCTGCGCAACAGTTGAAAACAGCGCCACACCCAACATGTCCAGCCCGGTCGGCGTAGCTTTAAGGATTCTTGGTTTAGGGTTCAATGCTGGTTTAGATTTAAGGCTTACGGTTTGGAGTTTAGGGTTGGGGGTTTGCGGTTCGGAGTTTCTAGATACCCTCACGTGCTGACTCACTCGCTCACCCAATCACACTTCCTCCAAAACTCACACTGTGCACCACAAACACCTCCGAACGTATAGACCAGGAAGAAGTCCTAAACTCCAGAACCCACAAACCTGCAAAGCCCCTTCAAGCAACCTAGGGGCTTTTTCAGGTGCAAGCTCGAGTCTTCAACCTGAAAAGAAAACTCCTACACCCTCAACCCTAGACCCTAAACACCAAACCCTAACCCAATCTCCAAAGCTCGGGTCAAAGCACAGAAACGAGGCAAACCCGATCCCCCCGGCCCAGAACTCTTCAGCTTCAAAGCATTAGGGAACCTAAAAGGGCTGAGGGTTTATGGCTGAGGGCTAATTTGTTAGGGCCCTGAGCTCCCTAAACCGCGAACCCTTAGGCCTAGCTGACTCAGAAGCAACGGGCACCTGCAAGAGCAAGGTTCAGGGAGCCGCAGAGCAAGGACAGCACGCAAATGATCACCTAGGCAAGCTCTGGGGGGCTGCTTCGAAGAGTTTCTACACCTACATTGGAAGCCCAACAGTTGGAAACCCCGTAGCCTCAATCCTGAAGAGTAATCTAGGTGGGGCTGTTAACGCTTTTGAAAAATATTAGTATATCTACCAGCACTATTTGGCCTCAATCCTACCTTTGGTTAGTAGGGAATGGAGGAATGGGGTACAATTAGAACTACTATTACTACCATTCCTCCATTTCCTACTAACCAAAGGTAAGCAATCCGGTTTCCAACTTTACGAGGTTTGCGGCACTCTTCAAGTTAACAGGTCTACGTGGGTTCCAATCTGACCCTGAAGGGATGTCTGTACAGTTTCATGGGGGCTTGTTCCATAAAGGAGTTTCCGACAATAGGGGGTACCTTATTTTGGGGTCCTTGTCATAAGGATCCTACTATTTAGGGTACTATATTAGGGTCCCCTATTTTCGGAAACTCCCATTTAAAGGACGGCCGCGGAGATGGCGGGAACTAAGCTCCCAAACCCCGGAAACAAACCTGAAAAGTTAGGGTCAGGCTTCAGGGGTTCAGAGTTCACACTTTAGTTGTTTAGGGTTTAGTACTTTCGGTTTAGGGTTATAGGGTCTAGGGTTTGGGGTTTAGGGCTTATAGGCTTTAGTGGTTTAGGGTTTAGGGTTTTGTTGGGGGTTTAGGCTCCAGTGGTGAGGGTTTGGGGTTTACTTGTGGCCTCCATTCTAGTTCCATATTTGGTGTCTTCATACAGGATCCTAAGAATCCTATGAATCCTATGTTTAAACTTGGTTAAGCCGAACGTAGTTGCTGAGTTCATAAGCCCCCAAAAGTGTGCACTTTTAGTTTTATAGTGGCTGATATTATCCCAAAAAGTGTAAAGTGTATCCACTCAGCTACTAAGCGAAGAAGGGAACTACAATCAGACTGTAGGTGAGGCGATACGTAGGATTTTATGAGTCTTCGGACTTCGGGTCTAGGGATTTACAAGGGTTTAGGGTTTAGGGCTTTATAAGGGTTTAGGGTTTAGGGCTTGATTAGGGTTTAGGGTTTAGGGCTTAGGTTAGGGTTGTCAGATTATGTTTTCTGACTGGGGGTTTAGGTGTTTCATTGTTTGTGTTGGTACCGCTGTCTTATTATTCCATTGTTCCAAATGCGTTGAACTAGATACTACNGGGGTTTGTACATGCTGTTGCGTGCGCGGGGCGGGGGGGGGGGATTCCGGGTTTTGGGGGTACACGTAAGCCGGCTTAGAACCCTACTTACAACTACCCATGAACCTCCAAGCAGTTTATACGGGTCTTGCAGCGTCTACGGAATTGTCGACACGGGGCTCAGGCTGTGGCGTTGCGAGGTTGAGGGCCGACCCAGGGGTCGGGTCGCCTGAGGAAGCTGACTGCTAGACGACAACTGCCAGTCAGCTGCAGGTGACTGAGCTGCATCAGCAGCCAAGCTTCACAACGGTGTCCTTACTAGCTCGGACCAGCGCCCCGAGCTAGCCCTCTTATCCACCTCGAACTCTGCGACCTTCTCCATCCAGGCAAGAGCCTTCCGGATCGCCTCCGAGACCGTGCGACCACATGGCTCGTCCCCCCTAGCCAGCAGATAATCAGCAAGGTCGGCTGCTCGCAGGGGTGCGTCCTTGACATCCGCAGTCTCTCGAAGCGAAAATCTGAAACCCTGAGACCCACACCCAAAACCTTCGCCCTAGCACTTGTGAATATATGATGTTCACGGCTGGAACCCTGCACCCTAAAGCCTAAGCGACCTAACCCTTACCAGCTCTACCAAGACCCGGAGAGCCCCAGCATGCCTCATCTTAGCAATATACAAGGCAGCAACTACTACTAACCCGTCAAACTTCTATGTTGAATAGACTAAAGACATAACTGTAGGGTCCCTTGACCCAATGAACCCTAAACCCTAAACGCAACCATAAACCCAACTACAGTATACAAGGGGTACAATTATAGTACTACTCCTCCAACACTGTACCTTAACTAGTTAAAGGACTTATGAACACTAAACCCCGACCTCTTGCAGGCTGAGATGCACCGAGGATCATGTTGCTGCTTGACTTCCCGTGCGACCCCGCGCCTCTGCTGCTGAGAAATGCTTGCTTGGAGGGTCGGGGGACTTCGTAAGTAGTTTTTCTTTGGAGTTATAAGCCACAATTAGCATCCCTTTGGTACGTATAACTCTATAAAATGTCGACTACTTACTTAGTCCCCCGACCCTCCAAGTGTGCTTCAACAACAATAACGATCTTTGCAACAGCGACAATACTAATAACAGCCATAATAACAACAATAGCAATAAGAACAACCATAACAAACAAAGTGCCGATAGCAATAAGAAGAATAATGTTAACAGTAATAACAACAAGGATGATAAGGATAACAACAGAAGTAGCACTCAAACATACTAGAGAATCATCATAACAATGATGCTGCAATTATTCTTAACAACTATAAAAGCAATACTCATAATAACAACAATATACAGCAACAACAATGGTTCACGATGCACGATATCAATATACCACTGTATATGTACATGAATATAAGTATATACATAACTGATAACTGTATATATGTAAACATACATATGTACATACATGTACGGAGAGAAAGAAAGAGAAAACGAGAGAGAGAGAGAGAGACAGAGAGAGAGGGAGAGAGAGATGGCGAAATATAGAGAGAGAGAGAGAAAGAGAGGCTCAATACATTGAAGCTGCAGCAGAGACGGGGCCAACTGCACAGCAAGTGATGAACAAGATTTGAAGAACAGTCCTTGGTTAGTTCAGGTTTTGGGGATCTTTGTGTATCTCATGAACTCGGCACCCTGGTGAAGGGTTTAAACCCAAAACGACTAAACCCGTAAAGCCCAAACTCTGACCCCAAACCCCTAAACCTCCAAGGACAAAAGGAGGGACCCTTAATAAGGACCCCTAGGTATAGAACCTTGTTACAAACCACAATATGCTATTATATACCCATTATATTGCCCATTATAGTGTCGGGGTCCCCATTAAGGGTCCCTCCTTTTGCCCTTTGAAAACCCTAAACCCCTAAGCCCTAACCCCTAAGCCCCAGACGCCTAAACCCTAAACCCCGAGGCATGCACCCATGATCTTGGCCATGGTGAAAATGCAGGCGCAGAAGACGCCCAAGGTCATCAGGAAAATCCTGGGAATCAACTGAGATTTGTTGAGGACAATACTTGGGGGTCCGGTGTTTCTTGCGGCCAGTCTTGAGAAAAGATGCTGAAACGGTTGCCGGCTACAGGGTTGTGGGATAGTCAACGGAACATCGGCACGCCAAACTGTACGTGAGGCGGTAGATGCGCCGTTTCAGTCTTGTTGCGCTTCCCACTAAGTGTCTAAGCCCTCAACCCAAAATCCCACCTAAATCCTAAACCCTAAATCCTAAGCCTTAAACCCAAAGCCCCTGTCTCATGGCCATCGCCAGACGATGTTGAAGCTGAAATCAACCATTCTTAGGAAGCCGCAACAAAATGCACTGCTCAACTCTGTGTATATCGTTACATATACACTTATTATACATGCATGCATATATATATATATATATATATCCATTTATACGTACATACACTGCACATACTTGATATATGTGGATTTTATCCCTAGGCCTGCAGCCTAAACCAGAGCCTACACCCGACACCCTAAACCCTAATGCCTAAAATTCGTCCAAGCATCTCGCAGAATTTCCATGGCTTGAGCGGGTAGAGCCCGAACATGGCCAGCCTGCGGTTCAGAAAAGATTACGGTGGGTTCTAGGGTTCAGTGTTTAGCGTTTAGGATTAGGATTTAAGCTTTGAGCTTGAGGGTTTGAAGTTTCTGGCTCAGGGTATTTAGGGTTTGTTTCGGGAGTAGTAGGGTTCGGGGTTTCGTAGGTTAAGACACTGAGCCGGGAAAACAAAACGACACTCTCAACTTTTGGGTGTCCGGTTTTAGGTGTAACATACCCCTCAGCCCAAAACCTGAAATTGCAGACCTAAACTCACATTGCCCGGAAAGTGTAACCTGTCCATAGCGCCACATGCCCATTGCCCATTCAATTGGCGCTTGAGTTAAGGATTTTAGGGCTTCAGGCTTTAGTGGTCGGGGCTTGAGATACGGTTGATGGACAAAATCCTGCACTACCCATACGAAGGAATATACCATAATTCCCATAGTTTAGGGTACTTAAAGTAATGCAGGATTTTGTCCATCAACAGTAGGTCTCACCTTGGACTTGTAGGAACAAGCCAAGATAGGCCAAGAATGGCCAAGTGTAGCTTGAGTCATACACGCAAGTTTACTTTAAAAGTTCGGCATTTAGGGCAAAAACGTGGAGGGGCTCAAGCACAGCCCTTAAAACCCTAAACCCTGAACCCCAAACGCTTGCCAATAGGCCATGACAACACTTCGGATGTTGAATCGTCTCGCTCAGAGGTTGCAGGGTTACCCAGGGATGCCGATGTGCTCCTTTCCTGAATTAACTCACATCAACTTGTATATCATGTAGGACTACACTACAGCAAAAAAAAAGAACAACTACATCTGAGACTGTAGATACCGCTGCAAGTAGCATGGGGTTCAAAACAAAACAGAAAAAGCCCAAACCCCTAAACCCAAACCCTAAACTAAAAACATCAAAACCCGAAACCCAAAACTCTAAACCCAACGCCCTAAACCCAAAACCCTCAACTCTAAACCCTAAACTTTGGCAAGCCGGGAACAACATCACAAATCCCAAAACCTTAGCCTTAAACCCAAGCTACATGCAAAACCCTCAGCCAAAACCACATAAACCTTTACCCTAAGCCCTACCTTAACCCCAACTAACCTACATTGTTAGGGCCCAGGCAAGCCAAACCCCAAACCAAAACAACCCTGGGCCCTGAACCCGTAAACCTTTGCAGGCAAGCGGCCCCTGCTGCGACAGGAAGGTCGTAAGAGGCAGGCAGGATCGGATGATCAGGTTCACTGCAATGCTGATGTACCTGGCTTCCGAAACTAGACCCGACATGCTAAACACTCTAACCCCCACACCCTAAGCTGCAAACGCAGCGAGGGACCCTGATAAGGAACCCGAAAGAAGCAGGTTGTTTGGGGTTCGGGGCGACCCTACGGTGTAAACCCAAAAGCCCAGAAAAGCAAACGCATTCTAAGCTTGCGTACTACCTTTCGCCCATGCTGTCGACGAGACGCGTGCTTTTGTTGCAAAATATAATATGCGATCTTCAGCTGTGAGCCCTGTGCAAAGGGTAAGGCCCCGGCCCCAAACTGAAGTTGTTCAGCGCGATGTTCAAGGCGAAGACGCTCCCTGAGAGCTGGTATGCTGGCATGTTTGGAGGCAAACATCCATAGTCTTGAATCCTGAACACACACACACACACACACACGCCCTCCCAAAAAAAAGTAAAACCTCATCCCACAACCCGAAAACCTTGGGACGTGCTTGGGTACGTCGACTTCATCCCAGAAACCCTTACACTTGACCCCAGGACCCAGACGGCAGCCTGAGAAGACTACTGCCCCACTCCAAGAGTCTGCAAGGCTATGCTAGCTTGGCATCATGCTAACGATTACCCTTAGTGTTATATCGTGTGCTAACATCGATACACATGACTGGTGTCAGCTTTCACCATCAGTATTTCCACGGTAGCAACGTTTGGGCAACTATCTCACTGCCGAGAGCTGTCACTACCTCGCATGCGGCAACTACTGCTGCAAAACCCACGGAACCTAAACTCCAATACCCCTAAAACCCTACAACCCAATCCCTCAGCCTAAACCGATATGGCAGGAGTCGCTCTGAGGCAACATCACTCCAAAATCTAAGCAGAGGATATTCAAAGCGCTTGCCAAGAATGGTAAGATGGAGAGGTCGCAGGCTCTCAACATGGGAGTCTAACACAGAAAACATCGGAACCTGAAGTGACAATCCTTGTGAGGTCGGGCGGGCCTCTTTTTTCGTCGACTAGACTTCATTCTCCGGGTGTAAGCTTTCGGGAACCCCAACACTAATCTTCCTTGATACGGCTTGGGATATATGGTTTCAAGCTAAATAATGCATATTCCCAGGAGGTTGAACACGTAATATCTCCTCTAGAAGCCTGGAAAAAGAGTTATGGTTAGGAGTTAGGATTAGGGGGCCCTTGGGGATATAGACCCTCTCAATAAGGTCCCTTTCAGACTTTGAGAGAGCCAGAAGTTGGGTTCAGAAGTGGCGGGCTTTAAGGGCTCTCCCTAACACCATCTAGGAGTTTCCGAAAATAACGGGTACCTTATTTTGGGGTCCTTATACTAAGGATCCTACGATTTAGGGTGCTATAGTAGGGTCCCCTATTTCCGGAAACCCCCATCTAGGAATGATGCCAGGCGAAGCTCTTGACATCCCTTCATGTTCAGCTTGACGAGTGGCCGAAGATGCAGACGGAGATGATGGACCAGCACTCCTTCTTCGTGATGTTCCTTTCCAGAGGCTCCGAAGCTGGGATGAGAGGTGTTACAACGGCCATCAAGAGGTCTACAAACTTTTATCCCAATTTTCGGGGTCCTTGAGGCTTTTGAGCCGATTATCCTTCCCAGAACGCCCCATAAAGATCCAGTGAGTAGCACCTATCCCGCAGCCTCGACTTCAAAGCCCGGCAGCCCCCCCCTCCCCACCCAAGGCCAAACCACCGACCCGGAGCCGCAAACTCCAAAAACCTACAACATCCGGTTGATGGACAAAATCCTGCACTACCCATAATAAGGAATATACCATAATTCCCATAGTTTAGGGTCCTTAGGGTCATGCAGGATTTTGTCCATCAACAGTCCCTCAACCTTGGTAGAACCCTTATAGACGCTTATAGTCTTCTAGAAGTAACCCTTGATAACCCCCCACCAAGACCCTTACACAGCCCTTGTAGGACCAAGGCGCCCAAAGTCTTCAATCAGCACCTTAGGCTCGATCCTGCGCAAGTAGCTTTCGGGCTTGTGGGGTTTGGGGGTTTAGGAGGGTTTTTAGGGTTCAGGCCGTCAGCGTGTAAGGTTTCAGGGACCCTTGGAGAAATCGCTCAAGCGGAGCATGCATGTAATATAGGGTTACAGTAGGGTTTGGGGATATTTTTCCTTTCAGTATAATAAGCAACCCCCCAAAAAACCCCTCTTCTAATCATGAAGGCCCCTATATTAAGGCTCAGTCATCTCCTCAACCCGGTCGCGAAGCACTTTATGGACGGGCTTGTGCGGGGCATCACAAAAGTCTTGACGGGCAGGTTTTGTCTTCTCCAGCTCAGGGGCATCCTATTCATTCTCCCAGATGTGTATGGCCCGGGGATACCCTGCTGCTCGAATAGGGCGGCAGCCGCCGTGCGAGGCCGAACTCCAAGGCATTTCTCCCGCCGAGCTCGGCGCTGTGCCGTGGCTTGGCCGATGGATCCTTCGGCTCCTAAACCCTAAACCCTAAACCGCTTCAGGGCCTTTGGAAGGCATGACGTTTCTGAGTCCAAGAAAGGAGCAGATGTGGCCTTATCCGAGATCGCCCCCGCCTTTTTCGGCCGTTTCGGCGGCATCCATGGGTCATAGCACCGAATAGGCTCGTGGATGCCGCGGAGTACTGTTTTGTCACCGACTTCTATAGCCGGGTCACCACCTGGCAGGTGCTCCTCTGCATCGGGCTTTGGCGGTGCGACTGAGGCTTTAGTGTCTAAGCGTTCAGACTTCCAGGTTCTGCCGGTTCTGCTGCTTCAGGGATCTCTGAACTACTGCCTCCTGCAGCTGAGTTGAAAGCAACCCTAAACCCTAAAACCCAAAACCCTAAACCCAAAACCCTAAAGTTTATTAAGGTTAGCCGGTTAGCCATATAGGCTTCGTTCGGGTTTGGGGACCTACCGCTGACAGAAGGCGGAGGGTCCGAAATGCAGGCGAACCGTTCGGAGGTGGCAGCAGCTTGCAGTAAGTCACTGCCGAAAACCCTAAACCCTAAACCCTGAACCCTAAACCCTGAACCCTAAACCCTAAACCCTAAAGAGGACTTTGAGCCTCCAAAAACCGAACTACCCAGCATGGTAACCCGAAAAATATCCGGCAGTGTTCCTCAGGGTTCCTTGTTTTTTAAGTACCATATATAGTCTGCTTGTAGTTCCTTTTTTTGGTTAACCAAAATCTCTACTATAGGATCCTAACCATAAAACTGGTCAACCAAAAAAAGGAACTACAATGGAGACTCTAGGTACAATACAATATGTCCCCCAAGACCCTATTCTAAATATTTATAAAGCCCCTACACTACGGTTTGAGCCTTAGCGCTTTGGCTCTTGAGAGGCCGACCGGAAAAGACCCAAACCCATCACTCCCCACCCAGCATCGCCCTGAACAGCTGAACCCTAAATCCCAAAGCGCCGAACCCCGATCCTCCTCCCAACAAACTCATGTAGGAACCTGATTAAGAAACCTTGGGCCCTTTTGTTAGGGTTCTTTTAAAGGGGTCTATAAGGGTTCCTATAAGGGCTCTATAGTAAGGGTACTATAATGAGGTAGGAACCTGATTAAGAAACCTTGGGCCTTTATTAGGGTTCCGTATATGATTCCTACTATTTTGGGGTTATAGGGCCAGGGTTTCTTAATCAGGTTCCTACATTAATATTCAAGATACCATAATTCAGGGTATGCGGTTCAGGGCTTAGGGTTTACAATGCTGCGACGTGAAGTTCAAGCAAGCTCTTTCACAAGAACGCCAACTTGAAATCGTGAGTCCGAACCTCAGACACCTGAACGGAACCCAGCCTGTAAGGCGTGTAGTACCTGGGACGATGGTCTGGAATAAGGGGTTACTACGAAGCCCCAGGGGCCAATGCCCTTGAACTTGGGAAGAAACTGTAAGCTGTTCCGGGTCTCCGCTTGCGACTTCAAGTTAAAGAACATTCCGCAATGGATGGGTATTCGGTTGCAGCACTGTTTCGGGTCATAGTAGAGTGTTTAAGAGTTCAGAAGGTTTGTCTTTAGATGTCTTGCACCTGAAAGCGGGTACTCCCCATGAGCGGCACTGGCGTCACAGGGTCGGGCCTGGTGTCGATGTGGGATTAAGGTTTAAGTTTAGGGTTTAGGGTTAAGGTGTAACGGTGCTCGCGGTCGGGTTCAGGAAGTCTGCAGAGGGCTTTCGTGGACCAAGCTCGTAGGATGAACCCATGGGCCCTTAAGCCTGGGATCCTTATATACCTAATATATACCCTACTTGTACCTTTTCAGGTCGGCCAGGGTGTTTTTTTTTTGTTGTGGCCCCTTTTTGCTCGTGCCCCGCGTCATTGGTTTCTAGAAATTGTTTTGCTGTGGTGTTTTTTTTTGCTCTGGCCCCGTGCCGGCGCCCAACGGGGCTGCTCCTTCCCCTGCCTTTCCCCGGGGCCGGAGCAAAAAAAAAACACCCTGGGTGGTGTTTTTTTTTTTGCTCTGGCTCCGTGCCGGCGCCCAACGGGGCGTCTCCTTCCCNCCCGCCGGGTCTTTTTAGACAATAACAAAAAATGTCTGGGGTACTACATCGGGTCTAAAAAGACCCGGCGGGGCCACAGCAAAAAAAGAACACCACTTCCCTTTCAGGACCCTTAAAAGGGCTAAGGGCCCATACTAGGGGCCCATGCTTCTAACCTCCTACAAGCCCTAAACCCTAAACCCTAGCACCTTAACCCCCGGAGCTCTGCAAACAAAACCTTGCCCAACTCTCATGTTTTTAAAGGAAAACATGTTAACGTCCCAGAAAGTGGGAACCGACACCCAAGCCCAAATCCCTACAAACTCACGCCCGGACTCCAAAACCCTACAAAGGCCCCACAAAGAAAATGCTGTAGAACCGTTTTTCATTTTTTTTGCTTAGGGGCTGAGTACCCTAGCCCGAAAAAGGTTAACCTTTTCAACCATGGCAGGACCATATAAAGCCCCAATAGGTTAAAGGTTACCTACTCAGCTACTAAGGTTCTGTTTCAAAAAATATCTAAAAAGTCATAAAGCGCTGTAGAACCCGTTTCCACAGTCTTAGGGTTTAGGGTTTAGGGATTTTTGTTTCAAAGATCTAAAACAAGCGTAAGCCTAAGGCCCAGAGCCGAGATCTGCAAAGCCTGCGAAGTCCTTCCCGCTTCTCTGCATCCAAGCCGCAGTGCAAAGTACCTCAGTAGGGAGTAGGGATTAGGGTTTAGGGTTTGGGGGATTAGGGATGAGGGTTCAGGTTCTAGGGATCGGGCAGTACCCTAAACCCTAAACCATCAACACCCTAGGGTTTAGGGTTCAGGGTTTAGGGAATTAGTAAGGCTCAGTCGGTTTAGGAGCTGGGCTTCAGTTGTTTGGGGCTTCTTCGGCTCAGAAGCTCGGGACTGAAGGTGTTGGGGCTTAGAGCTTAGGGTTTAGAGTTTAGGGCTGAGGATTTAGAACTTGGGCGGAATCCTCTGCATGAGAACTGTAACTCAGAAGTGTCGGAGTTTCTTTAGGATTTGGGGACGGCGCGGTCGGAGTTTAGTCAATAGGTCGGACGTATACTGGGTCTTGCACCGACATTCCCCATGGCAAGAACTCAACACTTGTAGTCCTGCACGAAACCTTAAACAAGAACACTTATCACTTTAAGCAGTTAAGCAAACTTAACCTTAGACAAAACCCTCAATCCAGAAACCTACTCCCTGACAATCTCCACCCTCTTGCGATCTGCCATCTGACTCTGAGAGTATAGATTTCTGTGGACTATGCTGGAATACTAGTAATGACTTACTATTCAGACACCTATATTGAAGCTGTGGGCTTTCCGGGCTCCAGATTTTCAGCTTCCTTGCACATCAGTACTGCATGAAGGCATGTTGAAGCGGCCTGGGCATACTCCATCAAGGAAACCTCGGGAAGGTAGGGCTTACCTGAACCTTACACCCGAAAACTGCAAACCGCGGCAACACAGACGGCCGATGGAGAACCCCCCCTTCTTTAAAGGCCCCTATATGGCCCTACGTTGAGATCCCTATCCACAGATTTCTATACGGGCGAAAACAGCTTAGTTCATCAGGGTATGGCTAAAGTGCTTCCCCTAAGGGTCCAAGCACCTGAAAATCATATACTCTCCCAGAATACTAACTTACATAACCACTATCCTAAATTATTGGGCCCTTTAGACTTTAAACCCTTAAGACTTCAGTAAATCCTTAAGACTTCAGCTAAGCCACAGAAGGATGAAGCAGAAGAAGGAGATGAATTGCTGCATGGCCGTCAAGGCCTCGAATGGATCAGGGCTGAGGTTCACCAGGATCCCCCAAGGGATCTTTAATAGGGTCCCTTTTTACTACCTTAGCTTGCAGCAAAAGTGCAACAAGTCGTTGGCGCTAACCTACCTAGTTTACTACGGTCCCGGCGTCACTGCTGCAGGGTCCCTATGGCCGTGAATAGTGGGTGTTTGGGGTATATTAGAGGGAAGTTGGGGGATCTAGGAGGAACCATCTAAAAGCCAACTGCCGAGGATAGGCTTGAGTGCTTGGGCTGGTTTAGGGTTTAGGGTTCAAGGTTTAGGGTTTAGGGTTTTAGGTTTAGGGTTTAAGGTTTAGGGGGCGCAGAAACCCGAAGGATGCTGACCTTGTTTCCGAAGGTCTAAGAGTCTAACCTAAGCCAAAAGCTCAAGCCTGCACCCTGAGCCAATCCTCAGACCTTCCAAAATCCCTTAATTAAGGAATATACCTTAAATCATATTAGGGATCCTATTTGAATTTAAGGTATATTCCTCAATTAAGGGATTTTGGAAGGTCTGGGTCCACACTAATCCCGAAACCGCTACAGACCAAACCTTAAACTTAAACCTCCATAAGCTAAACTCTTAACAACTGCAGTCTAATTTAAAGCTGACAAGGTTTTTGGATGTTCAAGAGATCGGGCCGTAAAGGATCCATACGGAGACAAGAAAAAAGAGGAGTTGATCTCGATGTAACCTTTACCCCTATACGTACATACAGATATATGCACATACATGTACATGCATTCACATGCATGCGCATATAAATATGTATGTATGTGTGCAAAAACTTATGTACAGATGTACAGACGGTGCAGGCAAACAAACACACCAACAAACAGACACGCAAACATATCTAAATAGATACATTCTTACATACACACATGCGTACATGCACATATACCCAGATACATGCATGCATGCATACATACATACATCAGTGTGATGCTTATAAACAGCCGACAATCCATCAACCCATCAATCCATGCATCCTTGCAGCCGTGAATGCATGCGTGCCTGCAATTCAATTCAAAACAAGTTCAATTCAGTTCAGCTCAATTCAATTCAGTTGCATTCAGCTCAGTTCAGTTCAGGTCAGTTCAGTTCAACTCAGCTCAATTTCCTCGTTGTCAGTCAGTCAGTCAGCCCGTCGGTCAGTCAGTCATTTCACTCACAGTCAATTGAGCCATTCCAGGCATCGCATTCACTGCTTTCATTTCTTTCATCTCATTCCTTTCATTCAGTTCGTTCACTACGCTCATGTCACTCATCTCCTTCATTGCACTCATTTCCTTCACTTCGTTCGTTGTTTCATTCCTTCGTTCACTGACTCGACCATTTCGTTCGCTTTTTCATTCCTTGCTCGCTTGGAGGTTCGTGGGTAGTTATAAGTATGGCTCATAAGTAGGATAACTATAGTTATGACCCATATTTGGGGACTTATAAACTCACTTTTAGCTACCCATGAACCTCCACAAGCATGCCAGGGTGCGAAGCCAACAGGACAGCCATGCAAGTCTTCCTCGAGAACTTTGCCACTCGGGAGCTCGTAGCCCTGTCCACAGGCTTCGGAGTGCAAGACAGGGTTGAGCGTTTCGGCTCTATAGGCTTCATAATAACAGGGTCTTTCGGGAACATAGGGTCTAAGGGTCTATAGGGCTTTTAGTGTTTAGGGTGTGGGGGGCCTAATAAGTAGAGGAGGGTTCGGGGTCATATTATAGTAGAATAGTAAAAAGGAGGCCGGAGGAATACTCTGACTGATTTTTCCGACCCTTAAGAGCAAGCATACGCCAATCCCAGACCTCACATCCTATACCCCGCCTACGCTTTCACCCCTTTTCTCAGCCAGCCTACTACATCAAGCCTTCCAGAACCACAAGCACAAAGCACTCCCAACCGTCCAAATCAGCCGACACTTCTTGGGGGGTATGAGATGCAGAACAACATAGACGATGATGAAAAACATATCAAGCTACAATGAAGATTTAATTCAATATCCTTTGATGCAAGCTCTTTCTAGTTCATGGTTGGGATAGGATTAAAATTATTTAAATTTGTATTCCCTATTGGCTTTAAGTACCCATAAAAATGTAAAATGTTACCCAACTATGACAAAGCTCAAAGTGCGGGCTCAGAAAGCCTTTCAGTCCAAAATTGAAAGCCCTGCAGTCTTAGAGTTTGGATGGCGTGTAGAGCCTAAACACCAACCCCTAAACACCCCAAAGACCCTCAACCCAACCCAAAACCAACCGGTTAAGGTTATAGGGTCTTGGGTTTAAGGCTTTAGGGTTTAGGGTTTCAGGCTTTAGGGGTTTAGGGTCTAGGGCTTCAGGGTCCAGGGTCTTGGAGTAGAAGGTTTAAACCCTTAGCTTGGCTGACTTCTGAATTCCTCCTAAAAGTTAAACTTTTAGCCTGTTTATTATGGCTCATATAGAAATCCCAAAAGTTAAAGTCTTAAGAGCCAACCAGAAGAACGCCAAGTATTGGGTTCCTTTAGACTTTAAACCCGTAAGACTTTAATGCTCTAGGGGTAAGGCTTTCAGGCTGTAGCGTTTAGGGCATCAGGGTCCAGGTTTTGGAGAATAAGGCTTAAACCCTTAGCCCTCATGACCTTGGGCAGCGTGACGTTGGTTCGGAAGACCCAGCCCATGAAAATGTTCATGAAGGACCTGTCTTTTTGGCGTCTGTGAGTTCAGAAAAGTAGGACTTTCGGTTATCCCAGAGAGCTCAATACCCCTTAATTAAGGAATATAGCTTAAATCATAATATGAAGCCCGTTATAATTTAAGGTATATTGCTTAACTAAGGGGTATTGGGCTCTCTGGGATAGTATCCTGATAGAAGCCCTATAGAAACCCTTTATATAGATCCCTTTAAGGAACTTAAGGGAAGCACCCTTATAGATCCCTTGTAGACACGACCTGTCTTTTGTTAGCGGCTCTGGTTTCAGAGCCCAGGTCCTTTAAGGGTTACTATAACGGTTTAGGGTTTAGGGTTTAGGGTTTAGGGTATATAGGATCTGTAAATGCTCTATAATATAGGGCCCTGAATAGTTAGAATAGGGTTTTGGGGCCCATTATACTGTAATTAAAATCAGGACCCACCAAAACAGTACAGGGAAATATTACCAGAGGGTCCACATACACTGCTATTATGGAATTAGGGCCTAAAAGACCATCCCCACTATGGTTTTGAGGACCTAATTCCATAATAGTAGTGTATATGGACCCTCTGGGTTAGTTAAGGTCCCTATAGTCGCGGCTCTGGGTTCAGAGCTCAGGAGTAGGATTTACTGATCAGGCTTTAAGTTTGGTCGGATCTCGGTGAGAGCTCTACAGGTGGTGCATGTGCGTTTGTTACTAGGTTCCTGAGTGCCCCCTTTATAATAAGGGTACCCTTTTTCCTGATATTCGGTTTTAATAAGGGGGCCCTAAACTAAAAAGGGCAAAAGGGTACTACTCAGGAACCTAGGTGAGGATTGGTGGAGTCTTATCGAGTTTTCTGTGGGTTTTGCAGTATCGGTTCTTTGTTGCCTTGAACAGCAGAGGATTACTTGCTACCCTAAAACCTAAACCAGGCTCCACCGTAAGTCGATGAGGGTATCCCTCTCTCCTGAACTCAAGGATAGGAGACAAAAAGCAGAACACCAGAAGCCCAGAGTCGAACTGAAGAACGGATAGCTCGGATGGATAACTGGTTTAGGGTTTATAGGTTTAGGGGTTTAGGGTTATAGGGTTTAAGATTGGTTTAAGGGTTTAGGGGCTTTGGGGTTTAGGGGTTTAGTGTTCAGGGCTTCAGGCCCTCTGGAACCAGTGGCCTGCTTGGAACACCAAACCCTTTCACCCTTCATGCCGCCCTGAACATCCCTGCACCTAAACCCCTAAACCCCTAAGCCCTTTGCAACCCCTAAAGCCTAAAGCCCCTAAAGCCTTAAACCAATCTTAAACCCTATAACCCTAAACCCCTAAACCTCTAAAAACCTTAGCCCTTTGCAACCCCTAAACCCTAAAGCCTAAACCCTAAACCCTGTAACCCTAAACCCCTAAACCTCTAAACCCCTAAGCCCTTGACAACCCCTTAACCCTAAACCCTATAACCCTAAACCCCTAAACCTCTAAACCCCTAAGCCCTTTGCAAGCCCTAAACCCTAAAGCCCTCTATAAGTCCCCGAGCTCGAAACCTCATGGTTTCCTCTTTGTTCAGCTTGGCAGCTGCGCGCCAAAGTAGAGCACCAACTTCCCAACAGTGCCCACCGTCGCGCCGTGAGCCATCTCGGGGGGCCCAATTTCGTGATCATGGGGCTAAGTAAGTCGGGTTAGGGGTTTCGGGGTTCAGGGGTTTAGGTTTTAGGGGGTTCAGGGGTTTAGGTTTTAGCGTTTAGGGTTCAGGGTATCTGAATTGGGCTGATATCTGGGTATAATTGTACTCAATTACAACTACCGTTGCCTTACTTGAAACCCCACTTAGTAAGTCCCCTGACCTTTTACGAACTATTCCAACCTCTCTACCGGCATTTCACCCTAAACCCTAAACCCTAAACGGACTTGAAGATTTAGGCTTAGCGGCGGCTTGGGAAGAGAACGGGCTGAGAGCTGGAGATGGAGGGGTGCAGGGCTGAATGCAGAGCAGTGAGTAGCAAGCCCCTTTCTTGATTTGAAGGGTTTAGGGTTTAGGGTTTAGGGGTTTAGGGTTTAAGGGTTTAGGGTTTAGGGGTTTAGGGTTTATTGGGAGTTTCCGAAAATTTGGGGTACCCTAATTAAGGGTTCTCACAATAAGGACCCCCTAAACATTCCCGGAAGCCTAAACCCCAAACTAGGCCCGGAACCCTAAACCCTAAACCAAACCCTAAACTCATAAACCCTTACACCCTAATTCAAACAAAGAGTACAACATGCCCTAAACTCATAAACCCCTACACCCTGATTTAAAAAAGAGTAAAACATGCCCTAAACTCATAAACCCCTACACCCTGATGAAAAAAGAGTAAAAACATGCCCTAAACTCATAAACCCTTACACCCTGATTAAACAAACAGCAGCCCAGTGGCTTCCATGCACTTCGGCAGGTTCATCATCACGATTCCTGTCAGGGGGGATCGACTCTTGGGGGTTTCAGAGGTAGTTTAATATAGGAGCCTTAAGAATTAGAACAGGGTTCCTTTAAAGGGCTCTATAAGAAATATCTAATAGAGGGTATATTATACTATGACTATAATCTATGACTATAATCAGGAACCCCCCAACGTGGTACAGGTAATTGTTTAGGCCCCTATATCACGGTTTTCTGAGAAAAAGGGTCGAGAGTTTAAGGCTTCGTGGCTTTGGGGTTCGAGGGTTCAGGGTTCTGGGGTGTAGGGTTCCATGGATTAGGGTTTAGGCTTAGGGTTTAACGTGCAGGCTGAACGGTCAGGAGCTACAACGACAACACGTACAGTGCGGCCGCTGCTGTCACCAGGCCAGATGCCGAAATTTAGCGAGGAATGAGTAGTAGCAACTGCTCTCAAGTTAGGTTGCAACCTCACAACCTAAGAAAAACACCTCATAGGGCTTACCTACGGTTCGGGCTTGTTGTAGGCTCCAAGAGAATCCTCACCCGATGTGGCAGTCGAGCTTCTTCCAGAGGGCACTAAACACTAGACGCCTAAACCCAAAAACCCCTAAACCCTAAACCCCTCAGATCCTAACCCTAAACCCTGATCCCTAAACCCCAGACCATATAAACCCTGAATAAGACCACTAATGACTAAACTTCTTCCGGAGGGCCTGCGATGAGGCCGAGGATCGGGATGATGAAAGGCTTCGCCCTGGGTAAGAAAGCTTCACGACATTTAGGGTTTGGCGGACTTGAGGGCTTTAGAGCTACATGTTACAAGGCTTTAGGGCTACTTGGAGGTTCATGGGTAGTTATAAGTGGAGTTATAAGTCCCCTAATATGGGTTATAGCTATAGTTATCCTACTTATAATCCTACTTATAACTACCCATGAACCTCCAAGTATGGTTTCATGACGGGTCTTAGCATAACCCTTTGAGGGCTCCTGTTTTTAGTTCCTTTCAAGGTTCTTCGGGAGCTCGTGTTAAGGTTGCTTTAAAGGGTGGACCCTGTAGGGTTTAGTTGCAAAGTATCAAATTGCGGGTTTTGAAGCCCTGAACCTTAAACCCTACAAAGTAAAGGGCTTAGGGCTTGGAAACCCTGCTATACTGCGTTTAGACCCCTAGCAAAAACTATAAGTTTGGCTGTTTCTTAGGGATTAAAGGAACCAAAAATTAAGCATTATTTGTAAGTACCCCTAAGTAGGGCTTAGAAACTCCGAAACTTGAAGCCTATGAGCTCCGAGCCGCATCAGTCTCCCAAAACTCCAAGCTCTCAACCCTAAGCCCGTAGGATGCAAGGCTTCTAAGCTGAGAGTGTCGTGGAGAACCCTTCGAATCCTTCGAAATTTACTAGGTTCCTGAGTACCCCCTTTATAATAAGGGTACCCTTTTTCCTGATGTTCGGTTTTTATAAGGGGGGCGGCATATCCACGTCTAGAGACAAGGTTGCAATCTCTTGAGAAAACAATTACAAATTGGTTTCTATTCCTTTTCCCCCCCCCGCTGTGAGCTTACACAGGCTACCACCCAAAAAGGGTTTAGGGCTGGCGCCCTCAATTCCCACCTCTGCCTTGGCCAGGAGGGGTTAGGGGCCGCCGCTGGGCGCCCGAGGGGGCCAGGGCCGGTTTCA
>BGNK01000536.1:217799-233913 GCA_003297005.1 Symbiodinium sp. clade A Y106
TGGCATGGCTCAGCCCTAGGGGCTGAATTTGACCACTCTCCAATGGCTCCACCCATTGTCCATCCAAGTAATGGTGTCAATCACTGCCGGACGTCCTCTGGGTCCAGGCACCCTAGAAACAGGCCTGGGTGGGAATTTAGTTAGGGGTTAGGGGTTAGGGTTTAGGGTTTGGGGTGGAGGGTCGAGGGTCTGGGGTTTGGCTCACGACAAGTCCCCCTTTAACAGCACACAAAAGTCCCCCTTTAACAGCACACAAAACACACGATCGCGAAGATTCCGAAGAGGCGCTTTATACACCCACCACAATCCCAAATGTAAACCCTACCAACAAGTCTTAAACCCGGCCTCCTCGCGCTTGTTCTTGAGCCGCTCCTCCGCCACATCGTGTAGTGTGGTGATGCAGGAGGTTTATGGCTGTTTAGGATTTCAGGGCTGTGGGGCGACGATGGTTCTAGGGCTTAGGATTTCGGTGCCCATGTTCTGGGGTGGGAGTGACCCATC
The DNA here is from genome assembly GCA_003297005.1 of Symbiodinium sp. clade A Y106. Lineage (NCBI taxonomy): Eukaryota > Dinophyceae > Suessiales > Symbiodiniaceae > Symbiodinium > Symbiodinium sp. clade A. The sequence continues at coordinate 218,301 of BGNK01000536.1, forward strand.
AACAACCCTTCATCATCTGGGCTCTTGCTAAGGAGTTTATTTTGAGTTACTATACACAACAAACCATATTATTGATCAAGGTCCATATGTTGGTAGCTTCAGTTAAATTCCCAACAAGCACCCAGTCATCAAGGGTGAACCACCGGGGTTGGAGGAAAAGCCTCAGAAGTCAACTCATCCAGATTCTCGGACGCAAGTTAAAAATCTTCAGGGCTGAGAGTCTGGTCGCGGTTTAGGGTTTAGGGTTTAGGGTTTAGGGTCTAGGGTTTAGGGTCTAGGGTTTAGGGTTTAGGGTTTAGGGGTTTCTTTATCTTTGCAAAATCTGGGCTCCAGTGGTTCAGGGCTTGGAACTTGGGCGTAGTACCCGTGGCTTATTTCCAGAGGACGAATGACTCCAAGTGACGCTGTGAGTGATGCAAGAACATTAACAGCTGAGATCTGGCTCGCTTACATTAGCTTGTGGTTGCGACGCTTTGGCCTGAGAAGACACCGTTCCACAGCAGGGAGCGGTGGGAGAGGGGACGGCGGCGGCGGGGGGGGGGGGGGGGGGGGGGNGGGGGGGGGGCGAGGCGGGCTGAGCCCGAAAAGCAGAACCTGAAAAGTCCTCTAAACCGTGAACTCCTGGAAGTACTGTAGTCCCCGCAGTCGTAGAAGTAAGCGCTGTCACTGTCGTCGTCGCAGGTTAGTCGTAGCCCACTTCCGGATTCTACTGTAAGAGCTGCCCAAAGTATTTATGAAATGGTACCTCTCTAGGAGCATAAGGAAAACGAAAACGTCTCACAAAGCTCCACCTAAACCCTAAACCCTAAACCCTAAGCCCTAAACCCTAAACCCTAAACCCTAAGCCCTAATCCCTAAACCCTAAACCCTAAGCCCTAATCCTCAACCCGAAATCCTAAACCCTAAACCGGTCTTCAGGGTGTAGGCTAAACCTTTTGGCGGGTCCTCCTGGCGCTTGGCTGCCTCGAAGACTGGGGCTCCCTAAGAGGTTCCCTGGTTTAGGGTTTAGGGTTTAGGGGTTTAGGGGTTTAGGGGTTTAGGGGTTTAGGGTTTAGGGTTTAGGGGTTTAGGGTTTAGGGTTTAGGGCCCTCAAAGGTATCCTTTAAAGGAACCCCTAAAGGAACCCTTACACGAACCCTCAAGGGTACAAGGGCTTCGGGGTTTGGAGGTTTAGAGGTTTGTGGCTTTTGCCGGATGTGACTTTGAGTTTTGGATTTTAGTTTAGGGTTTCGGATGGAGAACTTAAGTTCAGGATTCAGGGTGTAGGGCATAGGGTTTTGGGAGGTAGGGTTTAGGGTTGAAGGCGTTTGGGTTTAAGGCTTGAGGTTCACAGCGAGAGAAGGGCGAGAAGGGACCCTGAACCCGACGTCCTTGACCGCCACGGGTGTATGAAGAATCAGGGTTTAGGGTTTAGGGTTTAGGGTATGAAGAATCATGGCATGATACACATTCCCAGAGGGTTCATATACACTACTATTATGGAATTAGGTCCCCAAAACCATAATGGGGAAGGTCTTTTAGGCCCTATTTCCATAATAGTAGTGTATATGGACCCTCTGGGATTGTATGGCAGGCATCACACTACTGTCAACAGTACTAGAAAGGGAAACCCGACAAGGCACGGTTCTTCATCAAGTCTTGTGTTTGCAAATATGTTAACTGCACTCTTATGTGTGCTCTAAGCCGGGTTAGAATGCAATCGAACTGTGCTAGAACTAGGTATAAGCGACAAATCCAGAACACTGAGCACTAAGCCCCAAAAGACCTAAACCCTGGAAACCCTAGAAACCCTAAAGCTCTCGGAGCCCTAAACTTTAAACCCTAAAGCGCTTAGAGCCTCAAACAAATCCTAAACCCCGAAGTCGCAAGGAGCCCATGCAGAAGGCTTCGATGCCGACTCTGATCTCCACTTTGACATTCTTGCTTAGGGGCTGGGGGTACCCAGAGAGCCCAATACCCCTTAATTAAGGAATATGGCTTAAATTATATAGGGCTTCATATTATGATTTAAGCTATATTCCTTAACTAAGGGGTATTGGGCTCTCTGAGTACCCTAGCCCCAACAAGGTAAACCTTTTCAAGTATGGTAGGAGTATATAAACGCCAGAAGGAAAGGTTAACTACTCAGTTCATTGCAAAATCCAGCGGCTCGGGGCGTTGGGTTTGGAGCTTCTGCCCTCGGGGCTTTCCTCACAATGGTATAGATGGTCTTCAAAATTAGGGTAGTACGGCACCCTTACAAAAAGGACCCTAAAAGGGACCCTAATTTAGAGAACTACCCATATCCCAAACCCAAAACCTCCTGCAAACCCCGAGAAACTCCAGGACCCTTCCCAGGGTGTAGCAAAGTTGATACGGCCCTTGTTAAAGCCCTGCTTGGAGATTCGTGGGTAGTTATAAGTAGGGCTTATAAGCACAATAACCCTAAACCCTAAACCAGGGGACCTATCAACTCCAATTCAAATGCTCAGGAACCTCCAAGTTAAGACCCTGACTAGAAGATCCGGTATAGAAGCCATATGTTTAGGATTTAAGGTTTAGGGGTTTAGGGTTTAGGGTTTAGGGTTTAGGGTTTAGGGTTTAGGGGTTTGGGTTTAGGGCTTAAGACCTCATACGACCCCAACCTCAAAAGCTCGCTAGACCCTAGACCCTAAACCCTAAACCCTAGACCCTAAGCCCTAAACCCTAGACCCCAAACACTGAACCCTCAACCCTAAACCCTAAACACTGAACCCCAGCCTCCTCCTGTAGGACCCGATCTTTCTCTGCACCCTCGGCCAGGAGTTTGTACCGCGCAGCCTGGAACTGCTCGCTTGGTTTCGGAAGTGGGGCTATAAGCATGGTATCTATAGTTTTACGTACATATAAACCGACAGTCCAAGTATCTTTTGATTGGCTTTACCGACTAAGTTCCCGGTCCCATGAGTAGTTGGTGGTGGTTCAGGGTACTTCAGAACTGCACATACAACCTAGAGACTGCGTTAACAAATATACATGAAATCAGATGCGGATCCTTCATGTGATGTCATACGCTTAGGGCTTAAAGCCCGAAACCTACACTCAATCCAAAAACCCTCAGCGACCTAAGCACCCGCAAAAAACAAAAAACGATACCCACGAATTACAGAATAATCCCTAAACCCTAAACCCCAAACCCTAAACCCTAAACCCTAAACCCAAAATCCTAAACCCTAAACCCTGAAATCAGCATGCGAGAACCGCAGCAAAGTGCATTTTGGGTCTCCGGGTGTATCGCAGCCCGGGCCGGAGCCCAAAAAATCCCCAACCCTAAACCCTGTAACCCTATAGATCCCTTATAGAAACCTTATATGGTTTAGGGTTTAGGGTTTGGGGTTTAGGGTTAGATCCCTTATATGGGAGTTTCCGAAAATAAGGGAGGATCCTTATTATAAGGACTCCCAAATAAGGTACCCCTAATTTTCGGAAACTCCCATATAGATCTCTTGTAGGAACCCGTAAAGGATCCCTTAAAGCTCCCTTAAAGAAGCCTTATATAGATCTCCTGTAGGAACCCTTAAAGGATCCTTCAAGATCCCTTCAAGGAGCCCTTGAAGGAACCCCTAAAGGAACCCTAGGTGGGGCTTTTAAAGCTTTTGAAAAATATTAGTAAATTAAGATCCTCTTAAGCCCAATAAGGGGAAATATAAGATGTCCCAAAGCCCTACCTAGAACCCCTTAAAGGAACTCTTAGAGGATCCTTGAAGATCCCTTAAAGGATCTAAAAATCGGAGCCCATGAAACGAACCCGGCGGACCTCCAACTCGGCTTCGGCCATCTCCTGCTGAAGCCGATCCTTTCCGTCATTGATTTGAAAGGTCTAGGGTTTAGGGGTTTAGGGGTTACGGGTTTAATGGTTTAGGGGTTGAGGGGTTTAGGGTTATCCTTTCCGTAATTGATTTGAAAGGTCTACCTGTAGCTGAAAAGACCTACCTTTTAGGGTTCGTTAGTATGGCTTCTATATATAGTTCCTTAAAAAGGTAGGTCTTTTGGGCCACAGGCAGGATTTACTGTTGTGGGACTTAGGGTTTGCTGGGTTTTGGGTTCAGGGGCTTACTAGGGTTCAAGGTTAGGGATTTAGGCGAAAGCTTCTAGGGCTTAGTTCCTAAAGGCAAAGGGTTGGCTCTTTAGGGTGCAGACTTTCAGGTTTAGGCTTAGGATTGAGGGGCTTATCTTTAGGGGTCAGGGTTTTGTTTTTTTGGGCTCAGGGGTAGTCTTCAGGGTTTAGGGCTCCGGGGAGCAACTCAGGAGGAGCTTTGTGGGTGCTTTAGCGTGTTGTCTGGTCTTTGGGGATTCGAATGACCGGTACTTGGAGGTCCTGGGGTAGTTTCAAGTGGGGCTTATAAGTAGGGTAACTATAGTTATAACTTATAACCTAATTATCTTAGGGAACTTGTACCCCACTTATAACTATATGAACATCCAAATAGGAACAATAGAAGGTCAGGGTTCACAGTTTACTTCAAGGCAATCTGTGGCTTTGGGCTTTAGGGCTCTAGGCGCATGGCCAGTTAATGCCCAAGAGCTTGGGGGTTTCTGGGTCTTTTGTTCAGACCGAGGGTGCACTATAGGGTGTGCGGGTTCAGAAAGGGTGCTTATAGAATTTTTCGATTCTCTTGGTTCATGCCTGAAAAGTTAAGGTTTTCGAAGAGCTGTGTGCGAAGTCCGAGGCCGCCCCCGAAAGGTGCAAGAGTTTGGGGTTTAGGGGCTCGGATGGGGGTTGGGGTTTTAGGGTTACGGGTTTCGGGTTTAGGGCTTATGTAACAGCTTGCCTTAACCCTGAATAACCTGCCGTTTAGGGTTCCTTAGTATGATTTCCTTATATACGTCCTGAAAAAGGTAGGTTATTCGTGTTTAGGGCTTAGGGGCTTCTGGCATTGCCCAGACCCTAGATCCTAAGTTTCGCGGAAGAGTTTTTGAGGTTTGGGGGATCGCGGGGAAGGGGGTCAAAGGGCATGGAGGAGGCACCGCGCGACCCAACTATGCGCCCCACGGAGCCCACCTATGAAGCCCTAATAGGCCTCTACGACTTTTGGCACTATGCAACACCCTGGATTGAAGAAAACAACATCTGACGAACGAACTGAGCCCTAAACCCTAAACTTTAAACCCGAAACCCTAAACGCTAAGTGCACCTCCCCGGCTTGCAGCAGCCCCGACCCGATGCGGATGGGTTCGTCTGCAGCGAGCTGCGTTGGATTCGGCGGCACTGTCTTCTTAGCATTTAGGGCTTAGGGGTTTTAGGGTTTCATAGTTGATGCCCTAGTGGTTGCCGGATTTTGTCCAGCAACACTTCAACACAGCGGCGCATACGGTATGCCTGGGACTCCCTGACCTTCCAATATCCCTCAATTAACGAATATAACTTAACTCATCTTATGGTTCCTATTCCATCTATTCCGTAACTTGAGGTATATTCCTTAATAAAGGGATACTGGAAGGTTTGGGTTTGTCAGCACTTATGCTATTTTTCCCCCAGGTTGCCTGCTGCGTCTGTCTCGTTGAAGCAAGACTTCAGTTGACATCGAAAGGCGTTCGCATCTTTCGGCAAGGAGGTCGATTGCTTTGTGTAGCGCTCCTTCCAAAGACGCATCCAGGGGCTCTGGTCCTCAAGCCGCTGAGGGTTTACGGTTTAGGGTTTCGGGTTTCGGACTTCGGGCGCAGGGTTCAGGGTGGCCCTCTTCACTATCCTCAGTGGTTCGCTCGGGATAGCAAGCTATGGAGATGAGCTTTTCTTTGATTTGAATATGTTCATGGCTGGTCAGGTTAGGTTAGACTACATCGTTTGGTTCAAAAGCTGGACATATACTTGAACAGATTGAATAACATGACACCTTTAAACCACCACAAAGTATTCAAACCCCATTTCCGAAACAAACCTGCAAAACCCCCTCATGCCATGTAAACCTCTCAAAAGCCCCCCCTTTTTCCCTGACCCGAAAATTAAGCCCTAAAGAACCCTCAACCCAAAGCTGAAAACATCCTAGAGAACATAGCCCTGAGCTGAAACCTTAAACCCTAAACCCTAAAAACCCTAAACCCTAAACCCTAAACCCCAAAACCCTAAAAACCCTAAACCCCAAACCCCTAACCCCAAAACCCTAAACCCTAAACCCCTAAACCCTAAACCCTAAACCCTAAACCCTAAACCCCAAAACCCAAAACAAGCCACCTTTGCCGCTCTGGGGATCCGAACTGCGCGGTCTTTCTCCTCTTGAGCCTCGCAACAAGGGTTTAGCGTTTAGGGTTTAGGGTTTAGGGCTCTCGCAGGGCTGTTTTGTGGAGTGTAGGGTTTGGGGTTCCGGGTTTAGGGTGTAGGGTTCAAGGTGTAATGTAGGCTTTAGGCTTGTTGACGGCTCGTTGCCAAAGAAACTCTCAAAACAGGGTCCGATATTTTGAGTAGATGGTCGTTAACAAAGGTTCCGCGGGCTTTTCAATCACGTTTCATGGTTTATGGAGTCTTGCAGGTGTCTTGTGGTGCTCTGTACGGCTTGGCCAGCGAGTTCAAGGCCTTTGATATAGCAATCGATTTTGATCAGGAAGGAACCCTGAATATCATGTAAATGGCGTTTAGGGCTTAGGGTCTAGAGTCCAAGCCTAAACTCCTAAACCCCAAACCCCTAAGATGCGCTCCTAACCAGCAATATCACCTCCTTGTCGAAAGCGGCCTCAGTTCACGCAACCTCGGGCGGCCTTCTTGGAAAATCGTAGCGGAATAGCTTGGAGGTGGAGGTTCGCCTGGAGCGCCCATCCACTCTGGCATGGTCTCGCTGGCCGCGCTGATTGCTGGGAACTGACCTGGAGGTGCTCCCAGCAGCTGCCAATGCGCCCCAACAGGGAGGATTCATGGCCATGTTCTGGCCCATGCTGCCCACGAAGGCAGATCCAGGGTTCAGGGTCATGTGGGGGGTTTCCGAAAATGGGGGGGGTACCTTATTCTGGGGTCCTGTTTTTTGTCAGGATCCTACTATATGAGGGTGCCTTATTTTCGGAAACTCCCATGTGCTGGCACATGTGGCCATGCTTGCGCCTTGACCATGTGGAGTTTCGCTTGGAATCGCTGGGGCTTAGGTGGGGAAAAGTCGGTTTTCTAGGATTTAAAGACTTAGTTGAAGGATGTGGTCACATGGTAAGCTGGGTCATCAGCAAAGCAATTTATCATGCATGGTGGTACTTATACCCAAACCTTCCTAGATCCCTTAATTAAGGAATATACCTTAAATTATAGTAAGGTCCCTAGTATGATTTAAGGAATATTCCTTAATTAAGGGATATTGGAAGGTCTGAGTAATCATGATAGCCATTGAAACTCGTTGAAACTCCTTCTAGTAATTCCTGGAACGTCCACTGTGGCCCCTGCTCCAATCTAAACCCTACACCCTAAGCTCCCTTAAAGGAACCCTAAAACCCCCAAACCCTAAACCTTAATAGATCCCCCTTGGCCTACCAAACCCTACTTTTTTGTAGGTTCTTATTATGAACCCTAATATGGAGTTTATAGGGACCCTACAAAAAAGGTAGGTTAAGGCCTATAATGGGCCCCTTGAAGGAACCCTTGAAGGAACCCTAAACCCTAAACCCTAAACCCTAAACCCTAACCCAGCCCTGCGTTTCTGCTGGGGCCCCGGGCGCGCTGCTCGCTGGAGAGATGCTTGGTCTGAAGCTCCTGGCGACTCGAAGCCCAGAAAGGCGATAGGAGCGCAGACCGTTTAGCGTTTTTGGGTTTAGGGTTTAAGGGTTAAGGGTTTAGGGTTTAGGGTTTAGGGTTTAAGGGTTAAGGGTTTAGGGTTTAGGGTTTAGGGTTTAGGGTTTAAGGGATTTAGGGTTTAAGGGATTTAGGGTTTAGGGTTTAGGGTTTGGGATGCAGTACTGTATGGGGCCTTAAGAATTCGGCTAGAGTCTTGGGGTATACTATTCTGTAATTACAATAAGGAACTCCCAAAATGGTATTGGTAATTAGCTAAACCACTGTTTTAAGCAGGCCCAACCAATAAACCCCTGCAGAACCACTAAGTATTAGGTGCTTTAGATCGTCAAGGCGTCGCGGGATCTTTGACTCAAACCAGGCGCAGACTCGAAAGCGGTCCAGTATGGTTTCAGAGTTAATGGTCGAGCATCTGTTGATTTGAAGTTCGGGGCCTTCATATGGCTTAAGGCTTTCGGATGTTGGGGTTGAGCATGATTGGCAGTGCGAGCTTGGGGTGTTTGGCTCCGTACGGTTGGAGGTGTCATGTGTCAGGGTCTGTCGCTAATCGGCTGCTAAGGGATAGTGTCCCTTCAAAGCTTTGTCTGCACAACATTGCCGAGTCCAAAAGAGGATACACGAACCCTTGCTAGGTTCCTGAGTAACCCCTTTTTATAAGGGTACCCTTTTTCCTAATATTCAGCTTTAATAAGGGGACCCTAAACCAAAAAGGGCAAAAGGGTACTACTCAGGAACCTAGCTTAGAGGAGGAGCCCGAAGGAAAGCGGGCTAGGGTCAACCTACTTTTCGAAACGTGGCCTCAAGGCGGACTGTAGGGGGTTTAGGGTTTAGGGTTTAGCAATTGGTAACCACATGCCGTCGTAGTCCCTCTCTAAGGCTACGGAACCTCTACCCCAACAGCCTTGTCTGGTTATGAAGCCCCCTATGCCGACCCCAAGCTGCAAAGGCAGGCACCTGGACCTTGAAAGAAAGCTCGGTGAGGTTCAGCCTCGGCGATTGTAGGGTGTTAAGCTTTTGAGTTTTATCCAGCGTCTATAGTTATCGCGGCTCCGGGCTTCGAAGTCGTTTACACCTGGGGTGTTTGGGGTTTAAGATCTAGTAGACAAGGGTCTGCACTCTGGGTTTCGCGTTTATGAGGATCTGTATCCTACAAGGTTTACCTGTCACGGGTTCTGTCCCCTGCGGGGCTTGGAGGTTCAAGGTTGCTATAAAGGCCATAGGAGAACGAGCGCAGCCCTAAACCCCAAACCCCAAGAGCCTGAACCCTTAGCCCTGAAGCCTAAGCCCTAAACCCTAGTCCATCTGATGTTTTAGCCTTTCAGGCACTGGCCCAGAGAGCCCAATACCCCTTAATTAAGGAATATAGCTTAAATCATAATATGAAGCCCTATATAATTTAAGCCATATTCCTTAAAACCCTAGTCCATCTGATGTTTTAGCCTTTCAGGCACTGGGCCTTTGCAGATTTCCGGCACCAGGGCTTCAGGCAGGCGGCAACAAGCCTTCTAGGACCGGGCCTCGGCCCCCAAAAGTATACCGAAAAGCTAGGGTTTAGGGTTTAGGGTTTAAAGTTTAGGGTTTAGGGTTTAGGGTTTAATGTTTAGGGTTTAGGGTTTAGGGTTTTGGCTTTATGGTGCTAACCTACTTCTTTGTAGCTTCCTATTGTAAACCCTACAAAGGATTTATACGCACAGCCGAAAACCAAAACTAAACCGAAACACGAAGCCTAAAGGCTAACAAGGCCTCGGGAGGCTGAGTTCTGCACCCTCCAAGGATAAAGGCTTAGGGTGTAGGGCGTAGAGCTCAGGGGGATAACACGGAGTTACAACCTACCACCAAAACATAAGGAAACTATGACCCACTTATAACAACCCATGAACCTTCAAGTAACCCCTAAAACAATTGACGTAGCTCTGACCCTGGCTCAACCAAGTCTGACGGGAGCTTCAGGAAAAAGGGCACCTTGAAATGCGTCTTAAGTACTACTTGGAGGGTGGGGGGACTTAGTAAGTACTGTTGATGGACAAAATCCTGCACTACCCATAATAAGGAATATACCATAATTCCCATAGTTTAGGGTACTTAAAGTAATGCAGGATTTTGTCCATCAACCGTAGCAACTGTATAGAGTTATAGAGTTATAGTCCCCGGACCCTCCAAGTAGCGTCCCTCCATCCAGTCCTTAAGATTTCGTAGAGAAGGTCCGCCTATATACTTAAAAAAAGCCCAAGCACTGAAGATGACGCACATAAAGATCCTTCGGAAGTGCTGAGAAACGTGTAAAATTCTTGCTGAGACCCTGGATAAGCGTCACTCCTAAACCCTAAACGCCTAAACTCCTACACCCCTAAATCCTAAACCCCCGAACTCTCACACCCCTAAACCCTAAACCCCTGAACTACACCCCTAAACCGTAAACCCCTAAGCCTTTAAGCTCCTAGAACTCCTGAACTCCTGAACTCCTGCACTCCTAGAGCTCCTAAACCCCTAAACCCCAAAGTCAGGGACTCCTTCGTTCGACCTTCTTTTTCTTCGGCACCCTAAACCCGAAACCCCTATAGAACCCTTTAAGGAAGCCTTGAAGGAACCCTTTGGAACTCCTTAGATCTGCTTTCTTACCCTAAACCCTAAACCCTAAACCCTAAACCCCTAACCCCTAACCCCTAAACCTCTAAACCCTAAACCCCTAAACCCTAAACCCTAAACACTAAACCCCTAAACTCCTACACCCCTAAACCCAAACCCTAAACCCCTAAACCCCTAAACCCTAAACCCCTAACCCCTAACCCCCAAACCCTTAAACCCCTAAACCCTAACCGTTCTCTTTGGCACCGCGGGGCTGGAAATTCCGGACAGCCCTTTGGGCTTCGTCGATCTCCTGTTGATGACCCGAGCCTGGGCTTAGAGCTGGGGCCAGTGGGGAGGGTTTAGGGTTTTTGGTTTTGAAGTTTTGGGTTTTGGGTTTAGGTTTTCAGGTATAGGGTTCAGGGTTTAGGTTTTTGTTCTAGGGCTTAGGGTCTAGGATATAGGGTTTAAGGTCTAGGGTTCAGAGTTAAGGATTGCGGGGGAGGAAAAACAAACAAGCTTGCGCGTGCATGCCAGCAGTCCAGCGCAGGAGTAGTAGGACTAGGGGAAGCCGGAGTAGGAGGAGTAGGAGGAGAACGAGGAGTAGGAGGAGTGGGACGTAGCAGGAGGAGTAGAAGGAGGAGTTGAAGATTGTAATAGTAAGGGTAGCAGCAGTAGTGGTATAATGGCAGTTTCGAAAGACCCTTACGTATGCATGCCATATACCAGTGTGGTCATGACTAGTGAACAGGGGCCCATAACCTAACCAATCCTGCAGCTGAATCATCTAAAGAAGTCATGGTTGCTGGCAGTCGCAATGTTCAGCTGCCAGACACCAGCCAGTAAACACAAAAGCCCAAATCATCAAGCCCCGTCGAGCCTTCCAAACCTTTCAAACACTGCACCCAAGAAGCTCGAAAGCCTAAACCCTGAAACCTCAAACCTTACACCCTGAACCCTGAAACCCTAAACCCTACCAAAAACCCTACTCCGCCCTCCAGTCTGAACAAACCGCCTATTTGTCCGGTCTCCTAGGGGAACTGAGGGTTAACCTTTTGGATTAGCAATGGTTTATAATAGTTACCACAAAAAACTTAAACGTTACCTGCTACGAGGACCCCGTGCACTGTGCTGTGGACTGGTCTCGAGCAGCTCGACCAGCCTCTTCTGTGCCTGCGCTGGAAGGATCCCGGAATCATATATTTATATTTATATCCATATGGGTGGTTGTCAAAATTATGGTCCCTTTTTGGGGCCCTATTATGATACGGCACCCATTAGTTAGGGTACCCAAAAAGGGACCCTAATTTTGACAACCACCCATATATACAACCGTGCTGGTTAAGGCATCTTCTTGCACTTAAACTAGCGGGCACAGACCTCGCTGGATCTGGGCTCGAGGCCCAAACAAGGCGATTCGGGCTGGGGGACTGCGGGTGGAAGTTCCAAACTGTTAGATGGTCCCGAGAAACTCTCTTCTTCAACAACCGGGCCCCAAAAAGTTCAAACTTTCTAAGATAGAGCTAATATATAAGGCCAACATGTTTTAAGTTCCCCCATTCACTATCTAAGGAAAGGTGCGATCGCAACGGAGCTACAAAGCGACATGATATGGCTGCTAATTGTTTTCGCAGAAGGATTTTTTTATAAGGACCCCAAAGCAAGGTAACCAATTTTCGGAAACCCCCATTTGGGCGCGCCGGAACCTTACACGCTCAGCCCCAATGCAAAGAAGGGCCAGCTTCTGACTTGACCACTCCGCCATTTTTTATTGCAGGGTGTACGGATTTGGTGACTTGGGGCAACAATTACACAACTTAGGGGCTAAGGACCTCCCGGTTGTCTGTGTCAGAAACGGTCCGGCGCTGCCGGAGCCCCACAAAAAAAAAAAAACAGCCGCCGCCAACCGGTGCATTGCTTTTGGATGAAAGGGCCTTCCCGGCAAGCATACAACTACGTATACAATCAAATTCTACAAATACACCGACACACACACACATACACATTACGCCGCAAACTTGAAGCGGCCTTCAAATCCAGAAGTCCCAGATCTGGCTCAAATCTGCAACATCTTGAGGTCTGAAGGCTTACATTCTTGGCCGTGGATGCACCAAGCTAGCTTGGTTGCAACAGTACCTTTCAACACCAACAAGATTCCCTGCCTATGGCCTTCGCCACCAAACCCCAGACACCAGGCCCGCCACCCATACCGCATTTCATATTGTACATATAACAACCATACAAGCCCTTGCTAACTTATCAACACGAATCCATGGAAACGGTCTAGACCCCAATGTCTGCCACATGAACCGCAGTCCCTAAACGTACACCCTGCACAACGCATCTGGCTACGAAGCCTTGAGCTCAGCATCTTCATGCCGGCGCTTCAGCTTCGTGATCTGTTCCTGTTACGCTCTTGGTTTAGGACCTCAGGATTTTGGGTGCGTTTTGAGTTCTGCGCTGTTAACATTCAGAGTTTAGGTGCTGGCGCTTCAATGCAGAGCCGGCTTTCAGATTGAGAATGTTGACGGGTAAAAGCCACACCATGGTCCCTCAGTTTTTTCACGACTTCACATCTCCCAACAGCCAAATGCGATAACACTCTAGCCGGATGCATCGTTTCAGTGACCAACAGCTCCATGATGATCCCTGAAGCTCTGACTCAACATGTGAACCTACCCAGAGCCACAACTGAACCCGAAACATCCCTAAACCGCGTCGACCCGAAGTCCCAACTCACAACGGTTAATCCGTTCGCGCTCCATGTTATGTCTCGGCGGCGAATATGAAGGCCTGCATGCTTGGGGCCTCAGCAGCCCAACGGCTTGGCCATGATGACCATGAAGAGGAGGAGGAGCAAGAGCAGAAGCAGAAGCAGGAGCAGGATGAGGATGACGATGGTTCCACAATGGTGATGACGGCGATGATAATGTGATACTGCTTTGTCTAGCCTTAGCATTCGAAGCAACTAACCCGGTAACTACCCACATGCACATCTCAATCATCAGCGGCCCAAACAGTGCTAGCTGACACCTGCCATCCAGACCAACCCCTGCGCAGAGTGTTGTGAGCAACTGGCATTGACTTTGTAACCCTAAACCCCAAACCCCAAACCCTAAATCCTAAACCCTGAACCCCAAACCCCAAACCCTAAACCCTAAACCTCAAACCCTGTCTGTTTTCGGCAACCTGGAAGCCTTCCTCCGGTTTACATGTGCTGGTTGCGACTCTGTGCTATAATATGATGCCAAGTGGGTCGAAGCGCTTTATTTCGGCAGGCGTTCGAGCTGCTGAAACCCAGACAACCGGGAGGATCTAGAAAGTAGATCCCCTAATTTGGGGCCCTATACTACTAAGGCACTAAGGTTACTTTCTTGGAGCCCCCATTAAGGGATCTACTTTTTGGATCCTTCCGGGGTCTGGGAAAAGACAAACTCCCGAATCCTTGCATCCGAAGCAATATGAGGGTTTCCGAAAATGAGGGGTACCTTATTGTGGGGTCCGTATAATAAGGATCCTACTATTTAGGGTACTATATGAGGGTCCCCAATTTTTCGGAACTCTCGTATTCTTGCATTGTTGATGACCACTGGAACTTCGAAAAAAAATCTGGACTGGTTTGCATGGACCCTCTAGACCCTTGGGTCTTGGAACATAAACCTCAAGATTGTGGCTTCGGGTCTTTCAGTAGCAGATACCTGGAGATACGAAGAGCCGAAATAATACTGGGTGCACTTTCAGAAGGCATTGTCACTTGACCTTGAACCCTAGACCCTAAAGCGCCCAGTTGTGGTAACAACCCGAAGTTCAAAAACAAAAAAAGCTTGCGACTACTCCGCGATGCACACCCGAAAAAACCCTACATAATCTGTTCCGTCAAAAGGGATCAAATTGATCCCAGAGCGCTCCCCCAGGCAGTCTTGCGTCGTCAAGTAGCGGGATATCTTATGTCTCAGGGGCTGAGTATCCTCAAGGCCAGACCAAGCAAGGAAGCCAAGTACCCCGAAGTATAGCAAAGCTCCTACACCGTGATAGGACCAGGACAGGGTTGAGGGTCTAGGGTGTAGGGTTAAGCGTAGGGCACTGTAGCGTTTAGGGTTTAGGGTCATCAATGGTCTTAGTCCAACGGCTCGTGAGCCCCTTGAGAATCTAAAACCAAAAGCTATTCCTCAATGCCAAGCCTTAACCCTAAACTCTAAAGCCCTACGCCCTAAACCAGAAACCCCAAAGCCTTAAACACAAAACCTTTAAACCTTGCCACACAAACCCGAAACATCCGGAATCTGCAACCACCCACGATGGAACACGAACACAACCTGACCTCAAGAAATTCCGGGTCCTGTGGCGATGTCGGAATTTTACATGGGTTGTGAAGGAATGATGCTCACGATAGCAATCAAGAAATGCCAACCAGAGCAATTCCGGTGGCCTGAGCAACGAAGCCCTGAAGCCTAAACCCTCTAAACCCCCTAAACCCCCTAAACCCCTAACCTAGCCACTAACCCCTAAAACCCCCCAAACCCTAAACCCCCTAAACCCCCTAAACCCCCTAAGCCCTAAACCCCAAGCCCATAAACCCTCTGAGCCCTAGCCCTAGCCCCAAACTCCCGAAACCCCCTGAACCCCCTAAAGTCTTGGCTGTCTCATCCACATTTGGCAACACGAAGGTATCGGCGCAGGTGCTTCCCACGGTGCCGTCATAATCAGCGGTGTCCCACCGTTTTGAAGTTTCCACTTCTCCTACGCACTTGGAGTCAGTCTTGGGCCTGGGAGGGCCTCTCTCCCTACGCACTCTCAACTCTGAGTGAGTCGATCCAGGGCCTTCCAAGTTCGTCTCAACAAAGAAGGTATGCAAAGCGACCGTCTCTCCTCTCACGGTCTCCGGGATCGTGAAGTGGTCTGAGTTGGAGTTTGAGGTGCATCGGTTCAACATGAAATCGGCAACTGCGTTGATAAAGAACATCTCTCGACTGGACCCGCTCACGGTGATTGGCTTCACACGGTTGGTTTGGGGATTCGGGTTTAGGGTTTGGGGCTTAGGTTCAGGGTTTGGGGTTCAGGGCAGGGTTTAGGGTTTGGGGTTTAGGGTGTATATATGTATATGTATATATATATATAGAGGGGTTGGGTGGGTTGGACTTTGGGGTTTAGGGTTCAGGGTTAGGGGTTTGGGGCCCCCTAAACCCCCTAAACCCCCGCAGCCCCCCCTAAACCCTAACCCCGCAACCCCCGAAACCCCCGAAACCCCCCCGAAACACCCGAAACCCCCTAAACCCCCTAAACCCCCTAAACCCAAACCCCAAACTCCTAAAACCCCCCATACCC
>BGNK01000537.1:0-18484 GCA_003297005.1 Symbiodinium sp. clade A Y106
GACGAAGCCAGGTCCCAGGTAGAACAGCAGGAGGCAGTTACAAATAAAAGACAAACAAAAACAAATAAAGACAAATAAAGACAAATAAAAACAAAAAAAGACAAATAAAGACAAAAAAAAGACAAAACAAAACAAATAAAGACAAAGTTTGCCAAATACGAACATAAATAAGGTTTTGGGCCCTTTACATATAAGCCCTGTTGATCTAATCCCTGTTGTTCTGGTTCGGCGCNAAACAAATAAAGACAAAGTTTGCCAAATACGAACATAAATAAGGTTTTGGGCCCTTTACATATAAGCCCTGTTGATCTAATCCCTGTTGTTCTGGTTCGGCGCAAACGGTTAAGGACCCCTAAATCGTATAAGTAATTATGAAGGCCCCAATATTAAGAGTTAGGGTTTAGGGTTTAAGGCTTAACGAGGCCCCTTCAAGTCCCCGGCCGCTGCGGCGGCCCGAGCTCTTCTCGGGCGGCGTAGCATCCGTGACCTGGGCTCTTCTTGGAATATCCCTTAATTAAGGAATATACCTAGGGTTCCTTTAAAGGGATCCTTAAGGGTTCCTTTAAGGGATCTATAAGGGATCTATAGGGTTTAGGGTTTAAGGGGATCCCAATATCCCTTAATTAAGGAATATACCTCAAATTAAAGGGGCCTTAATATTATATGGCTTAAGGTATGTTCCTTATTAATTAAGGCATATTGGGATCTCTGGGTTCTTAAAGACTGTAGGGTTTCTTTTAAAGGGATCTATAAGGGTTCCTTTAAGGGATAAGAGCTTATCGTTTCCTTTAAGGGGATCTACAAGGGTTCTTTTAAGGTTTAGGGTTCTTGTTAAGGAGTTTACGGAATTAGGGATTGAAGTAAGTTTTTAAGGCATTTAGGGTTTCCTTTAAAGGGATCTATAAGGGCTCCTTTAAGGGATAAGGAATTTAGGGTTTCCTTTAAAGGGATCCATCCTTTAAGGGACTAGGGTTTGGGGCTTAGGGTTTGCTTTAAGTTACCATGATAAAGAAACCATAAGGGGTCTATAAGGGTCCCTTTAAGGGATCTATAGGGGTTCCTTTAAGGGCTTAAGGTTTAAGTTAACCATAATAAAGAAACCATACTAACTACTATAGATCCCTATTAAGTAACTTAAATTAAACCCTAAACCCTGAACCCTAAACACTAATCCCTTAAGGAACCCTTTTATCGACTTATAGATCCCTTTAAAGGAAACCCTAATATCCCGAAATTACTTAACACGAACCCGGTGACGCGGCCGCTGCCGCAGGCGGCGGCTGCGACGCCGATGAAGCCTCGCTTTAAGGAGGCGATCTTCTTTTTAAGGGTGTATGGGTTTAGGGTTTAGGGGTTATGGGCTTTAGGGCTAGGGGTTTCAGGGTTTAGGGATTAGGGATTAGGGGCTTTAAGGTTTAGGTTTTTTCTGGGCTATGGGTTTAGGTTTTCGGGAGGGATCGAAGGGTTTAGGGGTTGCGGGGTTTAGGTTTTAAGGCTCTGGGGAATCATGGGCTCTACATGGGCTTGGGGTTTAGGGTCCAGAGTTTTGGGGCTTGTAAAACCCTACCTAGACCCCAAAATGTAGTATCTGTTCTTGGTTACCTTGCTTTCTTATTATAGGATCCTCCCCACGCAGGTATAGCGTTCACAGCTTTGGGATCAGGATTTAAGGTTTGCGCTTTTGGTTCAAACTTTTTTGTAGTTTGAGGAGTTCCGGTCAGGGTCCCTATAAGGGTTCTATACGGGACTGGGGTGTTGAGAGTCCTTTCAAGGATCATTTTGGGGTTCCATAACGGCTCTACTATGATACTATGAGGGCTTCTGGGGTTTAGAGTTTTGGGCCTTGGGGTGTAGAATTGCGGGGTTCGGGGTTTGGGGCTTGTGGTTTAGAGTTTTGTGTGTCGGGCTCAGGGCATTACCCTCCAGGTCCAAGTACCTGATATTCATATGCTCCCAAATTCTGACCTACATGACTACAGTAAGTAGGAAATATTTCATTTGGGGCTATAAGTAATTATAACCTACTTATAACCTTACTTACCAAGTCCCACGAGCCTTTAAGTGTTACCTTTTTTGGTTGGTTCCCCGGTTCGCTGGAAAGTTGAGATTCTAGCAGGGCTCCTTTTGAGGGACGACGGCTACCCTTAGGGGGCGCTTTAAGCTTCCCTGAAAGGGTATACTTGGGCTCGTCCTACGTTCCCCCAATAACCCCCTTCAAAATAGCAGATGCTTCCTTTTCCCTGCTCTTACGTTCTAAGGCGGAGATCCCAAACTGGAAAGGGCATGACGGAAAACCAGGGCGGATGTCGGCAAAGTCTGTCGAGGGCTGGGGAAGTTTAGTCTAGTGTTTGAGGCGCCGGGTTTAAGCTGTTTGAGGTGCCGGGTTTCAGCTGCAGGGAATCCCCGATTTGTACATCATGAAGGTCAACTCTCAGAGCACGTCGGAGTCTCTGCATGCTCTACCCTGGAATCCAGCCGCAAAACCCCCCCGCCAAACCCTAAACCCTAAACCCTAGACCCTAAACCCTAAACACCCTAAACCCTAAACCTTAAACCCACAAGCAGTCCTGAACCCTCGACCCCACACCCGCAGAGCCTGAACCCCAAAGCCCAAACCCTGCACGCTCTAAGTCTTAAAAACCCTAAGAGCTGGACCTTACTTACATACGGTTGATGGATCAACAGTATCATGGTCCCTGTTGGGGAACTCCATATATAATAGTACTCTTACCGGGGCACCCTGTAGTTTGGAAACCCGAAAGGGACCCTAGATTTGACAAACACCCACCCTAACCCTAAACCCCTAAACCCCTAAACCCTTAAACCCTTAAACCCTTGAACCCCTAAACTCTTACTTACTGTTCGTCCGAGAAGGCCTGTTGCCAAGCAGATACCTGCTGCTAGCCCCGCCCAGAGGATGCCGATGTTGAACCTGCTTACTTGGAGGATCATGAGACTTAGTAAGTAAGGTTATAAGTACCTTAATTGGAGATATAAGTAATTGTAAGTATAGTTACCGTATTTATAACCCTTACTTGGAGGATCATGAGACTTAGTTAGTAAGGTCATAAGTACCTTAATTGGCGATATAAGTACTTATAATTATAGTTACCGTATTTATAACCCTTACTTGGAGGATCATGAGACTTAGTAAGTAAGGTTATAAGTACCTTAATTGCGATATAAGTAATTATATGTATAGTTACCGTATTTATAGCCCCAGTTGCTAAGTCCAAAACCCTAAACCCCTAAACCCTAAACCCCAAACCCTAAAAGACCTAAGCCCTAAACCCTAAAAACCCTAAACCTCTAAACAGTAAAACCCCCCCAACCCCTAGTTACTACGTGCGCTGATCCTGTAAGTATAGCTTTGTCAGTCTTCGGTTTTTAGGTTTTTTAGGGTTTTTAGGGGTTCTTAGGGTTTTGGGGTTTACGGTTAGGGTTTGAAAGTTCAACGAACTCTCGGCTCTCTGTCTCCTGCAGGAACGTCGTGCCTACAGCTGGCGATGTGGATCAAAACAGGTGCCCCGGATTGCAGAGGGTCTTAGTAGCTCCGTAGACACNCCTACAGCTGGCGATGTGGATCAAAACAGGTGCCCCGGATTGCAGAGGGTCTTAGTAGCTCCGTAGACACCGAGCCATATTGACCTCATCTGTGCCCCGGCTGTTACACATCCGACGCTCGACCTCATAGACTACCAGTTGTTGACACTTTCATGGTAGCGGAGCCGGTGGTTTGAGACTACCGGCTCGGTGTTCGATCCAGGGAGTTTTTACGGCTCCGAGGAAGGTCTTCGGAGATCAAGATGAGTGCAACGACTGAGACTTCGTCGACGTCCCAGTCTTTGAGGACCAAGGACGGCATCCCCACTTGGGGAGGGGATGCCTCGACTTTTACGCTCTATGAGGAAAGCGCTCTCAATTGGGAGCAGTCTCTCACCTGGGAGAAGAGGTACGTGGCAGGACCAAAGCTTGTGCAGGAGCTTACTGGAGCTGCGAAGCGGTACGTCGCCGGACAGCCGCCGGGATGGGTTTCCTTCAGGGGCGGCGTTGCCGTCCTGATGAACCATCTGAGGCAGGCTCGGGGCCGACCTGATGGGGTTTGGGAAGTTCTCGGGCCGAACCTACCAAAGCGTGATGGAGGAGGAACCCAAGTATGTGGAGTGGGCACGCCAAACCGAGATGGAGGGCGACTGCTCCATCTACCTGCAACACTTCATCCGCTGGGTCAGAACTACGCCGAGGAGGAGAAGATCGAGAAGGCCAAGAACGAACCCAAAGCCAAGGCGAAGACGTGGCCCACTACGAAGAAAGGATACCCCAAGGGAAAGACAACAGCAGCGCCACCAACGGAAGTGGCAAGCAGCTCGGATGCGAACACGGAGGCCGTCACCCAGCTGACCCACCTCGTGGCCCACCTGGTTCAGGAGGTCCAGTCCTTGAAGGAGGAGCGGACCGAGAAGCCACGGAAGCAGTTTGCCAAGGATGTGGACATGCCGAACCGGGAGGACTGCGCATGAGTCTTCAGGCTTCAAAGGTTCTTGAACACAAGTTCCAGGATGTTGTGCCTAACATGTTTGAGAGTTTGGTGGGGCAACAGCGCATGGATCTTCTTGAAGTGATGTGTGAACCCGACAGCCTCCTGACCTCAACCTTCCAAAGCAGGACGGGCCGAAGTGACAGCGCATGTAGATGCTCCTTGTGGTGTGGGCATGATTTATCAACCCCAGGGGGCCTTGCTGTGACGTTGGAACAGATTCGAACTCTGAAGCCTAGGCATGTGTGGATAGCGGCCCCTAGTGGACCCTTCTCTCCTCTGCAGTGTATCAACCAACGCACAATGCCACACGAATCTACGAGAGCACTCTGGAAATAGTCAAGGTGTGCTTGCAACTGGGGATACATGTTTCGGTGGAAATGTCGGAGCGGTCTGAGGCTTGGAGGCTCCCGGTGTTTCAAAGGTTGAGGTTCCACATGGGTTTGCACACTAGTGTGGTTAAGGGCTGTTCAGTCGGCCTTCGGGGTCAAGATGGCCAGCTGATGCAAAAGGGGTGGCGAATCGTGACTAGCCACGCCAGACTCGCTGATGTGCTTCACAAGCCATGCCGTTGCATCAGTAGCTACCGCCATGCTAAATGCGAGGGATCTAATGCCAGGAGTTCAGGGCGGTACACCAAGGAGTTCTGCCGTTTGGTTTTTGAGGGTTTGAAGAAGGAGGCCGAGTTGCAAGGGATTGTTCAGGAATGTTCAGGTGAGTCGAGCTTGCAGGAAGAGTTTGGTTTGGGTTCGCGATGTACCTGTGAGGAACAACCGCGCTCTCAGGAATGCGGCAGCAGTATGGTTCAGAGAACTCAGACAGAAGAGACCGGACAGGGATTCATGAGTGACCAAGAAACCCAGAAGCTGGAAGCCCAAGCCCGAGACCTGACCCGGAACCCCGAACATTGCGACCTCAACCAGGTTAAGAACCTTCTCGAAAAACACCCCCTCAGAAATACCGGTTGTTCTAGGCGGCAGCAGGCTAAGGAGACCAACTATGTTCTGTTCGGAGTGTATGCCTACGGAAACCACTATGGCCTCACCAATCGAACCCAAACCTTCCCGAACTTGCGCAAGTACATCAACAAGACTCTGAAGAAGATTCTTCCCCGGACCATGCAGTGGAGTTCCTTTGTCATCAACCACGGTAGCAGCCTTCCGGTCCACCGCGATTGCCACAACAGCCCAGAGCATCCCAACGCAAGTGTTGGGTTCGGGGATTATTCAGGTGGAGGGCTGTGGATTGAGGGGTCGGAGTCCTTGTGTGGTAGGAAGGGACGCATTTCGGTTAGGACGAACGGTCGGGGAGAGGTTGTTGAGGGATGTGAGTACGACATTCAGCTGAATCCTGTGTTGTTCTCTCCTAAGGCTTGGCATGGGACTTGTGCTTGGGAGGGAGACCGATGGGTGATAACGGTTTTCGTGAGTCGGGGTCATTCTCACATGGGTCCTGAGGAACTGAGCCAACTGAAGAATCTCGGTTTCCCTATGTCCAAGGCTAATCCGGCTACTCAGGTTCGAATCAAACAAAAGACTCGAGACCCCGATGAAACCATCAAGAAACAACTTTATCTTCTTCACTGTGCTACAGGCCACAGCCATCCAAAACACATGATACAGGCTCTGAAGAGACGCGGAGCAGATGAGCGAACCCTCAAGTTGGCTGAAGATTTCAAGTGTTCTGTATGTCAGGAGAAACGGAGGCCCCAGAGCCGTAACCTCGCTACCCTCGAGCCCCTTCCACCCAAGCTTTCTACTGTCAGTGCTGACATAGGACACTGGGTGCATCCTCAGAGTGAAGAAAGCGTGTACTTCATGGTCATTCTGGATGAGGGATCAAGATTTAGGACGGCTAGGATCCTCTCGAAGGGCCCTCGCCAGGCCCCGAATGCTCAGCAGTGCTTACACTACCTTCAGGAGGGCTGGGTTCAGTATTTTGGCTACCCAAAGTGTTTACGGTTGGACCCCGCGGGCGCTTTCCGGAGTCAAGCTGTAGAGGACTGGTGTGATCGTCACAGTGTCCTTTTAGACATTGTGCCAGGAGAGGCACATTGGAAGATAGGAGCATGCGAAAATTTAAATGCGGTTCATGGCATCAAGGAGGTTATGCAGAAACTGTGTTGTACGACCCAGACCTGAATGTGGAACAGGCCTTATCCGAGGCCACCACTTGCTTCAATCACAAAGAGCTCGTCCGAGGTTTCTCGCCGGCGCAACACGTGCTGGGACAAGCCCCAGACGAGACTGGCCGCTACTTGACAGCCGGCCAAGGACTTCCTCCAGACCTGCTGTGTGAGAACAGTAGTGGGGAGTTTGCGAGAGCAGTGGAACTTCGGAGCGAAGCTGAGAAGGCGATCAGTGAGTGGCAAGCACAACAGAGGATTTTGAGAGCAAAACACTCGAGGCACCGACCATGCTACGACTACCAGCCGGGGGAGTTGGTCTTTTATTGGCAGTGCCAAGACGCGAACAAGGGACGACGACAGCCAGGAGGGAAGCATGGAAGGTTCCTGGGACCCGCGAGGATCCTCGCAACTGAGTCCCGACGCGACGAATCTGGGAATATCCGGCCAGGAGGAGCAGTTTGGCTGGTCAAGGGCAGGAGTCTGCTTAAGTGCAGTCCCGAGCAGCTGCGCCGAGCTTCTGAACGTGAGGAGCTCATTGAAGCAATGGTATCCCCCTCAGCGGTGAAGGTACCATGGACATACCATATGGTGGCGGAAGAGATCGGCGGCAACCGCTACGAAGTGCCCGAAGCTTCAGAATGGGAGCGCGCCCAGGACCCAACGCAGGAAACCCAGCCCAGCAGATTCAGCGGGACAGCCAAGCGAGTGGCAGCCCCTCTCGACCCGAGGGGTGACATGGAAGAGATGGACCTGGATCTGGAAGCCGAACCCGAGGATCCCAGAGCACGAGAGCGCTCACGCAGTCCACGAGGTGGACAAAGCGAAATTTCAGGACAGAATGCGGCAGCCTGGTGGTGCGAAGTCAAAGAGCAGTCCTGGCCAGAACGGCAGTGCGCCTACTGGACAGAGGCAACGGCAGGCGCTGCGCGCTGCTGTGGAGATCGAGATTGCGATGCCCAACAGTCGACGAGGCAGTGAGAAGGCCTGGAACAACTTGGGCAGTTATTTCGTGGGCAGCCTGCGGCGGCGAGCTGTGGAGCTGTCAGAGAGACGAATGATGGCTGAAGAACGGGAGGCCTTTCGAGGAGCAAAGGCCATTGAGGTCAAGAACTTCGTGGCCTCTGAGGCCTTCGAGGTGTTACCGGAGGAGCTCCGGCCTGACCGGAGTCAGGCGATAGGGATGCGTTGGATCCTCACGTGGAAGTTGCGTGAGGATGGCTCTCGGAAGCCAAAGGCCAGGGCGGTGCTGCTTGGATAATTACCAAGACGGCGGATACGAGCATCGCGCCACCACTTCTCCGGTTATGACCAGGCAGACACGGCAGCTTTTACTGCAACTGGCAGCATGGAAGGGATGGCAAGTGAAGAAAGGCGACGTTACCGGCGCCTTCCTTCAATCCCGAGCTTATCCCGACAAGCTTTACTGTGTGCCATGCCCAGAAATATGTGAGGCACTGGGAGTGCCGAGCGGCAGCGTGACGCGCGTCAGGAAGGCCTGTTATGGGCTAGTCGATGCCCCATTGGAATGGTTCAGATCTGTCGATGAGTTTTTGCAGCAGCTCGGATTCGAGCGGCTGTGGTCTGACTGATGTTGCTGGGTGCTCCGGGAAAAGGGAACCCTGCGAGGAATCATAAGCGGCCACGTGGACGACTTTTTATTCGGAGGGCAGACTGGGGATGAGCTTTGGGAGTCTAAACTGCGTGCCATCAAAGAGCATTTCAAGTGGGGCGATTGGGAAGAAGGGAAGTTTACTCAGTGTGGGGTTGTTGTTGAGCAAACCAAGTCTGGCTTCGAGTTATCCCAACCTTCCTACCTCGAAAACCTGAGCGAGATTGGAGTGAATGCCACTAGGAGAAAGAACCTTCAAGAACCCACAAGCGAGAAAGAGAAATCCCAATTACGCGCCTTGTTAGGCGGGTTGAGTTGGCACGCCCAGCAGGTCGCTCCTTACATCGCGGCCGAAGTAGGGTTGCTTCTGACTGAGGTATCAAAAAGCTGCGTGGACACGATCGTCCGCGCGAACAAACTCCTGGCGCACGCGAAGCTGAAGCAGAGCTACAAGATGAAGATCCATGCCTTTCACCCGGATGACAAGGTGATGTTTGTGGCTTGGGTTGACGCGGCGAATGGGAACCGCATCGATGGGGGCTCCACACAGGGGATCTTCATTGGGGCCACTACAGAGAACATCATGCGAGGTGATGTATGTGAGGTGAGTCCTGTCACATGGCACTCACAGAAGATCGACAGGAGCTGCAGGTCGCCCGGGGCTTCAGAAGCTCAGGCGGCGGTGAATGGAGAGGACCATCTGTATTCTGCGCGGTTCCAGTGGAGTGAGATGCTACATGGACGACCAAATCTGCATCAACCAGACGAGACGGTCAAGCTGACCAGCGGGACTGTCGTCACAGACAGCCGGAACGTCTACGACAAGCTAGAGACGGAGGTGATGGTGATCAAAGGGGCTGAGAAGAGGACCAGCATCGAGATGCTGGCTTTGAAAGAAGCACAAGCATGCACAAATGTGAAGCTTCGCTGGGTGCACAGCGAAGCTCAGCTGGCCAACTCGCTCACGAAGAGCGGCGGCCAGAGGGAGTACGACCTGTACTACCGGATGGGCCACAAGTGGAGACTGGTGGAGGATGAATCAATGATGTCAGCACGGCGGAGGAAGGAACTAGGGCTACAACCGCTCGAGCAGTCAAGCAAGAGATCTAGAGTTAATGATGTTGATCAGGGGAGTGATCAAGCAGCAGCGGGGCCGAAGAGCTCCATGAATCTTCTTCAGAGGGAGAGGGGGGCATGAAAGTTCAACGAACTCTCGGCTCTCTGTCTCCTGCAGGAACGTCGTGCCTACAGCTGGCGATGTGGATCAAAACAGGTGCCCCGGATTGCAGAGGGTCTTAGTAGCTCCGTAGACACNCCTACAGCTGGCGATGTGGATCAAAACAGGTGCCCCGGATTGCAGAGGGTCTTAGTAGCTCCGTAGACACCGAGCCATATTGACCTCATCTGTGCCCCGGCTGTTACACATCCGACGCTTGACCTCATAGACTACCAGTTGTTGACACTTTCAGGGTTTTTAGGGCTTAGGGTTTAGGGTTTATAGGGGTTGGGGGTTTTTAGGGTTTAGGGTTTAGGGTTTGAGGGTTTAGGGCTTAGGGTTTAGGGTTTGGGGATTAGGGTTTAGGATTTAGGGTTTGGGGTTTAGGGCTTAGGGCTTAGGGTTTAGGGCTTTTAGGGGTTGGAGGTTTTCGGGCTTGGGGTTTAGGGATTAGGGTTTGGGGCTTAGGGTTTAGGGTTTCGGGTTTTTTTGGGGGGTTTAACGCCTTTAACTTTTGGGTGTCGTTTCCTGGGCTTTGGGTTTTAGATTTAGGTCTGGGCTTCGAGGTTTCGGGGTCAGGGTCCACACATGCCAGAATATACAGTAGTACTGTTGATGGACAAAATCCTGCATTACCCATTATAAGCAATATACCATAATTCCCATAGTTTAGAGTCCTTAGGGTCATGCAGGATTTTGTCCATCAACCGTACCAAAGGCGCCTTGATAATGAGAATGTTCTTCCCTAACACCGATATCTCTATAGACTCTAAGCATCCAGAGTCGTAGGCCGCCTGTTCGCCCTGAAAGGCAGAGGCATCAATGGCCACTTCTGTAAAGTAGGAGGGGGTTTAGGGTTTAGGGTTCAGGTTGAAGCATGCAAAGAAGGCCTGAAAGACGGTTATATGCCGTGTCTAATCGAATTCTGACCACATCCACTTTGGCGGACATGAATGCCCAAGGCGTAAGTAGGCTTCGCAGGCGTGGCTGTTCGTGGGCCCGGCGGCTATGATGCCAAAGCGCCCTGCTGCGCACCACGAGGGCTCGGCCTCCAGAAGGCTACAACCATTCTATCCCGAAGCCTTTACTTAGTTGCTGAGTTCATAAGCCCCAAAAAGTGTACACTTTTATTATCCCAAAAAGTGTAAAGTGTATCCACTCAGCTACTAAGCTTAAAGAAAAAGAAATATCTGCAGTACCCGCATAGGAACCCTTGCAGGAACCCTCAAAGGCCTCTACGTCTCCACCAGAACCCGAAATCCGCCTCTAAACCCTAAACCCCAAGCCCTACAGAGGGGTTTCTGAAAGGGATTTAGGGTTTAGTTTAGGGTTCAGGGTTTAGTTTAGGGTTTAAAGTAGAAGCCATAAAGTTGGAACATCATTATCCTCATGCCCTTAAGGTAAACTATAAGGGATCCTAGCACCAATCCTCCTAAAGCCATGTTCCAACTTTCTGGGGTTCACTGTACGTCCCCACGAAATTCGGACCGAAGAGCGTCAAAAGATCTGGCTTCTCAATTGAAAGAGGGTTCCTTTAGAGGCGGAGATTTCTTCGAAGGGTCCTTAGAGAGGGCTACAAGGGTTTCTACAAGGCTTCAGTAGAGGGGCCTGGGTAACTGGGAAAGTCTTCTGGGGTAGGTATACCATGAATGATTGTGCTAGGGGGAGCCCTGGGGAGTGATATTAGCAACCACGACCTTGAGTTTCGAAAACCCCTAAAAACCCTAAACCCTAAACCCTAAACCTTTAAATCCAAGCCACCTAATCCTGAACGAAATCCTCGATGGTTTGAACTTTGCTAAACCCGAGGCCCTAAACCCTAGACCCTCGACCCTAAACTCTCAACCCAAACCCCGAACCCTAAACCCTCAACCCAAAACCCCAACACCTACATGGCTGGTTGTGAAAATTAGGGTCCCTTTTTGGGTACCCTAAATAATAGGTGCCGTACTATAATAGGGACCCAAAAGGTACCATAATTTTGACAACCACCACATACCCGTCGACTCTACACCCTAAACCCACGGGTTAGTCCTGACGACACCGTCGACGCTTTGCACCACCCTTGTGATAGCCTACTAGTACCCTTATAGTAGCCTTCTGGTACCCTGTAAAGCAGCCCTTAAAGGACCCCATGGATACCTTACAGGACCCCTTAAAGGAATGTCTAGATCCCTTGAAGGGGCCTTAAAGGTACCCTAATCCCGAATACAAAGAGCCTCTTCTTCTTTGTCGTCGTCGCCTGGACCTGTGCTCTTCCCCCACTGAAAGGGCCGTGATCGTGGGACGTAGTAAGTAGGGTTAAAGGGGTTAAGGGTTTGTAAATATAGTAAGTATACTCATAACCCCACTTAAGGTACTTATAATCATACTTACTAAGTCCTATGATCCTCCAAGCAAGACCATGTGGAGTGGCTCTAAAACATCGGGTTCTTCAGTAAGGGCTCCTTAAAACAACCTCTACAAGTTGCTTTAAAGGGATCCTTAAAGAAACCTTGTTCCTTAAAGGGTTCCTACAACGGGATGCTGCAATGCGTAGTATTGCGGCGCAAAAGAGCACCTAAACGTAAGGAGCCGCGATTTGGGGTATAAGGGTGCCTATAAGGGGGATTCCGGAAATCCTTACTTGTGAGATACTCATGTTTAGCTGGTGTTTTGGGTCCCTGCATCACGGCCCTGATCAAAAAAGGGGGTGGGGAATTGTACTGTAGCAGCCTCATGGAGTAGAATAGGGCCTTGGGTGTATGTTATACAGGAAGTACGGTTCATGATATAAATCCTGCATTACCTTAATGACCCTGGCCCTAGACCATGGGAATTATGGTATATTCCTTTTTATGGATAATGCAGGATTTGTATCATCAACCGTAGCACTACGTATACGTCGCCTATCTTTGAGATCAGCTTGAGGGATGGCTTATGAGGCCTGAGGGAGGCTGTACAGCACAGCCGATTGCTTCAGGGCTTAGGGCCCACGGCAGCCCCATTCAGAAGGATCACAATCCATATGCAGAGCTTGAAAGTGTCTCAAGTGCCAGGGGGTCTTATGGAGACTGTAGTGCTCAGGATGTAAAATGACTCAAGACACTGCTCAAAAGGCGTTGAGCTACACTCCCGAACATCTTTCGAGTCTGATCAGCTGCAGGCACACAAATACAATTATGTAAGCACAAACTGAACACCACTTGGTTAACCGAAACACCCAAATTCCAAACCATGAAGCATAGCGGGAACAAAAACCTAACACGACGAATACGAAAAACAATCACACAAAAAAGAAAGACACTGATAAAAACAAGCAGTAACAACACACCCTGGAACAAACATGAACATACTATTTAAAGATGATAGCAATAGCTACTCTTGGAGGAATAATACGAAGCCCGTTTAAAGAAGCAAGTAATGCCATCCAAAGCACGAATAAAACACAACAACAAAAACATGCAAATAATGATAAAGAGGAAATATAACAGTGATATAAACACGAAAATGTCCGAAGAGCTCGGAGGCCACTGGGTGGCGGGGCCGCGCCCTCGCCGGGCGGCAGCTCCTGCAAAACTTTAACAAGTCTTGGAAAATGGTATGTGTTGGGGGGTTTTGCCTGAAACCTATCACACTTCAACGACACTTGACCAATGTTGTTGTATGAGAAGCAGCTTCGCAGCTTCTCGCAGCTTGCTTCGTTTTTCCCGACCCCCCTGCCCAAACTATGTGTATGTGGGTTTTGGGGTTTACGGTTTAAGGCTGCAGGGGTTTTGCTATGGGGTCTTTACCGGGTTTGGGGTTTGGGGGGCTTCGGGCTCTGGGTTGTGGGTTCAGCCGGGCTGTAAAAGATTGGAAAATAGGATCTTCATGGGGGGGAGCGGGTTTGGAGTTTAAGATTCAAGGTTTCACTTTGCTTTTTTACTATGGGCTCTTATTGGGATTTGGGGTTCACAGCTTCGGGCTTCGGGGTCTTATGAAGGGGCCTTTTTATGGTGTTGTTTGAAAGCTTTTTTGATAAGGGTTCGTAGTGGGCTTTGATAAGTTTTGAAGGTGTTTTCGGATGTTTGGGGCTTTCGGGTTTTCGGGTTCAGGGTTGATCGTCTGGGGGCTTGGCAATCTCGTAGATATATCCCTGGACCCTAGCAAGCCCTCTTGTTGGGTGTGTCTTTTTGTGAATTCCTTATATAAGTCCTTGAAAATGTTGGCTATTTGCGGATTAAGGTGATCCCTGAACCCTAAACCCTACTGTAGAATCCCTGAACCAATGCACCTCGTCCGCCTCCTCTGAATTCGTGAGCTGCGCGAGATCGTGCTCTGGCCGCACCTCCAAACGACTCTCCCCGATTTCCCAGACCCTACTTAAGGGCGGTTCAGGGTTTAGGGGTCAGGGTAAGTATGGCTATAAGTATAATGCTATGGATTTCCCAGACCCTTACACATCAACCCTACGTAAAGACAAACTCCAACAGCCCTTCGTTCGTCATTGAATCCTAAACTCCAAGAAACCTAAGCGTCCGAAGGAGCAACCAGTTCAGGACTTGGCTTTAGGATAGTAGTTTTGCCTGCTAGTGTGCTTCAGAGAGTATATATAAAGGCTCAAGTAAGTCAGGTTATAACTACAGGATATAATTAGGGCAGCTCTACTTAGAGCAATTACACCCCCAATAAAGCCCTTACCTTACCGTGTCCCTTGAGCCCTTAACACCTCTTTTCGGCTACAGGTAGGTCAGTGAGATCAAGGCTACCTTCCTAAATCCCAACCCCTAACCCACACACCCAAACCTAAAACCTGAGCCCTCAAGTTCCACTCGAAACCTTACCAGGACCACCCAAGGGCCCTTCAATAGAAACCTCCTGGTCTTTACTACTGTTGATGGACAAAATCCTGCATGACCTAAAGGACTCTAAACTATGGGAATTATGGTATATTTCTGATAATGGGTAATGCAGGATTTTGTCCATCAACAGTAGTGCGCATTTGGGGTAAAGGTAGCTCTGGGTTCTAGGTAAACCCCTGAAGCCTACAACCCAGACCTAATCGTCCAAAGGAGCCAACAGTTAGGCACTCGGATTTAGCATTGTCGCTATGTAGGTTAACATTGTGGAAATTTCATGTTAATTAGGTACTTGGACCCTTCGGGAAAGGAGGAGAAGCAGTAAACCAAGGAAACCCGTAAACCTTAACTGGGCTTTTAAGTAACCTGGGAGAAAAAGTATAAACTTGTATTTCATAATGGTTCTTTTAAGAAAAAAGTATTAAAGTATGGTACTCCAAAGCCCAGTTAAACCCCTAAATCCTAGACCCTAGACCCCTAAACCCTGAACCCAAAACCCCTAAAGCCCCTTAAACCTAAAAGAAAGAGGAGGCTTGACAAAAATCACCGGGTTCACTACATAAGAGCCCTATGCAACCCTTAAAGGAACACGGAGAGGAACAAGGAAAGGAACCTAAAGGAATCCTTATAGGAGGCCTGATACGAAGCCCTAGAGAGCACCGACGGAAAAGCAACGTCGACAAAAAATCACCCCAGAGCCTAAACCCTAAACCCTGAACCCTAAAACCCTCAACCCTAAACCCTAAACCCTTTATAGAACCCCTATAGACAGACCCCTTTAAAGGAACCCTTAAAGGAACCCTCAACCCTAAACCCAAAAGGAGCGTTGACAAGAAATCACCCCGAGAGCCTGGTACTCGGGGCAGGTGGCAGCAACGACCCCAACGCGCTTTCGGGGAATGTCGAACATCACCTCGGCTTCGGGTTTAGGGTTCAGGGCTTAGGTTTAGGGTTTAGGGTTTTATGGTGGTTTCAGGCTAGGGTGTGAGATTTCAGATTACAGATTTCAGGGTTTTGGTGTTGGGGTTTAGGATTTAGGGCAATACAGGGGCCTCAATACGTGGAATAAAGCGTTGGGGTATAGATTTAAGAAGACTACAAGGAACACGATTAGTGATTGTTCCGAGCCCTATAGTACGGCTGAATTGGAGGCTCACTTGATCTAGAATGCTTGCTTATCGCCACAAACCTCCTGCAGTAATCCGATCCCATGGCAAAAAACGCATCGAACTAGCCCTCCTGCTAGGCTAGGTTCCTGAGTATAATAAGGGTGCCCTTTTTCCTACTATTCGGCTTTAATAAGGGGTCCCTAAAATAAAAGGGGCAAAAGGGTGCTACTCAGGAACCTACTGTTGATGGACAAAATCCTGCATGGCCCTAAGGACCCTAAACTATGGGAATTATGGTATATTCCTTATAATGGGTAATGCAGGATTTTGTCCATCAACAGTAGTAGGTCAGAAAACGTCCATGCACAGTGAGCTCTAGGCTCATAACACCCGTGCAAATCCGATGAAAACCTCATACAACGCTGTGAAAGCCATGTGCGAACCCAGAGATGCTGATACCCCATAATTAAGGAATGTCCCTTAAATCATAATATGAAGGCCTCTATAATTTAAGGTATATTCCTTAATTAAGGGGTATTGGGTCAAGACCGGGCTCCGGGTATTACTGTACGGGGTTCTGCGAAGCTGCGTCCTGATGCATCATCCAACTGGCACCTCAGGGATCTGCGGGGTCACGGCTTTAACGAAGGTCTCCCAAAGCTCCACATGTCACTGTTGCAATGTCACGAGGATCCATAAATCTGGTTCAAATCCTAAACCTTTAAGCTTCCTAAATCCCAACATGTAGTCCTTACCTTAATGGTGGGTCAAGGTTAACCCTAAGCCCTTGGGAAACACCAAAACCCTAAACCCTAAGCCCTTATAGATCCCTTTAAAGGAACCCTTATAGATCCCTTTAAAGGAACCCGAAACCCTAAGCCCTTGGGAAACCCTAAACCGGGCTTTTGGAGTCTCTGGAGTTCTGATGGCTTGCAAAGGAAGAACACCTGGTTTCGGTCACATACTCTCTTCTTCAACAACCGGGCACCGCAGGCCACGCTGAGTGGAGGATGCTTCTGTAATTTCAGGTACTTCGAGGGTCAGAGGGCTTACCAAGAGGGTTTACATGCAGCCCCAAACCCTGCAACATAGTAGGTCATGACCCCTCCATTATAGGGTGTAGCCCTCAAAACGGCAGGCTTCTTGGATCCGCAGGTAGGCTCTCCTAAACGGGGAGCCCTAAACCCAGAAACCCATACTCACAAACCGTAGGTTTACTATTTACTAAACCCCTGCACTCTGAGGAATCCTGAAGGAGAATCTGATTAACCTCCTATTGTAAAGATGCGTTCAGAACGCAACCCTATCATACGACCATGATCAAACAAAAAGCCTTAGGATTCAGTCAAAGAGCACCTGAGTTGAAACTCACAAAACAACCAAGCTTTAACCCTCAAAACTCCTTGAAGCAACCTCTGTTTGCTTCAGCAGCCCCCCTAAACCCCAAACCCCTAAACCCTAAACACCACACCCTCAACCGCTAAACCCCTAAACCCTAAACTCTAACCCCTAAACCCCTAAACCCTAAACCCTTAAACCCTAAACTCTAAACCCCTAAACCCCTAAACCCTTAATAACCCCTAAACCCCTCAAGCCTAAACCCTGAAGCCCTTTATAAGTATAGATTCCTTTAAAGGAACCTTATGGATCCCTTTAGAAGGAACGAAAACCCTAAATCTCTGCCCCGGCGCCAAGGACAGTATTTGCTCCCGGTCCGTCGTTTTGGAAGGAGTAGCACCAGCGCCTCACGAGGTGATGTAGGGGGGTTTACATTATAGTATAGCGGGTTTAGGGTTTAGGGTTTAGGGCTTAGGGCTTAGGGTTTAGGGTTTAGGATGTAGGGTTTAGGGGTTACATTTACAGTATAACTAGATCAGGACCCTCTACATCCTGAACCCTACTTTCTGATTCTGTTGACCCGTGCTAGATTTAGCCTGTTACAATACGAGCTCTTTAGAGGTCCGGGGTTTAGGATTCGAAGGAGCTTATTAGATTGGATTTTGTATGCCGGTGCCTCTAAAAGGCTGTGATTTTGTCTAGGTTTAGAAAGGCCTCAGGTATCTATGAAGCAAGATTGAGGGTGTGAACAGCGCTATTTACAGTTGTGTGCCGGTTTTGTGGGTATCGGGTTAAGGAATATACCATAAACTTGAACTAGACAATACAAGGCTTGGGGCTTCACGGTAAAAACCTAAACCCTGAAACTCCAAAACCCTAAGGCCCCGAACCAAAAGCATCCTCCTAAAACTCAAAGCCCTGCGACCCCAAAGCCGGAAATTTGGATTTAGGGTTTAGGGTGAACTGAACTCCACAAACGCAAAAGCTCTTCCAAGTTTGCCAAGCCACTTTGCCTGGCCCCGGCGATAAAGGTACGCTTGTGGTACCCACTTGGTTTCGACCTGCAGACAGGAGTTGGGTCTTTTATGAGCCTATTCCCAGAGTGGCCTTCAGCCACACTCAGAAGCCCTCTCCATAATGTAATGTGCGCTCCCCAATTAACTATACCCCCCCTAGAGCCATAATAAAAATAGTATTTTTAATATTAATATTCTCTTAGGCTTTATATGAACAAAAATAAAAGATAATTCCTAAGGAGACTATAGTTAAGGCGTATAGGTCGTGCCTTGAGCTTATCCTTGGGGGACATTAATCAAAGAAGCATGAGACCCACTGCTGCTGGTATCACTGGCCCCACAAGTACCCTCCCTTGAACCACTCTAACCCAAGAACGAGAGATGGACGAGGCCAGGTTCACAAACCGGAAGGTATCGGTCCCAATCAGAGCCACCTTCGAGCTGGTCTCCGTAGGAACGAAGAATCCCAAGACATTGAAGGTCTGACGGATGGCGACCGCCCCCAAACCAGAATTGCGAGGAGGCGTCACAGCTCGAACCTCCCCTTCACGAAGAGAAAGACTCTTCCCATCCCCGAAGGGTGGAATCTCCACGCATACCTCTGCGTTGGGCATCCGCTCATCGGAGAAGACCCGAAAGGGAGAACCTCCACTCTTCAGCACTGTCGAAACGAGAGTGTGATAGGTGGGATCTCCAGCGATCTGCCAAGAC
>BGNK01000537.1:18585-37296 GCA_003297005.1 Symbiodinium sp. clade A Y106
AGGGCTTTCGGGCTTTAAAACGTTAGGGCTTAGGGTTTTGGGTTTGATGTTCGTGAGCTTAAGGCGACAAACTCTTGTGGGAGGTGCGGGCAAAAGATTTAAGTGCTTGCCCCTGAACCCTTAACCCTGACCCTCAACCCTATTCTAAGGTTAGAAGTATGGGCCCCTCGTATGGGCTCTTAGCCCTGTTAAGGAACTACAAATCGGGTATATATAAGGTATATAAGGATCCCAGGCTTAAGGGCCCATACTAGGGGCCCATGGTTCCATCCTAAGACCTAAGGGTTGTTATAGCGGNCTTAGCCCTGTTAAGGAACTACAAATCGGGTATATATAAGGTATATAAGGATCCCAGGCTTAAGGGCCCATACTAGGGGCCCATGGTTCCATCCTAAGACCTAAGGGTTGTTATAGCGGTTCGGGCTGTAAGGTTTGCTTGAAGGTTCATGCCAGTCCGATAATTATCCTTAACTAAAGCCTGCCCCTTAGCGATCTCTAGTATACCTGTACCCCCAAACCCACCAACTATCAGGTCATGGTATGGTCCCCTACTTATTGTATACTACTGTTGATGGACAACTTCCTGCATTACCCATTATAAGGAATATACCATAATTCCCATAGTTTAGGGTCCTTAGGGTCATGCAGGATTTTGTCCATCAACAGTATGTCTTATTACGTGGTATAACGCCTCAAAACCCTCAACCCCTAAACTGAACCCCAAAAAACCCTGTTTAAGCCTCGATAATAGGGTAGGAATGCTTGGGTTTAGGGCTTAGGATATGTGGGGTGTCGAACTATGGGGTTAAGGGCTTAACATGCCGGGTTTGGGGTATTGATCTAGTGGTCGCAAGAACTAACGGTGTCATTCTTTGCGGGTCCCAAACCATTTGCACGTCTGCCCTCAACTCACGACCCTGATAAACCCCCTGTAGTGCCTCATCATAGAAGCCTAAACCCCTTTCCCCCGAGTGTAACCTATACCCCCTTTCCCGAAGTGTNCAAACCATTTGCACGTCTGCCCTCAACTCACGACCCTGATAAACCCCCTGTAGTGCCTCATCATAGAAGCCTAAACCCCTTTCCCCCGAGTGTAACCTATACCCCCTTTCCCGAAGTGTAACCTTTTCCCCACGGGTCCAAGTACCTAATCATCATATACTCTCCAAAATACTAACCTACATAACCACTATCCTAAAACCGAGTACCTAATTATTGGATCCTTGGGACCCTTAAGCCCTAAACCCTAAACCCTAGAGATCCCTTGAAGGAGCCCTTATAGTACCCTTTTAAGGAACCCTAAGCCCCAAACCCAAGTACCTAACTATTGGATCCTTTGGAATTTTTAGGGTTTTGCTAGGCCCCCCGAGCCGAACTCATTCCGTTTCTTTATTGTGGGTTCCTTTTAAAGGGATCCATAAGGTTCCTTTAAAGGAATCTATACTTATAAAGGGGTTCAGGGTTTAGGCTTGAGGGGTTTAGGGGTTATTAAGGGTTTAGGGGTTTAGGGGTTTAGAGTTTAGGGTTTACGGGTTTAGGGTTTAGGGTCTAGGGCTCTGGGCTTTTAAGTAGCCTGGGGGAAAGAAGTATGAACTTTTATTTCATAATAGTTCTTTTAAGAAAAAAGTATTAAAGTATGGTACTCCAAAGCCCAACCATGCCCCCTGAACTCTGAGCAGGGTTTACGTTTCAGGGTCTAGGGGTTAGGGCTCAGCGTCTAGGGCCTGGGATGTAGGGTTTCAGGCTTAGGGTCCAGGGTTTAGGGAGTCAATACAGCAACCAGTGTCAAGTAGAATGAAGTTCGTTCAATGAACTTGAGCAGCATAAACAAGAAAACTGCCTGGCCATGCACAAAATCCTACAGCACGCCTTGCCTTAACAGCCGGAAAACTACCAGAGCAAGATGCACAATGCGAAGAACACACGAAGCCCAACCCCTATCGGCTCACCCACAAAAGCAATATGAGTCATGATCCGAGCAACGGTCAGAGGAGTATTCAAACAAGCATTCATCCACATATAACATCTGTGTAACAGCAAGCTAGTAGCAGCAATGGCAAAAAGGCTCATAACAATAATTGAAAGCAACAAAAAGCATCTTACTACCTATAGTAATAGCAAAGGTAGCAGTACGCCTAAGACCTAAAACCTAGATTGTGCCCAGGGGCATCGTCGAAGGACATTTTGAGTTCGGGAAACCCGCTCAAATCCCCAGAGACGTCGAAGCAGCAGCAGCCACTCCTGAGATTTTGTGGGGTCCTTTTATTTCGGACTTTTCTTCTGTCATTGGGGGCTCTGGGGGGGGGGGGGGTTCCTTTCCTCCTCTCTCTTTCTTGTTGGGGGGTCAGCCCATGATAGGGAGGTCTTTCCTTCCCTGGGCGGGGGGGTTGTTTTTGTGGGGGGGGGGGGNGGGGGGGGGGGGGGTTCCATGCATTCCTACTCGCTCTTTCTTGGTGAGTTGACAGCATATGATAGGGTCGTCCTTCCTCAGGTTGGCGAGGTTGCTTTTGTTGCGGAAAGGCGTGGAGGGTTTAGGCTTTGTGCTTGTTTTGTTCAGATTTGTTTTTGGTGGGTTGATGGCGGCTTAGAAGGTCTTTGCAGAAACCTATAGGGTTTTATGGCGGTTGAGAAGCTTTTTGTAAGCGCGATTACAGGACAAACTTTCCAGGAGCATCATTTTTTTAGCTTTGTAGCTTCCCTCTACTGGTACCCCAAACACCGAAGCCTAAACCTCAAACCCGAACCCTAAACCCCAAACACCGAAGCCTTGACCGTACTCATCAGAGCTCTTACGGCTTCATGATTTGATGGCCTTCTTTGCAAGCTTTGTCGAGCTTGGTGTTCAGGGCTTAGGCTTTCGGGTTCAGGGTTTAGAGTGTAGAGTTCTGGTTTTATAGGGTTAATGGTTTACTTAAGAGCTCAAGGGACTCAGTAAATAGGGTTGTAATTGGGGGTATCAGTGCCTTAAGTAGGGTTATCCTACTCACCAGACTTATAACGTTATTTACTAAGTCCCGTGAGCCTTTCAGTAGGGTTTATGTTGTAAGATTCAGGTTTGGGGCTTGGCATTCAACGCGGGGGACTTACGAATGAAGCTCCTTCTAGAGCGTCTTGCGAAACTTCCGTTCAGTCTGTCGCAAGCCACCGTCAGCATGCCGAAAACACAATACTTCCAGGAATACCATCTTAAAGCCTTTGACTCCAATCTTCAGGGTCTGGCGTTTAGGGCTCCGTTAAGCAATTAACTCCCCTAGCCCCAAACTCAAAATGCACAGGGTCTTTGTATCCCTGAACCCTAAACCCTAAACCCTACTTCGGGGATGTGGGGCTCTCTGGACATTCTCTATGATGCCTCGACTTTCTGCATGCGAGGAGCTGTGCACCGCAGGTTCTGCGGCTTTTACCTGGGTCTTAAGGTCTACGCTAAGGGTCCTGGCATCTCCTTGAAACGCTCCGGAGCCTCCTAAGGAGAGCCCTTGATTCTAGAAGTCCCAGTTTTCAGGGTCCCAAAAGTATCAGGACCCTAAGGGTAAACCCGAAACCCTGAACCGAGCAGGTTGCAGATGCCTTCGGGTTTTGGATACGGCGGTTTGCCGGGTCGGCCCTTTAAAGCGTTTGAAAACTAATTACTCGTGAAGAGGATCTGCTTCAGCCGAAAAAGAGAAAATGTAAAGGATCCAAAAGGTTTGGGGTTTAGGGCTTGTCACCCCCCTAAACCCTAAACCCCAAAACCCTAAACCCTGAACCCTAAACCCTAAACCCTGCCCCGCTAAACCCTAAAGTGTAACCTTGGTCTCGAAGCGTCGAGCCGGAGCAACCAGCTGGTGAGGAGGCGATGATGTTCTAAGCACCCTAAACCCTAAACCCTAAACCCTTGGGAGGCTTAACCGTCAGGCTCTTGAGCTTTCCCCTGTAATCCTCGTCGACGAAGCAGTGGTAAAATCTGTGGTTCATGCGACTCTCGATCGTCTTCAGCGATATGCACGAGGACGTGCAACTTAGGAACGAGCTTGTATCGCGTGCGGCTGCGAGTGACGAAAAGCCGAATAATCTGCTTGTAAACCTGCGTAAAAGGTGATGACAGCGTCATGAATCGAGGCCGCCTCGTCCTGTCAAAAGATGGCCGGTGCACGCTCAGCACGGTCAAAGAAGGCTGCCATGCAGTCAGCAGGATTTCAACCCTAGCCTTTAAACCTGAGCACTAAACCATAACCCTTAGGGTTTACCTTAACCCTACATGACCTACGTTTCTGTGGACTTGCAAAAGGAAATCAGAATGAGAAGTCGCAGGTATCCTACTGAAAGGCTCATGCTGCCAGTCGGGTTACAACTAGGATAAGCCTACTTAGGGTGCTTATATCCCCAAAACAAAACCCGACTTGCTAAGTCATTTGCCCCCAAACCCTACTTACTAAGTCCCTTGAGCCCTCAAGTAGGGTTTTAGCGTGTTACGGTGTGCCTTAACTCCAAATAACCTATCAAGGGTTCATACTTCCTTATATAGGTCCGTAAAGAAATGCTAGTGCTTTGAGGGTTCAGGTCGGTTAACGTAGCGGAGATGCGAACCGAGAGCCCCTTACCCTTTGAATGAACACGGCTAGGGTTTACAGAGCTTTAGGGTCTTACAGCTTAGGGTTTTCAGTTTAGAACTTACGGCCTAGATTTTCCAGTGCTCCATTAATGAAGTGTTGGGCTTTGGGGCTTAGAGTATAGGATAACTACGTAGTGATTAGAGCGATCATCGTTGATGACAACTCAGACATCTATAACTAGGTTCTCTCTCCAGTAGCCTCTTAGTATTCAGGGTTACCCTTTTTCCTTATTTGGATTTAATATGTGACCCCAAAAAGGAAAAGGGCAAGCCCCCCATAGATCCCTTATAGAACTCTTTAAGGAACCCTTAGAGGTAGGGTGTTAGAGCACATCCGGAGGCCTTGGTTTTTGAACGACTCCTTTTGAAAAGCAAGGCTTCTTTACATGATTTAAGGCAACTTTGTCATAGTTGGGTAACATTTTACATGTTTATGGGTACTTAAAGCCAATAAGGAATAAAAATGTACATTGTTAATCCTATCCCAACCATGAACTAGGCAAAATGTAGAGGCCTTGTATTCCTACTTGTCGGTTTAATAAGGGAGCCCTACAATATGAAGGGCAAAAGGGGCCTAGTAGAGGCCTGGTAGAGTGTAAGCGCTCACCAACGGGAGGCGTTTAACCTTTCAGCCGATACTTCAGGGCTGAGTACCCTAGCCCAAAAAGGTTAACCTCTTAATTGATAACAGGATTATATAAGCCCCAAAAGCTTAAAGCTTGCCTACTCAGCGCCTAAATTTATAGTGGAAAGAGATGAAGGATCCTCATCATGTCACGGACTTTAACAACCAGTTAAGTTAAACGAACCCCCAAAACAAAAAGCCAAAAACCATGAAATCAACACCCTAGGCCCTAAACCCAGGGCCGTAAAGCTGTGGTTACAAACTCAATTTCCCCATACCCAAGCAAATAACTGCTTATCTTGGACCCATAAGAACTCCCAAAGTGGAATCGCCAACAACTACGGTTTAGGGTTTAGGGTTTAGTGACAACAGGGTTGCGGATGACAGTGGCCAAACGAAACAATCGAGGGGCAAAAGTCGTCAATGGCCTTCCGGAGAGCTTCGTACCTTTGGTTTAGGGTTTAGGGTTTAGGGTTTAGGGTTGAGAGTTTAGGATTTAGGGTTTAGGGCGCAAGGATTACGGAGGGCTCAGGGTGCAGGGCAGTGGGTCTTTAACCAGAAAGACTCCGTAACTCTTCGCTCTAGAGGGTCCTGAATAGAAACCGTCATGCAATTAAAAACCCCAAAGAGCCTTACGGCGCAGTTCAGAGGGCTGCTGGATGCCTGAAGTTGTGTTGGGGGTTTGGGGCTTACTTGGAGGGTCGGGGGACTTAGTAAGTAGGTAGTAAGTAGACTTATAAGTACCCTAAAAGGGACCCTAATTGGGGTTATGGTACTTATAAGTCCCTAAAATAAACAGTTACTAAGNACTTAGTAAGTAGGTAGTAAGTAGACTTATAAGTACCCTAAAAGGGACCCTAATTGGGGTTATGGTACTTATAAGTCCCTAAAATAAACAGTTACTAAGTCCCCCGACCCTCCAAGTAGCGGTAAAGGGCAAAGGCTTTGGAGGTGACGGTTCAGCATTTGCCATGATACAATGGTATTGAAAGGCCCGTAGTAAGGTTGTACAGTAAGGTCAAAATTAGGATAACCCTACTAACCCTACAAAGGGCACTTATGACCACAAATATACCTCCACTTACTAAGTCCCATGAGCCGTTAAGTATACCCTCAACCCTTGACCCCCATAGATCCGTCTAAGGGCCCCTCCAAGCAACCTAGAACCCCAGAAGTCCCACGAGCCGTTAAGTAGCACACTTTCTGGGAAGCTCTTTACTTATGGATCCTTTCACCACGAGGGTCCATATACACTACCATTATGGAATTAGGTCCCAAAAAACCATAATGGGGATGGTCTTTTGGGGCCTGCTTCCATAATGGTAGTATGTATGGACCCTCTGGGTAAGGGGCCCAAGGCTAAGGACGCATACATGCGCCCTGCCGACACTCTCCTGAACCCTGAGCCCTAACCAGAAATCATTAACGACCACTACTAACTGGCCCAAAACCCAAGGAAATAAACGTTGAAACTTTCAGAATCGACTACCTTAACAGAACCCCAAAAGTTGAAGAGTTGAGTTTACAGCCAATAAGACTAAGGCCTTACCTTACCAGACTTCGCCAACACCCGATGCCCCAGGCCCCACACCGAACATCCTCCACCTCAGACGGGACCCTAAACCTCGAACCGACAGCCCCACGCCCAAAACACCATAATCCTGAACGCCTCACCCTATACCCCAAAGCCAACGGCCTATGCCCTAAACCGCCAACTGGGCTTTTAAGTAACCTGAGAGAAAAAAGTATAGACTTTTATTTCATAATGGTTCTTTTACGAAAAAAGTATTAAAGTATGGTACTCCAAAGCCCAGGCAAGTCTTGAGAACCCTGTAAGCTGGCTGTCGGAGGTTTACAGCTAAGGCTGAGGGTGTCTATAGAATTTTCAAAGGATCTCGCATTTTTGGAAGGCTTTACCTGGGGATCCAAAAACCTACTGTTTTAGGGGTTAGACCTTATAATTAAGGGATCATAACCTACTCTTTTCCCTGGGCATCAAAATAGCCCAAAAGCCTTATATAGTATGGTCTTTGGGCCCAAAAGCCTTAATATATGAGTCTTAGATTCCTAGGGTTTGTGGGATTCAGGTAAAGCTTTTTGTATATGGGCTGACGAACGGGTTGCAGAGGGGTCTCGACCTTCAGGACGAAGAGATCACTAAAAGCAGGGGCCCTCTACCTGCATACTACGGTTGATGGACAAAATCCTGCATGACCTTAAGGATCCTAAACTATGGGAATTATGGTATATTCCTTATAATGGGCAATGCAGGATTTTGTCCATCAACAGTATTTTCGGAAACTCCCATTTCGTTGTTAAGGGAAGGAGCAGTTAAGGCGGCCAAGGGTCGGTTGTGAGCCGAAGTAACTCCACGTGGTGCCACTGTCAATAACCTGGGGAATGTAGCTGACAAATAGACCCTAAACCCTACACCTTAAACCCCTAAACCCCTAAACCCCTAAACCCTAAACCTTACACCCCTAAACCCCTAAACCCCTAAACCCTGAACTCCTAAACCTTAAACCGCATCCTCAACCCTAAACGGGTTCGATGCCTCTACAGGGTTCCTTCAACGCTTCCTTCAGGGGTCCTTTCAGAGTTCTAGCAGCGCTTTGGGCTGAAGCAAGTGGAATGCAGGGTTTCGGGTTTAGGGCTTTGGGGTTTAGGGGTTTAGGGCTTGGGGGCGTAGGGGTTTAGGGCTTTAGGGCTTTAGGGTTTCGGGTTTCGGGTTTAGGTTTTAGGGTTAAGGGTGTCGAGGTTAGGCTAGGTATAGGGCGGGTCTAGGGTTTCGGGTTTGCAAATTCGAACCCTCTCAACGGCTCCTTCATACTCAGCCCCTTAAGACGGCCATTTATGACAAATACACAAAAGTCGTCATCTGACTTTGTACGTTGTGACATAGAGTAATACACAACCTTTTCTATATAAACGACATAATGAACTCCCAGTTGGAACCTGGATTTCGGACGACCCATGCTAGGATTAGGATTCTCCGTAGTTCACCTTAAGGGCAAAGCCACAAACCCTAAACACCAGATCCTAACCATGTACCAACTGAAAATCCGAAACCCTGTAAGCCTAAACGAACTTTCTGCCTTCTACTTTGGGACTTCTCGCAGCTCTAAACCCGAAATAAACCCTTAACCCTCAAACCCTAAAACCCTAAGACCCTAAAACCCTAAGGCATCCTAAGGACATGGGACTCATTGCAGCTTCGATCCCTCCGACTGGGGTCTTGTCAAGGGATTTACCATAATAAGGGGGCCATGTTATTTACTATAGATACCTCTTATGGTACCTTAAACCCTAAACCCTAAACCCTTAAAGGAGCCCTTATAGATCCCTATTATGGTAACTTAAGTTGAAATCCTTAAACGAACCCAGCCGAGCGGCCGTGGAACCAAAGGGCCCCGAGGTCGCCTCCTGGCCGTCCACGTGGATGGCGCGCAAAGGCACCTCGGGGCTGAGGAAAAAAAGGGTTTAGGGTTTAGGGTTTTGGGTTTGGGGTTTAGAGTTTAGGGTTTTGGGTTTTGGGTTTAGGGCGCTGAGCCAAAAAACAGGCAGTGTTGCTGTGGCTGTTGCTGTTGCGGCTGTTGCATGGTTTGCACCATGCTCCGCATCCGCAGGTTCGACAGGGTCGAGAACTCACATGGGCAAGCCTGCAGAGCGAGCAACGGCGCCAGCTTGCAAGCAGTGCGGGCTGCAAGCCCACACGGACGTCTTGATGGATTTGCTGGTTGATCCCATCTGCGTTTCCGCGGAGGAGTTGTCAGATCGATCGTCTGAGGCTCTGCATGCCGCCGGAGCGGTGTGAGGCTTCCTGCAGCAAGTTCGGACCCTAAACCCTAAACCCTAAACCCTAACCCTAAACCCTAAACCCTAAACCGTGGAGGAGGGGCACGGGGGAACTTGAGGTTTCTAGTCTGCTTAAAAATGCTTTGGGGGTTTAGGGTAGGGTTTCGACATTCGTTGTCGAAGTGTGGGATGTTTAGGGATTCCTGGGTGACCGTTTTAGGGTTTAGAAATAGGGTATTTCCTGATTTAAGTAAGGGTGAGAGATCATATCACTATGGGACCACCTATTATGTTGATGGCTGTCGGGCTACAGGTAGGGCTTTACCATCAAATCCATCAAACAAAAAAGAAACCCCCTAAACCCGAAATACCCTAAACCCCTGATCCCTAAACTCCTAAACCCCAAACCCTAAGCCCTCTCCAGGTTCGATATCATCCTCGCTATCACCCTACCTATACGGTGCACATGTCATGGGTAGTTCTCTACATTAGGGTCCCGGTTTATGTTCCAGAAATAATAATACGACCCTTATGAACAGGACCCCAAAAGGTAGAGAAGTGCCCATATTGCTGGTGAGAAAGAAGCTGCGTTTGGGCCTCTGGTTTTTGGCAAAAAATTACGATTCGCTACAAGAACTCTTGCAGAATGGTTTTGCGATATGTTAGAGATTTACCAGGGTTTGAGGGATTTGGCGCTTGCCGGCTGCCCCAAAACGCGTCTGGAGGGCGGGGCGCTTATGCATGTAAGTGTCGTCATCGATTTCTGCGCGGGACTGCTAGGAACTTAGAGGATGTTGTCCAAACGACCTTATAATTATGTCTAGCCCTTACGAAAGTTGAGAAGTCTGGCTATAGAGAGTTGTAGGTTCCTCAAGAGCTCCTTCATTGACAATACGGGTAGCCCTTTCCTAGGTTCCCCAGTAGCCCCTTAATAATAAGGGTACCCTTTTTCCTACTATTCGGTTTTAATAAGGGAACCCCCAAAAAAAGGGTAAAAGGGTACTACTGGGGAAGCTAGTTTCCTACCAACCGATACAGAATTCATCCCCAACCCAAAACCATAAGCCCTCGAACCCTATATCGTACCCAGCCAAAGCCCAAAAACTCACATCCGCATCATAGGCAGGCCACGTTGAAGAAGCCGTTCGAAAAGTCCATGTCCAGGTAAATCATCTCCTCATAACGAGCAGCGCTAAGGTTTGCGGGAGGGTGAAAGCCCTAAACCCTAAACCCTAAACCCTTAACCGGGGAATCTCGGTGCAATAGAATTCGTGCGGAACCCCGAAAAATGCCCCCGAACCCAAAACCAGAAACCATGAATTGAATCCTCAAAGCAACCCTTCAAGGAAGCTCTGTGAGAAACCCCTGCGAGCCCCTAAACCCTGAACCCTGCTCCACAATCCTCAAACCTAAACTCTCTAAACCCTACAGTGAACCCCAGAAATTTGGAACATGGGTTTAGGAGGATTTGTGCTA
Source organism: Symbiodinium sp. clade A Y106 (assembly GCA_003297005.1). Lineage (NCBI taxonomy): Eukaryota > Dinophyceae > Suessiales > Symbiodiniaceae > Symbiodinium > Symbiodinium sp. clade A. The sequence goes on from BGNK01000537.1 coordinate 29,073, forward strand.
GGATTCCCTATACTTTACCTTAAGGGCATGAGGATAATGATGTTCCAACTTTCTGGATTCTACTATAAACCCTAAACCCCCAAACCCTGAACCCTGACCACCAATCCTCAACCCTAAGCTGGAAACCGAGCCGCCCCTAAACCCAAAACCCCTAAAACCCCCCTCAAAGGAACCCCTAACATGACCCGAAGCCAAGCGGCCCCACGGTGGTAGGAAGTGTTCATCCCACCTACAGTGAGCCGGCCGCCCGACTCGGCAATGCACATCGTGAAGATGTCCTGAAACATCAGAGGCTTTAGGGGTTTGAGGGTTTAGGGGTTTTAGGGCTTCAGGTTTGTTTTACTCGTGTTAAACCCAACCCTCCCATTGAGTCTTCATCAAGGTCAGGGTTTAGGGTCTAGGGTGTAGGGTTTAGGCATTAGGATTTTGGGGCGTAGGGTTGCTTTACAGTTTAGGAATTCGGTCTAAGGAGTAGAGCTTTGGGTTTAGGAAGTAGCGTTGAGGGATTCGGATTGGGGATTAAGGTGCGGGGATGAGACTTAAGGGTTTAGGAACAGGAAGGTGTCCTCTTCTGTCGGCGTTTACAGCCTTTTTGTTTAGGGTTTAGGGGTTAAGGATTCCCCATATATATATATATACACAGGTCTTATGTAGAAATCCTCATATGTAAAGCTCTCACCACCTCCTGCCACCCCTCACTCCCTACACCCCAAAACCCTAAAAAGCAAATTCCAACACAAAGCGGTCAGAGGTAGGTGCCTCGCTGATGTGCTCCCGATCCCGTAGCAGCTGCTGCAAAAGAGTCGGCGCACCCGACTTCGGGTAGCCTCACTGGATTTCCGGAGTTTCGTTTTCGGGAATTGGGGTTTCTGGTTGTGGGTTTAGGGTTTGAGGGTGCAGGGTTTAGGGGGTTCAGGGTTTACCTAAACCGTAAACCCTAAACCGGCTCCGTAGAAGCTTAAGCAAGGGATCTTGGACCTAGTCTCCCGGGGTTGGCTTCGTGCTTGCTGCGGTTCCGCGTGCAGAACTGCTTGGACGATCCAGGGCTTCAATTGGTTTAGGGTTTACTATTATGGTTTAAGGGGATATTCCTTAATTACGGGGTATTGGGATCTCTGGGTCCAAAAGGTCTACCTGTATCCCCAAACCCTACAAAATAGTAGGTTAAGTATAAGGTCCAACCCCTACAACACTAGGCTGTTGGATCCCCAGGTAGGTTGGGGTTTCGGGCTCTACAGTAAGGGCACTATAGAACTCAGTAAGTGGCTATAATAAGGCCAGTGTAAGGCTCAATAAAGGGGTGACAAAGGAAATACTGTATGAGGCTAAATCAAGGGGTATAAGGGCAATGAAGGGTGCAATATGGTGGTATAAGGGCAATGTAGCGTTCAATATGGGATTTCTGGGCTAAGGTTGGGGATGCACGTGTCCTAAATTTTCCCCTAAACCCTAAACCCTAAGCCCTAAACCCTAAACCTACCCAGACTTTATGTGCCTAGGGCCTCTGATTCCTCTGCTTGATCCTGAAACCCTAAACCACAGTCTCTACACCGCAAACCCTCGACCCTAAACCCTAATCTGTAGACCGTAAACCCGAGTCCTTAAACACCAAACCCTGAAAAACCCTGGACCTTACCAAGTTTGCAAACCGGAAAGCCTCATCGGTACTCCAACACGACTTACTTGAGGTCCAGTTGTTAAGAAACCCCGTCATGGCGTATGGAATAATCGTCCAACCCAAGGCCCATATCAAATAACTCAGGAAAGTACCTGCGGCCCTCTAAACTCCATGAACCCTAAACCCTAACCCCCTATACCCCAAAATAGGGAACTCCAAAGCCCTAAGCTCCGAACTCCAAAGCCTCAAAGTCCCCGACATCCGCAACTCAAACTCCGCAAGCCATGGAGCGGATGCCCATGATGCCGTTTGCCTGGAGTCCCCAGATCTTCCAAAATCCCTTACTTGAGGGATGTACAATAGAATCATCTCAAAACCGATCCTACTATAACTTCATGGTATATACCCGAATTAAGGAATATACCTTATAAAGACACATGAAGGATCTTTAACTCCTAGAGTTTAAAATTTACGATAATTTTCCCTAGCTACGGGATGCAGGAAGATGTGGGTCAGGCCAGAAACGCTCCGTGTTTTCAAGGGTGCGAGAGTCAGCGTTGAGGGCTTAGGCCTTAGAATTTGGTGTTTAGGGTTCAGGGGATTTAGGGATTTAGGGTTACACTTTAAAGGGCTCTAACAATTTCTCATTAAGAGGTAATTAGGGACTACTAGAAAGGGTAGTTGGGGGGTCTAGGTAGGCCTTCGGGTTTGGGGTTACAGGTGTATGGCATGGCTTACTATCATAGTCCGGAGGATCTGAGATTGATAACTACCCCAGAGGGTCCATATATACTATTATGATGGAATTATTAGGGTCTTTTGGGGCCTGATTCCATAGTGGTAGGATATATGGGGCATACCCTAAACCCTGAACCCCTAAACCCTAAAGCCCTTAACCCTAAACCCTTCACCCCGAAACCCTACACCCTAAAACCTAAATCCCTTAACCCCAATACCCTAAACCGTAAACACGTGAACCCGAAATCCCTAATCCCTAAACTCCTACATCCCCAAACCCCTAACTCCCTAAATCCCTAATCCCTAAACCCCTACATTCCTAAACCCCTAAATCCCTAAACCCTCAACCCCTAAACCCCTGATCCCTAAACCCCTACATCCGTAATCCCTCAACCCCTACCTTAACCCGGAATAACCTACCTTTTAAGGACTTATATAAGGAGATCATAATAAGGAACCCCAACGAGGTAGGTTCTTCCGGGTTAAGGTAAAACCCCTAGACCCTAAACCCTAAATTTCTAAACCCCTAAACCCTAAACCCTAAACCCCTGCAACTGCGCCGGCCTTCTGGGTGTAGAACAGCCGGGTCTCTTCCTGCAAGGTCTTTTGGGTACAGGCTCCGTTTAGGGCTTTAGGGGTTTAGGCTTTAGGGGTTTAGGGGTTTAGGGGTTTAGGGTTTAGGGTTTAGGGTTTAGGGTTTAGGGTTTAGGGTCTAGGGTCTAGGGGTTTAGGGGCTTAGGGTTTAGGGCTCCTTTGTAGTTCAGGGTTTGGGGTTTAGGGATGTTTAGGGTTTAGGGCTTAGGGTCCTTCTCATCAAGGGTCCCTACCATAACGGAAGGAATATCCGAAGCTCTTTTTCTCACTATGGCACTATGGGCTTGTATTGAGGATCTCTGCCGTAATCCTAGGAATACCCGAACGTTCATATATGGTTATGGCTTTGGGATTTTGGAGGAATATGAGGTTCAGCTCATGTCAGCTCAATAGTGGAGTTTCGGGAGGATCTCGACTTTACGACTTTACGTTAAGGAATGCTCCTTGCCAAACGAGTCTTGGAGTATCCCCTCAACCCTAAACCCCAACCCCGGTCTCACATGATGAGTTTCTAACCAAGCATCTGGGCTTTTAAGTAACCTGGGGGAACAAGTGTAAACTTTTATTTCATAATGGTTCCTTTAAGGAAAAAGTATTAAAGTATGGTGCTCCAAAGCCCAGGCATTGTCCCGCATCAGGCTCGCAAATGGTAGGGAAGCGATGACCTGACTCACAAGGCTCTTTCGTACAGGGCAGAGCATGACACGAGGCCGTGGCATCGGGATCCCAGTGGAGGCGACGAAACACCGCGGCGAGTCACCCGAGGAATCCAGCATCCATTCACCCATGCGCGCCAAACTCTTCTGCCTTGCATGTGCGAGACAGCTCGTCAATTTGTGCTCTCTGTCTTGGGCTGGAGCATGAAGGCTCTACAAGGCTTCCTTTAAGGGTTCATCTAAGAGCTTTCAGGGATCTTACAGGGGATCCTTTAAGGGAGGGTCCGTGTGATAATCGTGATGTGCACCACTGCCAATGAAGCAATACAGGGATTGGAACAACTGCGGTAGCATGAATACTATCCCTTGTATAGCCCAAGTACAGTCTTACTAGAATCTGCCCCAAAACCCTTGTGAAAATCAGCAAGAGCCAGCGGTAGTAGAAGCCAGAAGCCCCGACAACAGCGGCCATGGGGGTAGTTCTCCAAAAAGGGTTCCTTTTCTAGGTCCCCAACATAGTATGGAACCTATATAACGAGGACCCTTAAAAAAAATACCCGTAACCCATACAGTACCCTTATAGAAACCATAAAAAAAGCCTTGTAGATCCCTTGAAGGAACCCTCAAAAGGAAGCCTAATTTAGAGAACTACCCATATCGTACCCTTGTAGAAACCCTAAAAAACCCTTATAGATCCCTTGAAGGAACCCAAATGCCAAAAGGAACCCTAATTTAGAGAACTACCCGTGTGCAAACGGTCCTGGTGACATCCCACGAGAGCTTTCAGCGGCGGATTTTGCCTTAGACGGATGGAAAACCCCTACTTCGCGCCACTTTTAGGGTTTACCTATAGTTTAGGGTTTAGGGTTTAGGGTATAGCCTATAGTCTCCATTGTGGTTCCTTTTTTTGGTGAACCAAAATCTCTATTATAGGATCCTAGCCATAAAACTGGTTAAACAAAAAAGGAACTACAATGGAGACTATAGGTAGTTAGGGTTTAGGGTTTAGGGGTATAGGGTTTATGGTTTCGGGATAGCTAGGGTTCATAATATAGGGGCCTTTAAGGGTTTGGGGGGGATTTCTGGCTGAGGGGTTTAAAGCTTAAGGGCTTATCTATACTGAACTTAGACCCCTAGCAAAAATTATAATTTTAGCTGCTTCTTAGGGATTAAAGGAACCAAAGATTAAAAATTATTTCTAAGGACCTCTATATTATAGGGGTTCAGGCTTACGGCTTTGGGGTTTAGGGCTTTGCGGGTTCAGGGTTTAGGGGTTTAAGGCTTAGAGGGTTGAAGGTTTAACAAGGCTTGGGGCTTTAAATTAGGGTTGCGGGGTTTAGAGTTTAAGGTTTAGAGCTTAGGGTTTAGGGGTTTGCGGTTTAGTTTAGGGGGTTTAGTTGGCCTAAGCAGTAGTTTACAAGTTTTGAGACTTGCTTCAAGTGCAGATTGTTTGGGGATTGAGGCTTCAGGTTTGGCTTCCGAGGCCTGAAGCTTTATAAGATGTAATTGAGGTGTGGAGCTTAAAATTGGGGTCTGTGCGAACTTCGGGTGTAGCATTTTGGGTCTAGGGTGCCGATTTGATTTTGTATAGGGGAAGTGGCGTTTCTCCGCGCGAACGGGTCACATACGGATTTTTGTTCGGGTTTGGGGTGTAGGGTCCTTGTACACTCGATGCATAGGACTCCAAGTATAGAAATAGTAAACAGTACCAACTCTTTGGTCTAAAGGCTGTAAAGTTTCAGCCCGAAAATCTGAACTCTACACATAGGTCCCTGAGTAGCCCCTGTACAGTAAGGATACCCTTTCTTCTACTATTCGGCTTTAACAAGGAAACCCCCCAAATAAAAGAAGGTAAAAGCGTACTATTCAGGAACCTAGACACCGTCTACACCCCAAACCCTCAACTTAGCTGCTGAGTTCATAACCCAACATGTTTAGTTCTATAGGGGACAGTCTAAGTGAATGCTAAACCCTCCAAGTACCTATTTAAGGCGGCTTCTGGGACTTCGTGAGTAACGTTTTAAGGAAGGTCATAACTAGGGCAACCCTACTGCTGGCAGTAACGTTCACGCTCGCCGGCATCATCGGAGCATACTTCTGATCGCACGAAACGCCGTAACGCGGCCCCCTGGCGCGATGCTCGCCTGCTGAGGCACGTGGAATGAGTCGCGATCGACTCGGTCCGCACCCCTGCCCGTGGTCGCCTCATATGTGCATGTGGAGGACACGCGTCGAACATCCGATTGTCACGACCTAGCTCAGCGCGGCCGTCCGGCGTGTTGGACGTGGCACAGGCCTGGTACAATCTCGAAACCAGCTGCTAGATGAGTTGTGCGTGCAATCCGACGGCGCAATCAAGTTCGAAAAATAGTCCATCTGGTCACTCAATTCGAGAAATTCCACAGTCCTTATGTCTCGTTCCAATTGCGAGTTGTGCGGGAACCTGTTCTCCAGTGTGCCCTTGTGCACAACACCCAACCGTTTGCATGCAGCAAGGCGTCGGTAAGGGAATCGGAAAAGAGCGACACGAAGATCTCTCTTGCAATTACCCTAAACCCTAAACCCTAAACCCTGAACCCTAAAATCCTAAACCCTAAACCCTTAGGGGTTCATAATTTAGGGGTCTCAGGTTCATGTGTAGAGTTGCGCCATTCTACTTTCAAGTCCAACCTGGCGCAGACTTCTTGCAAAATGCCAAACCCTAAAGCCGAAATCCTAAACCGATCTACAGTATAATTACGGGGTCATAACCTATTATTTTGTAGGGCTTACGGTCACAGGTAAACCCTAAACCCGAAACCCTAAACCCTAAACCATGTTCTTCTGAGACACTAATTAAATCCCTAAACCGTAAACTCTAAACCCGAAATCCTAAACCGGAAGCCCGAAACCATGAAACCCTAAACCCTAAACCATGTTCGTCTGAGACACTGCATCAAGTCTCCGAGCCGGACCAGGTCCTAGTGCAAAGATGCTCGTATAATGGGGGGTCTTAATAATCAGAATAGGGCTTGGTGGGTTCGTTTAAAGGATTCCTTTAAAGGACACTACAAGGGGGTACTAGAAGAGGTTAAGTATAGTATCGGGGCCTTAATGCCTAGACTAGGGTTGGGGGGGGTTATATTATGCTATAATTATAAGAAGGAACCCCCAAAATAGCATCGGTGATTATCAAGGCCCCTATATTAACCAACTGCCATCTGCTTCTTCGTGTTAGGGCTCACGTTGCAGTGCAGGGTTTGCAGTTTAGGGATTGTGTCTGTGTTGGGTGGGTTTTTTGGTGAGACAGAGGTCTCTGTAAAGATAGAAGTCTGGATGTTAGCATCAGTCGGCATGCATGCTTCTACTCCTGCACCCTAAACCCAACCTAAAGCGCAGACCCTAAAACAACACCGTATAGAACGCAATGAAAACCTTATTAACCCTTGGAGAAAAGCTTAGGCCATACTACAGAACATCTTGTAGAACCCCTGTGCAACCCTTCCTTGACCCTTAAAAGAACGATGGTACCTATAGCAAAAGAACTCATGAACCCTTCTAAAGCCTTGTAGAAGCCTTATACAAACCCAAACCCTCCTTGTGGTTGCCTTATAGGGGCCCTTAAATCCCAAACCCAAAACCCTAAGCCACCTTGTAGAACTCGGGTACAACCCTTGTTAAACCCTAAACCGTCTTGTTCTTGTGTTATGGAACACCTTACGTCACCGCTGTCGCCTATAGAACCCATGAAGTAACCTCATGGAACCCCCTTACCCCTGAACCCTAATACCTAAACCGCTAAACCCTGAACCCTGAGACACTAAACCCTGAAACCCCTAAACCGTAAACCCTATAGTACTGATATGGATCCCTCAAAGGAACCCTTAAAACCCCAAAACCCTAAACCCCTGGAGTACTCTTTTCCCTCGTAAGGACAAAAGAAGTCCTCAAACCACCAGCCGTGGAAGGATGACCCTTCGGTGAAACCTGGGGCGATTGTTACCAAAGGGGGTTTAGGATTTAGTGGTTTAGGATTTAGGTTTAAGCTGTAGGGGTTTAGGATTTAAAGGTTTAGGGCTATTTAGGGGAGGATGTTGGATATAGGGTTTAGGATATAGGGGGCATCTGGGATCTACATGATTTAAGGGCTAGGCATTTAGGACTTCGGGCATGTTATGCCTCTTTCAGAGGCTCTTTTAAGGGTTCCATTGTGGAGTTTAGGGATTAGGGCAAGGGGTTTAGAGCTTTATTAGAGGTCCTTTTAAAGGAACCCTAAACCAGGGTGATGGACTTTGGATTCCTCCGGCAGGGATGGCCAAAGGGTTTAGGGCTTAGGGTTTTAGGGTTTTAGGGTTTAGGGTGTAAGGTTTAGGGTTTTAGGGTTTAGGGTGTAGGGGTTTAGGGTTTGGGGTTTAGGCTTTGGGGATCAGAGTTTTGGGGTTTAGGGGCTTAGGGGTATCAGGTTTAGGGGTTTAGGGGTTTAGGGTCTTAGGGTTTAGGATTTTCGGGTTTAGGTGTAGGGGGTTTCAGGTTTAGGGGTTTAGGGTTTGAGTTTTAGGGTTTAGGGTACGAATGAATTCCCACGAAGTGGGTCTGCAAGAGCATCAACCCTTTCCCCCTGGAACCCCGGCCCGAAAGT
>BGNK01000537.1:37389-130993 GCA_003297005.1 Symbiodinium sp. clade A Y106
GTGGGTTGATGCAAGGTGCTGTCCTGTGAGCCGCCTCCTCAAAGAGCGATCTGACGCTTTTGCCTTTCGGAGGCACCATGTACTGCATGGCTGGTTTTTCAGTGTCATAGACGAGATTTTGTGATTCCAACAAACCGTACTGCTCACATGCAGCACGCGCTGTCTTATCGGTATCAACAATACCTCCACTGACTGCCTGAAAAGGTTCAGCCCGCATGGTAGGAAACACGTCTCCATGCTCATCACAAGCCACTGAAACTTCCATAATCGCTGCAGGCACTGTATGGAAGGGGTTACGGGCTTAGGAGTGTAGAGTTTTAGGTTTCTATGTAAGTTCATAGCATCAACCGTATTGCCAGGAAGCACCACATGTGGGAGAAAGCCATTGCGCAATGGACACGAAGTACCGTACGTTCAACAAGGCTGTTTGCCTGAAGGACCACGTATACTATGAAAAACCCAAAAATGGTATATGACTCTTAAACCCTCTTATTGTCCTTAAGGTGGAGTCTTGAATAATGTGCTGTCGGACCCTTCTGGTTCTTCAGGGATGGGTCTGTCGGTGTAGGGGTATACGGGCAACTACCTGTGACCCCAAACCCTACAAAGTAGGTTATGACCCCTGAGGGTAGAAAGAACCCTTTAAAGCCCTAAATCCTAAATCCTAACTCCCTAAACCCCAAACCCTCTTAGGAGTATACGGCGCCTAGACGTTGGCCTTTACGATTAAGAAAGGCTTCCGCAGTGGCGGCCGGCAGGCCTCGGCCAACTCTCCCCATAGGGTTTAGGGTTTTAGGGCTTTAGGGTTTTAGGGTTTTAGGGTTTAGGGTTTAGGGTTTAGGGTTTAGGGTTTAGGGTTTAGGTTTAGGGACAAGGCTTTAGGTTTAAGGTTCCAGGGTTTAGGGTTTAGTAACCCGCAATCCTGCCCCAAACCCTGAACCCTGCCCCACACCCTAAACCCTGGTTCTTGCACTGTAAACCCCATGAGCCCGGATCCCGTTTTGGAGGGCCGCGGGACTTAAGAAGTAGGTAATAAGTAGACTTGTAGGCACCCTAAACGGGATCCTAATTGGAGTTATGATACCCGTAAGTCTACGAAACAACTAATTCATGATGGGGATAGTAATGAAAATATACCTTGCTATTCCGTATTGGGTTTTAGTGCCCATAAAAAAATGCAAAGAAATGTTACCCAACTATGACAAAGACTAAATCCTACACCTGCAACCCTGAGCAAAGACCTCTGAAGGACTCTGATGCCCGGGTGCTTTGTCGGTAGGTGCAGTGTTTCTGATCGGCGCTGCAGAAGCCGTGACAGTTCTTCGTGTTGCACTTGACCCATGAAGCAGTTCCTCAGGTTGGGCTCACGTTTGGGCTTAGGATGTAATGTAGGGGCCTCATTAATTAGAATAGGGTTTCGGGGGATATGATGCGAAAATTATAGTAAGGAACCCTCAAAACCCCATCTAATTGTTAAGGGCCCTATAGTAAAGTTTTAAGGTTCAGGGCTGATCCACGAAGCTCTTTCCTCGGTATTGGTTCAAGCTTAGCAAAAGCCGGTGGTGCGCAGCAACGGGCTTGGGGTTTTGGGTTTTGGGGGTGAGGTTTCGGCGGGGTGTCGCGGCCATTCTCGAGACGATCCCGTGGTGTTAACCTTCCTACTTACTTCCTCTACCACGTAAGCACCCTAAACCCTAAAACTCTAAACCGTAAAACCATAAAGCCCAAAAGCCCAAAAGCCCTAAACTCATGAATCCCTGAAGCCTTAAACCCTGAAACACTAAAACCCCTACACCCTGAAACTCTAAATCCCCTAGACCCAAAGGGTTCAAACTCCAAAGCCTAAAGCCCTCAAACCCTAAAGAGCCAAAACCCCTAAACCCCTGTAAAAATCGCACCAAGGATCCTGAAGGCTTTGGGTAGGAACCCTTTAAAGGAACCCTTAAAGGATCCCTTAGCCTATGTAAACTTTGTGAAGATTTTGCCAAGGCTCGGCTCTGGGTGATCTCGAAAAGCGGGTCGATGTGCTGGCCGCAGTGCTCGCAGGACTTGCAAGGAAAGCCTCCCGAGATGTTCTACTCGAAAGATATGACTACCTTAATTATAAGCCCTAATATGGAATTTATAGGGACCCGACAAAATAGTAGGTTTTGGTAGTTCAAGGTATCGTTTAGGGTAAGAGATGGGCTGCCAAGCCCAGAAACCTGCCAAATGAGCGCAAGCAACTGATCCAACAAACCCTGAGGAGGGTCCCTGCCGTCAGCTAATTAGGTAGAAACCCGTATGATACCCCTATAGAACCCTTGAATCAGCCTGTGATGCTGCTGCCAGTATCGACGATCACCGAGACCTGGTCTTGACTCTGGACAGGACTGCGCAGGCATTCTCTACTGGGCTCTAATGGGTGTCAGAAGAGCAGTCTTGGATTGCTACAGTGTGTTATGGGCTTTTGGGGTTTCAGAGTTTTGAAGAGCGGGGACTGCGGTTTGTGCTGCGTAGCTTGGGGATACAAGGCTCTAAGTCTAAGGCTCTCAATGAACCTAAGATGTACCCATAGTCTACATTCCGGCTGAAATGATAATTCCAACAACACCCTTCAAAAATGAGAGCGGCTAAGGTGTAGGGCTTTCATGGTCCGAGATCGGAGCCTTTCGCGAGTGCTTGCGCCGAACACATAAGTCGGATGAGGAATGCAGCTTTGTTGGCGCCGTTGTCCAGATACGGTACTAGTGCGGATTTAGGCCGCCCAAACCATGATTAGACTGGTCGCTTGGGGCCTAACTCCATAATGGTAGTATGTTTGGACCCAATGGGTTATTTACGCCGAAAAGCTGTATCCTTCACCCTGCTTGAACCCCCAAACCCTGAAACCTAAACCCTAAAACCCGATAGTACCCCGTAGGTATCCCCTGTACATATCCTGAAAGGAACCGTTCAACGAACCCCGAAACCTGAATCCTCGAACCCTACTAGGCTTTGCAAAGGCCCCCAAACGACTTCGACCAAAGGGCGCGCTGGGGCGGCGTGCCGATGCTGAGATCTAGGAAGTAATACCTTGCGCTTGAGGGCCTTCCCCTTAGGGTCCAAAGCACCCAATAATCAGGTACTCGGTTTTAGGATAGTAGTTATGTAGGTTACTATTTTGGAGAGTATATGATAATTAGGTACTTGGACCCTTGGGGTTCCTTCTTAAGGGGCTCCTTAAACGATGCAACTAGGAAAGATACTCCCCGAAGGCTTCGTTGAAGGGTAGTGCCTTAGGCTTAGGGGTTTCAGGGCTCGTTTTGGGGTTTTGGGTAGAAGGCTGTTGGGGTTCGGTTTTAAGGGCTTCTTTCCTTAGTACCCCAATAAGCCAAAAAAATAAAAAGGTTAAACTTTCCGATTCCTACTAAACTTCCCTTTTTAGGGCATCTACTTGTCTATACAACAGATCCTAACCATAAAACTACAAGAACCCAAAAAAGTTTAAAGGTTGGGTATTAGGGATCTGAGTTTCAGGGTTCGTCCAAGCGATGTGCTCCCTCTAAGAGACTACCAAGGCCCTCTGGTCCTTTACGGCTTAATTTTTGGGGCTTAGGGTTTAGGGGTTTAGGGTTTAGGGTTTAGGGGTTTAGGGTTTAGGGTTTAGGGGTTTAGGGTTTAGGGTTTAGGGTTTAGGGTTTAGGGGTTTAGGGTTTTAAGAAGAGCTTCCAGCTTTGCCTTTAACGCGCCTGTAGCTTTGCTTGCTGTGCTGGCACAAAGAACTAAAGACAGTGGCCAGACAAAGCCCTAAACCTTCTGCTCCAAACTCCAAAACTCCAAACCCAACACTCTGAACTTTGAACCGGTCATGGCTAGCCTTGTATTTCGCTTCGAGTGCCCCAAAACGAAGAACTTAAGTTGCCCAGTATCGTCGGGGAACTGAAGGTTACCCTTTGGGCCCACTATAATGCCCAAGACAATGTCAAAGGTTGCTGTAGGAACCTGATTTCAGAAACCCTGCGCCTATAACCCCAAAATAGTAGGATTCAAATACGGATCCCGAATAAAGGCCCCAGGTTTCTTAATCAGGTTCCTACATTACATACGCTACGAAAAGAAAAGGAACACGAAGCACGACCGAGGCAAGGGTGCGCATAGTCATGCACATTGCCGTAGAGGCGGGCAGAAGCGATATGGTGAACCTGATTCTTGGCTGCTGAGTTCATAAGCCCCAAAAAAGTCTACACTTTCAGCTTTACAGGGGCTTATATCGACAAGTGTAAAGTGTAGTCGTTCAGCTACGAAGGCTTCAAGTTCGCGCTTTATTGCTTTAGGGTTCCATGGTTTAGGGCTTTCGGGATTACCAGTTGTGACCCCAAACCGACCCCTTAATTATAGGGTAGAACTTTAGGGTTTAGGGTTTAGGGTAGAACCCCTAAAACGGCAGGTTTTGGGATCCCCAGGTAGGGCTTAGTCGCTTTAGTGGTCAAGAATCCAAAAAGACTGACAGTTTAAAGGTTCGGGGTCCCAAAGGCCATACTACTGTTGATGGACAAAATCAATCCTCGGGTTCCTTTAAAGGGATCTATAAGGGTACCTTTAAGGGGTTCCTTTAAGGGATCTATAGGGTTGTAGGGTTTAGGGATGACATACATCCTGCATTACCCATTATAAGGAATATACCATAATTCCCATAGTTTAGGGTCCTTAGGGTCATGCAGGATTTTGTCCATAACAGTATGTAAGCCCTAAACTCGGAACCTTTAAACCCCTCAAACTCTACACCCGAAAAACCCTGAACCCCAAAACCCCTCCCTGGAGCCCATAACCCTACAAAAGAGTAGATTATGACCACTAATACTTTAGGGTATAGCCCGTAAACAGGAATGTCTCGGGATTCTTCCTGGCATCTTGGAGCCCTCAGAGTGTTAAAGGGCTGCCGGGTGTAGGGCTTAGTGCTGGAGGGTGTAGAGCTTACCTGGACCCTACGGAACCTGCCGTTTTAGGGCTCCTTATTATGATTTCCTTATATAAGTCCTTAAAAAGGTAGGTTACGTAGGGTTAAGGCAGGGTTCCGGCTTTTGGGTTTATTTGGTTTAGGGTTTAGGGCATTAGGGTCTAGGGTTTAAGGTATAGGGGGTGAACCTGGTTAGTATTGCATTGCAACTAGGTCAGCAAAAAGGAAGAGTCTAAACAGCTTCAACACTCATACAGCACTAATATAAACTCTGTATTAATACACCCCATTGCTTTGAGAGCAGTTGAAAGAGGGGTCTATTGACCATCCTAACCCTAACCTTATGACTTTCCTGGTCCCAACCCCGAACCCTTAAAATTAACATCCCGAGCCCTTAACCCGAAAAAGGCGAAATGCCAATGATTTGACTTGAACTACGTAAACATATATATTAACGGGCTCTATGATGGTAACAACAGGGCCCTAATACCTAGAACAAGGTCTTGGGGTACGTTCTACCATGAAGTATATACAGGCTATCAAGGACATATGATTCGCAGTTACTTATGAGCTTGGTCTCTTCACAAGAACCCTAGACTAAACCCTTAAACCCCATCCCTTGAAGGGAATTTAAAGGGACCCTTATGGACCCCCCCCGGAGATCCCAATACCCCTTAATTAAGGAATATACCTTAAACCATAGTATTTAGGGTTTAGGGTTTAGGGTTTAGGGTTTCAGACCCCTATAGTTTAAGGTATATATTCCCTAATTAAGAGATGTTGGGATCTCTGAGCCTTTAAGGTTCTCAGACAGCCCAGAGCACCTCGTCGTAAAGGCCTTGGCAAGTCCATGCCGAGACGAGAAGCAGCGTTTTCCACATCTCTATCGACGGTTTAGGGTTTGGGGGTTTAGGGCTGAGGGTTCATGGTTTGGGGTTTGGGGGTCAGGGGTTTAGGCTCTTAGCTTTCGGGGATTTGGAAAGGTTCAGGGTTTAGGGGTCAAGGGTTCAGGGTTTTAGGTTTCGGGGTTTTGGAAAGGTTCAGGGTTTAGGGTCAGGGGTTTAGGGTTACAGGCTTTTGGGTTTAGGGTTTAGGGTGGTGCACTTATAGTTGGGTTATACATACAGTTCTGTTGTCGGGTCATTTTACTATAAGGGGATATCATTCCATGAATGTCCATGTACAGTCTTTTGGAGTTTGTTTCCGCCTGTTTCCACAATGCCGGTATGTTGGGAATGTCTGAAATTACCTATACACCAGGGCGCTCAAATCCGACGGCTTCAGTCCTAAACCCTAAACCCCAAAAGCTGAGTGTATAAACCCGGAACCGTCAGCTGCGTAGCTGCTGGGGCTTAGGGTTTAGGGCTTTAGGGTTGTAGGGCTTAGGGCTCCGGGGTCGTAGGGTTTAGGCTCCAGGCATTTTAGGGCTCCGGGGATTTAGGGTTTAGGGCTTAAGGCCTAGGGTTTAGGGCTTTTGGGTTTTAGGTTTAGGATTCTAGGGTTTAGGGTTTAGGGTTTAGGGCTTTTGGGTTTTAGGTTTAGGGTTCTAGGGTTTAGGGTTTCAGGGTTTAGGGCTCGTTGTCCAGGGAGCACCCGATGGGTACCATGTTCGCAGCTGGGAGCCAATCCAGGCACGATCTAAGGAGGGCTTGGCTGTCTAGTATCCTAAGCTAACCTTTGGGATGATATTATGTGGCTTTAATACCCCCAAAAGGTTAAAGGTTTCCTACTCTACACCCTAAACCCTAAACCCTAAACCAAACCCCTAAACTCTAAACCCCTAACCCCTAAACCCCTATAAAGAGGAGCTGGTTGCTCAAGACTTGACAAGAAAAAACCCAAAGGATTTAAGGTTTAGGACCATTGATTGCTGAAGATTTTTCGTCTTCCGTCCTGAACCCATAAATACCCCCCCCACACACCCGAAACTTTTTTGGGGAAACGCGTAGGGTTTAAGGTTTGGCTGTAGACGGGGGCTTTGAACAAAAAAATGTATAAGGGTTTGACAGGGTTTAGGGTTGTACAAGGCTTTAAAAGGGATTCATAGGGCTTACCCTAACCTTATACCACAACCTACTTGTGCAAGGTCCACAAACTCAAAGTGAAGTTGTTTCCGGTAACCCTACCTCCCTAAACCCCATGAAACCTAAACTCCAGGTCTTATGCCCTCAACCACAATATTTAAACGCCGAAGAACCCTGATTCCAAAACTCTCTAAGCTTTAAAAGCCCTAAACCCTAAACCCTTATTCCAACACCCGGCGTCCGTCTTTTTTGTCTTCCGGCTGGGCCGCGCTTTGCCTGCGCCCTTGTGGGCCTTGGCTTCGGGCGTACAGTTTGCGTTCCTTAAGGTTTCTTGATCTTTAGGGGTTAGGCGGTTCGGGTTCCTTGAAGGGTTCCTTTCAGGGATCTATAGGGTTTAGGGGTTTAGGGGTTCAGGGTTTAGGGTTTACGGGATAGGCGTTTAGGGTTTAGGGTTTGGCAGCTGCTGGGCGGTCTCTTGGCGTGGGGATTGCTGAGTCACTCGGACTCCGCACTCTCCAGAGCCCCAAAGCCCAAACTGCAACAACTTTCTTCTCGAAGTGGTAAGCCAGAAAGAGAAAAGTCCTAGTCCCCAATCCTGGATGCTAAACTCTTGATGCAAGGCCTCCGAATATCTAAGGAACCCTTATAGCTCTCTTTAAAGGAACCCTTATAGATCCCTCTTAAGGGAACCACTAAACCGGGAGACCCTGAAGCTCGAGATCTGCTGAAGGGTTGGAGGTTGAGAGCTTAGGGTCCCTGAGTTTTCACGGCCGGACTCCGTGGAGCCCTGAAAAGGTAGGTTCTTTAGGGTCCAAGGAAAGGAGTCGACAAGGACTATTATAAGGGTTACTCTCAGGGTTTAGAGTAGGGGCCTTAATAACTCACTGGCCCAAAACCCAAGGAAATAAAAGTTGAAACTTTCAGAATCGACTACCTTATAATAAGAACCCCAAAAGTTGAAAAGTTAAGTCTACAGCCAATAAGATAATTAGAAAGGGTTTGGGGTGTCCAAGTAAAATTGAACCTTCAACCCTAGA
The DNA here is from genome assembly GCA_003297005.1 of Symbiodinium sp. clade A Y106. Lineage (NCBI taxonomy): Eukaryota > Dinophyceae > Suessiales > Symbiodiniaceae > Symbiodinium > Symbiodinium sp. clade A. Next base: position 45,369 of record BGNK01000537.1, read on the forward strand.
CTCCACATCCTAAACCCGCAACCTTAACTCCCTCATGCTTAGTACTGTTGATGGACAAAATCCTGCATTACCCATTATAAAGTATATACCATAATTCCCATAGTTTAGGGTCCTTAAGCTCATGCAGGATTTTGTCCATCAACAGTAGGGCATGGGGGAGGGAATGGGGGAATGGATATTGGGGACTAGTATTGGGGGATTATATAGGGACTACTATAGGGATCCATTCCCCCATTCCCTACTAAGCACCAGACAGATGACAAGGGTAGCCGGGCACCCTGTTTCCTGGCTTAGGGTTTGGGGCTTAGGGTTTAAGGTTTAGGATTTAGGCCCCTTAAGAATAAGGGTACTCTTGTTCTACTATCAAAGGAACCCAAAAAGAAAAAGGTGCAAAAGGGTACTACTCCCAGAGGGTCCATATATACTACCAGTATGGAGTTAGGTCCCTGAAACCATGATAAGGATGGTCTTTTGGGGCCTCAATCCACAATGGTAGTATATCTGGAGCCTCTGGGTTGTCCCTACTATTAAAAACCCAAAAATGAAAAGGGCAAAAGTGTACTACTGGGGAACCTAGTAGACCCTAAACCCCTATAGATCCCTTATGGAACCCTTTAAGGATCCCTTTAAAGGAACCCTTTAAAAGGGCAACAGGGTACTGCTGGTGCACCTAGACTGTCAGTGGCCAGGGGCCCCATCTAAGGTTTAGGGCTCCGACCTCCGAGCCCTAAACCCCCAAGAAGCTAAACCCTAGTCGAGGAACCTGAGCAACTTGGTGGCCCAGAGGACTTAGTAACTAAGGTGTAAAGGGTTCCTTAACGGGCTCTTTCAAAAAGGAGCTAAAAGAGGCTCTAGAAGGGGGGTCAAGGTTACTGAGAAGCCAAGGGGACTTAGTAAGTCGGTTATAAGTAGGGATATAGTTGGGGTAACTCAATTTAGGGTACTTAGAACTCTACTTATAACCTACTTACTAAGTCCCCTGGACCTCCAAGTAATCGAGGAACCTAAGTAAGAAACCTTGGGTCTTTCAATGGAGCTCTTTGCATGGCTCCTAATACTATTTTGGTGTTCTAGAACCAGGGTTTCGTATTCAGGTTCCTGCGTAACCAAACGGAAAAGCACCTAAACGCCAAACCCCAGCCCAAAAGCACCTGGGCCCCACACTCCGCAGGCCGCGCGAGCCACCGGCAGAGGACGGAATTAAACGATTGCAGCGAGTCGGGCACGCCTCGGAGGACCCATGACTTAGGTGTTGGGGTTAGGGGCGGTTTACCTACTTTTTGTAGGGTCCCTATAAACTCCACATTAGGGTGTATAATAAGAACCTACAGAAAAGTAGGTTTGGGTAGGTTAAGGTGGGGTGTGGGATGTAGGGCGTGGGGCTTCGTGTTCGGGGTTTAGGGTTTGGATTCTTGCGTTTAGGGCTTGCGGGTTGGAGTTTAGGGTTTCAGGTTTAGGTTTACGGACGTGGAAGATATTCCTGGAAGTGGAAATGAAAAACAATGGTTCAGTCATGGTCCTGGCCCTGGGTTTAGGTTTGGACCCGTTTGGGTTTAGGGTTTAGGGTTTTGGGTTTAGGGCATACATTGTGCGACCTTGGAACCAAAATCAACATACGAATGCCTGATAACCTTTTTTTTGAAACTTTGGAGACTTAGAAAGAAAATCCTAGAACCCTACAGTAAACCCTAAACCCCCTGAACCCTAAACACTCATAGATCCCTGAAAGGAACGCTTAAAGAACCTCTTAAAGGAGAGATTTTGGGTTTGGCGCTTTGTTGGGTCTGGCAGCAAGCGCGACCGCCACAATCGAAACCCGAAGCCAAGCTCAAAGCCCAGCCTGTCACTTCACGCTGCGGTGCTTTAGGGTTTCCTTAGGGTTTAGGGTTTAGGGGCTTAGGGCTTAGAGTTTAGGGATCTAGGGTTTAGGGTTTAGGATGATTTAGGCTTTAGGGTCTAGGGTTTAGGACACAACCACCGCTTCTGATATGTTTTTACGAGTGACTGAAACAAACATCTGCCTACAGTGCGTCGGGGGCATCTTGTTTGACATCCGTGCTGCTCAGAACATACTTCACTGGAAATCGAAAAGACAGACACACGACAAAGGAGAACAAATTTTACACCAAGCACGTCTTGCAAAGTTTCAGCAAAATAAGCAACTGTTAATATGAGTCTGAAATCAGGAAGATCGTGCTTAGAAGTCCAGCTTGAAAACACAACAAACTAAGCTCCGTTATAAATTGGTACTGCAACCAACCCCCCCTCCTCACAACAGAAAAAAGTAAGAAGAATAAGAAACTCTAAACCCAAAAACACACGATGCACAGGGGCCAGGACTCACCGCCGTCTGCCAATCGTCTGCGCATCTGCCAAATCCTCTTCTGCGCCTGGGCTGAGGATTTCGGGCAGAGGCGTTCGGCCTGGGCTTTAAGGGTTCTGTAAGGTTCGGCAAGGGCTATAAAGGGTAGCATAAGGTAAGAGTTTCCGTAAGAGGCTCTAAAAGTGTTCTAGAAGGGCTTCTTTAAGGGTGGTTTGGAAGGTCTCGGTCTGCGTCAAAAGTGCTCTAAGTAGGGTTATCCTAATTATCACCTTGCTTATCACAACACTTGCTACTTTCCATGAGCCTTTCTCTCTTCTTCAACAACCGGCCCCAAAAAGTTCAAACTTTCCAAGATAGAACTAATATATAAGGCCAAAAAGTTTAAAGTTCCCCCGTTCACTATCGAAGCTTTAAGTAGGGCTTCGGGTCTTTGTAGTTCGGGGCTTGCTGTGGGTTTCAGGTTTCGGGTTCAGGGCAAACGGATCCAGTCGAGTTCAGGGTTTTTCAGACCTTGTAGGGTTCCTTAAAAGGGATCCATAAGGGTTCCTTTAAAGGGATCTATAAGGGTTCTATAAAGGGGTTTAGGGCTTTCGGGGTTGAGGGTTAGGGTTTTGTGTCGAAGGTGCAGGGTTTAGGGGCTGGGGTTCAGACCATACCCAGTAATATGCTAAAGCCTTTTCCTGGATACAGAGCTTTGGGGCTTGTATCTGTTGTATGGACAAGTATGTGCCAAAAAAAGTTAGTAGCGTATTACCGTTTAGTTTAGGTAGGGTTTGAGGGTTTCGCAGTCGGGGTTTGGGGTTCAGGGTTCAAGTTAGTGGTGACCATTTCCACCATCCTGTATGCACACCCCCCCCCTCCCAACATATCCTAGACTCTATACCCTTACATTAAGCCCCGCATTAGACGAGGTCGTCGGATTCTGCGGGGGCGGAAGTGGGAGGCAACGAGGAACGGGATAAAGATTGAGGCCGCAAGCTGTTAGTAAACCTTGAACTGCGACCCTCAATCCTAAATCGTAAACCCTGCTTGCCCTTGCACACATGGTCACCACTTGTCGCCTTTTCTTCGGCCTGCACTTCGGGTTCTTGCGGTCTCTTTGAGCCTCGAAGCAGTGCCAGAATGCGACGTCGGATGTGGCTGCCGTTTAGGGTTTGGGACCGGCGAGTTTAGGGCACCAAAGCAGTTTTGACCAAAACCGTTTTTAAACTACGAATGATGGTATAAACCCTGCATTACCCATGATAAGGAGTATATCATAATTCCCATAGTGTAGGGTCCTTAAGGTAATGCAGGGTTTATATCATCAGCCGTAGCACTAACAAGGCTTCGACACTAGCACCGTCAGGGTTTTCACACTGGCACAGAAAGGGCTTGTCGCTGTCAAAAGGCTTTGAGCTTCATCGAAGGAAAACACCGGCGGCTTACAAGGAGTGACAACCACTACTATACACGCCGACACCGCACAAGGCAAATGGCTGGTTTTCAGCCCAACTTCATTCCCTCAAAAATGATCGCCAACTCACTGGCGGAGGCTTCAACAGGTGGCAAAGCACTAATGCACTTCTGCCTCTGTTGTCAAACCTCTGCGTGTCATTCACTGCCCAGTCTCCTCAACCATAAACAAGTTTAGCACGCAGGCCAGCTTCCACGTACCAGAATGAAACGATGTGAAGCATCCCGGAATGAATCGATGTGAACCATCCGATCACCGGGAAGGTTGCCTTATTAGAATAGAGCTTCCGGGTATGTTACACTATGACTATTGCTATAATAAAGAGAGCCCTCAGGAATAGTAGTACGGGGTTCTTGCTAAGGAACTTGGCTTCAGTTAGCACAAAACTGAAAGATAGGGTTGCCATAACGTTCCTAACAAGAACCCAGTCAGATAACCCTGAAGCCTTAAGACCCCGGAACCCTGAACCCTCAATCCTAAACCCGAAACCCTAAACCGCCTAAACCCTAAAGATCCCTTAGCGGAATCCTTACAGGCACTCCTAACCCCAGTAGTATCACTTATCACTCCTAACTTGTAGTACTACTTATCAAGGCTTAAGGCGTCCAGCTGCTCTCATGCCAATTCTTGCTCGGCTGTGCTGGGCTTCTCGTTGCTCACCTCGTTGCTCACCTCTTGGCTCACCCGGTTCAGGGTTTAGGGTTGAGGGTATCGGGTTTTGGGTTCAGGCTTTAGGGTTAAGGGTTCAGGGTTTAGGGGGGTCGCCTGGTTTCTCGCTCGTGCTCTCCGGATTCTGACAAGCCAGATCGCCACAATCAAGAGTCCCAGGGCCAAAGCTAGCAGCGAAGCGCCAACAGCGATCATGACCGGCCCCATACGAGCGCCCTTCTCTTCAGCTGGGTCGAAAATCTTGAGGCAAAGCTGGTCACTGCCAATCTCGCACTTATACCTCATGTCCAGTATCCCAAGGGAACTAAAGGCTATCTTTTGGGACCGTAATACCCCAAAACGGCAACCTTTCCTACTCTATTACTAAGATACATGATTCGAAGGTGGTCGGCTCCAGCATTGCCCAACCAGCACGGCGTTGCGAAATGTGCCAGGTGCTGGAGATTCGGTGTGACAGTTCCCATCTTCGTCGGCCCCGACACCAAACCTTACTTCCCAATAAGCCAGGAAGATTAAACTTTCAGATTACTACTAAAATATATAAACCCAAAAAGTTTAAAGTTTGGGTATTGGAGAACTAAGAAACCGCTCTTCCCGCGAGAGGTGGCTTGTACCTTCACCTTCGTAGAGAAATCGGTATCTGTAGACGTGAAAGCAGTCATAGTCGTCATAGTCCTTGTGCTCCTTCACCTGAGCCGCCCTTAAGACCAAAATAGAAATAATGTTCTTATTATTCCACTTAAGTTATATTATAAGAAAAATTGATACACAAAATTTGAAAGAGGAGTAAAGTCTCAACGTTCTGGATCACTTCGATGATGTTGCAAGTGCCCACGAGGCGAGTGAAGTCCTGGGACGGATCCACGAGTCGACCAGCTCCATGAGGTAATAAAACCTAGGCACCGCTTTAGGGTTTATATATGGAAAAAGTATGAAGTTTTCTGGTAGAGTTGTATTTTGATAGGAACCCAGAAACCAAAAAGAGAAAAGGATGCCACTGAACAGCCTAGAAACGCAGGGTCCTACAAAGGAAACGAAACTGCAGATGATGCAACCCGGGGTGGCCAAACCGACCAAATCACATTTCTCATTCGACTGAGGAGGCGACATCAAGCACAATTCACCTATCGGTTCAGGGTGCGCTGAATTCCTTGAAACTTGGGGCCTTGATCCAATCAAGCTCCATCTGCGGATGAGATCTGCCATGCTTGCTGGGCGGGTCGGGGACTTGAAGTACGTATAGGTAGTAAGTGGAGTTGTAAGTACCCTAAGCAGGTTCCTACTTGGGGCTATGATACTACAAAAGCCTACGAAATGACTACTTACTAAGTCACCCGACCGTGAGGACCTGGAGGGCCTGGAAAAGGTCCCTGTACCCCCAAAACAGTAGGCTATGACCCCTACTTAGATGGTACAACGGTATAACCCTTGAAACCCTAAACCCGAATGGGAAGCTCGTTTATAGGGCCCTGGCGGGAACCCGTCAGACTACTACTCTTACAGAGGACACCTAAACTGGACAACTCTGTTTAAGACCTTCTAAGCACCTACAAAACAAGAGAACCCTCCTTTTGAAGCGTAGTACTGCTGATGGACAAAATCCTGCATTACCCATTATAAGGAATATGCCATAATTCCCATAGTTTAGGGTCCTTAGGGTCATGCAGGATTTTGTCCATCAACAGTAGGGGAGCCCTGGTGCATCAGAGTGCTTGGTACTGGCTCGTCCACGATCTCCGTGGCAGCAGGCGAGTAGCGGTCCTGTACCGGCGGGTTTAGGTGTTGTGTCGACTGCATCGGGTTTAGGGTTTTGGGGTTATAAGGGTTCTACCGGAAATATAGGAGTATTTTCTGACTTTGCAAACCTTCGAACGCGGCCAAAATAGTGGGCCCAGGCTTACTACGTCGAAAACCTCCAAGTAAACCCAAAACCCCCAACCCTAAATCCAAAACCCAGTGGGCTTACTAAGCTTACCTTTGGTTAGTAGGGAATGGAGGAATGGTAGTAATAGTAGTTATGATTCTACCCCATTCCTCCATTCCCTACTAGCCAAAGGTAAGTAAGACGAAAAGCTCCAGGCGACACCTTCACCCTGCAGCTTCTCCCCCTGGTCTGAAACTAGGCTGTTGAGTAACCCACGAGGGAAAATCAATCCCTTCTTGGCTTAGTTATAACATATATATATACACATATATTTGAACTCTTTGTTTCGGTGATTCAAGCTTATACTATAAAGACGATCCAGAAACAACATATGTAAAAGAAATTTGTCACTGAAGAACCTGGCGTCCGATAGAAAGAACTCGAGTACTTGGGTTTGGGGCTCTTCGGTTTAGGGCTTTCGGTTCAAAGCTTCAGGGTTTCGGGCACAGGGTTTCTTAGGGTCCGAGCATGATTTAGGGAATAGGATTCAGGGTTTAGGGTTTAGGGTTTAGGGTTCAGGGTTTAGGGTTTAGGGTTTCGGGTTCAGGGTTTAGGGTTTTGGGTTTAGGCTTCAGGGTTTTTTTAGGGTTTCAGGGTTTCTTCATGTAGGGCTGAAGATTCCTGGGTTTAGGTTTCGCGGTGGGGATTAGGGATCTTGCTGGGCACTTGGACTTGGGCTCACCTACTGAGAATAGAAGGCCTACTTGTCGGGTTTAGGGTTTAGGGTTTAGGTATCATAGGGAACCAAAGGTTAACCTTTTTCATAATATAAGGATTATATAGGAATTATACTACCCCAAAAGGCTAAAGGTTACCTACTCTACTACTAGGAAGGAATCTACGGTGAATCTTATGCTGTGCTAGTGTGGCACGAAACTTTGCAAGAACCCATATATCCCTATACAATTTGCATATCCCGACAACTTGCATGAATCTACTGAAACCAAAAACCTGAAAAATCCAACACACTCTCCTAAAACGCTGCGAAAGCACCCCGAAACCCTAAACGCCAAAGCTAAAAAAACTAAACCCTAAACTGCCCTAAACCCTAAACCCCAGAATATAAAACTATATAAACCCAACAACCCTAAAAGCCCTAATATAGGGGCCTCAATAATTGAAAGAGGGTTTTGGGGTATACTATACTATACTTATAATAAGGAAGCCCCAAAACAGTATTGGTAATTATTAAGGCCCCGATACTATATCCTTCTAGTAGCCCTTATAGCAGCCCTTCTAGACCCCTTTAACGGAACCCTAAACCCTAAACCCACAACCTCTAATTATTCTATGTTAGGAAGCCCTACCCCTTTCAGAGGCGACGGCGCACTAAAAGCCCAAGAACTCAAACTCTATAGAACAACTATAGCATCCTTTTAAACTGGGCTTTTAAGTAACCAGGGAGAAAAAAGTATAAACGTTTATTTCATAATGGTTCCTTTAAGAAAAAAAAGTATTAAAGTATGGTACTCCAAAGCCCAGTAAAGGAACCCTTAAAGGAACCCCTTTCAGGGGCGATGGCGCCTTTAGGAGCGCCTGGCGCGCCGTGCTGGTAAAAAAAAAGCAGCTTCGCCCAGAAAGCCATGGCCTAGAAAGGATCGTTTAGGGTTTAGGGTTTAAGGTTCAGGGTTTAGGGCTTAAGGGTTTTAAGGTTACTCAAGGTTTAGGGCTTTAGGGGTTTAGGGTTTAGGGCTTTAGGGTTTTAGGGTTTTAGGGGTTAGGGTTTGGGGTTTGAGGGTTTGGGGTTTAGGGTTTGAGGGTTTAGGGTTGAAGGCCGTTTTCCGACTGCAGGTGCGTTCAGAATGCCTATTAGGGACGGCGGTCGTTCAAGGTGCAGGGTGTACCTAGGGCTTCTCGGATATAGCTTCGCCCAGAAACCCATGGCGTTAAAGGTTCGTTGAAGGGGGTTCTATAAGGTTTTTTATAACCCTAAACCCTAAACCTCTATAAGGTTTTTTATAAGGGTTCAGGGGCTTCTACAAGGGCTTCATGAAAGAGGGGTCTTAGTTTCTACGCGGGGTCTTCGCCCAAAATGCCATGGCCTCAGAAAAGCTTTTCGGCTTATGGGTTTAAGCTTTTTTTGGTGTTCAGGGTTTGGGGGGTAGAATCGCTTAGGGTTTTGGTGGCAAGCGTTTCGGGTTGACAAGGAAACACGCCGTGGCAACAGCGCGTTCTTATATATATATATATGGTTGAGGGTTTCACCCAGAGATCCCAATACCCCTTAATTAAGGAATACCATAATATCAAGGCCCCTATAATTTAATTAAGGAATACCATAATATTAAGGCCCCTATAATTTAATTAAGGAATACCATAATATTAAGGCCCCTATAATTTAAGGTATATTCCTTAACTAAGGGATATTGGGATCTCTGTCTCTGAGCAGAGATCAAGGGAATTGGGGCTCAGGGTCTTAGGGTTCCGGATTTAAGGGCCTTGGGGGGTTTAGGGTTTTGGGTTTAGGGTTTAGGGCTCAGGGTGATTTAAGGGTTTTGGGGGGTTTAGGGTTTTGGGTTTAGGGTTTAGGGTGATTTAAGGCTTTTGGGGGGTTTAGGGTTTAGGGTTTTGAGGGGTTTAGGGTTCAGGGCTTTTGCACTTCTCTGTTTTTGGCTTTCGTTGGCCTCAAGGCCCCAGGGAGCTTGGGGTTTAGGGTTCATAGGGATCTGGGGAGGGGCTTCGTATTTCGAACACCCAAAACAAGGCTCTAGGTACCAAGATGTCAGAGTCTGGAGCCTGAGACGTGAGACCCTACAATCTGGCATGCTTGAACCTTCTAAGATTGTGAGTTGAAGTTTCCTGAATCAAACACGGCCCCCAAAAGGCACATAAGCAAAAATAAGGATAGGGATATCCCATATAAACCCCCTCTTAATGAAGCCCAATAAGGTAGGGATATCCCTAGAAAATGCTTATGCTTATGTGCTTTTGGGGTCCCTTGTCAAAGGGTATCTGGGTTCTCTGAGCCTAGCACGTAGGTGAACTTGCCGTCGCAAGGTACTTCGGTGCTCCCTTGTCCTGTAACCCAAGCCCAAACCCAAACCCAAAAAATTACGAGTCTTAACTAGTGATTAGAATGAGGTTTGGTGTATAGTCCACTACATTTCTACAGAGATTATAAAAAGACATTTTTGCTGGTCGTTCGGTCGTTCCACCATAGATTACTCCCCAAGTCCGTCTTTCGAGATCCAACACCAATCAAGGAAGACATTCCTGAGAAGACCCTAATATAGGGGCCTTGATAATTACAATAGTGTTTTGGGGCCCATTATACTATACTTATAATAAAAGAACCCCCCACAATAGTATTGGTAATTATTTCGGCCCCTATACAATAGCTTTGGTTATTCCTGGAAACCCCCCCCTAAACAGTGTTTCAGAACTTCGAAAACGCCGTGCAAATCCCATGAAAGAGAAAGGGCTCAATCTTCCAGAAATCCCTTAAAGGAACCCCTACCCTAAACCCTAAACCGAACCCTTAAAGGGAGCCCTTAGGGATCCCTTAAAGCAAGGCCCAAGACTCCGAAATGAACGGTTTAGGGGCTGAGGGTTTAGGGTTTAGGGGTTAACTGACAAGGAGCCACAGCCAATGCAACGGAGCCCAGGAGGACGACAAACATAACAAGGCCCAGTGTACCGATGGCCTCCAGGAGAGGCCATGACACAGGGGCAATAATAAGCAGAATAGGGTTCCATTTAAAGGGCTTATAAGGGATCTACAGTAGGGTTCTATAGTATAGGGGCCTTAATAATTAGAATAGGATTTGGGGTATATTATACCATAATTTTAGTAAGGAACTCCACAATCGAGGAGGTAATTATTAAGGCCTCTATATTAAGGGTTTAAGGCTTGGGGGGTTAAGTGGGTTGAGACTGTAAGGATTTAGGGTTTAGGGATTGCGGTTGGGGATTCTAGAACCCTAAATCACCCTAAACCCTAAACCCTAAACCCTATAACCCTTGAAACCCTAAGCCCTAAACCCTATAAACCTTGAAACCCTAAACCCTAAATCGTGGGTTTCGGAAGTACAGGTGGGTCATTCCGAATAAGGCCTTGGGGAATAAGGCCTTGGGGTTGCTTTCCGAGGTCACGGCTTAATGTAGGGGCCTGAATAATTAATTAGGGTTTAGGGTTTAGGGTTTAGGGTTAACGGTTTAGGGTTTAGGGTTTAGAATAGGGTTTGGGGGCCCATTATACTATAGCTATAATAAGGAACCCCCACAATGATATTGGTGGATTATTTAGGCCCCTGTTTTAAGGCTTAGGGATGTAGGGTTTGGGGGTTTAGCGCTTTAGAGGTTAAGGGCTGCTGTCCAAAAACAAAGGACCCCAGCATATATCCTATGTGGGGTTTCGGGTTTTGGGGACTATCGGAGTCTTATTCCGTCCCTGCTTGCACGTGGGGTGAAGGTTTGTCTACCTCTTGCATAATGCTGCATAGCCCTACCCCCCTAAGGGTCCCCATGATAAACTCATTGAATCCCAAAACCCGAAAACGATACACGAGACCCTTGACACCAGGCCCTACCACCAGGAACCCCCCCGAGTAACCCTAAACCCTAAACCCTCACCCTAAACCGAAAAAATCCCTAAACAGTATCTTGGCTGTAAAAGAGGGTACTGAGCATCGAAATCGTCGGCTTGGGTTCACGGCTAGGGTTTAGGGTTTAGGGTTCAGGGCCGGAATTAAGGGTCTAGGCAGTTTAGGGTTTAGGCTTCAACATATCAGCACGCAAAGCATACCATCGCACCAATCAAAACCCCTGATGCTGAAACCCTTAAACTGAGACACTTGAACCCGAAATGGGTGCACCGAACAGGAACTTGATGTAGATGGATCCTATAAGTTTCGATGTGCGAATCTATATAATATATGTATGCGCGTGCATATGTTGTGCATGTACTTTTTGAATAAGATACACTTTATAGAAACACTATGCCATCCTGTTGCTGATGATATCCCGAAGGGTCCATGTACCCAAATAGCTATACATAGGCTCCAAAGTACGTATATTACAGGGACTGCCTTAAGGCGAAAGTATGTACTATTTGGGAACATGGACCCTTATCTCACTGGCCCAAAACCCAAGGAAATAAAAGTTGAAACTTTCAGAATCGACTACCTTACCCAAAAGTTGAAAAGTTAAGTCTACAGCCAATAAGAAACCCTAAACCCCTAAACCCCTAAACCCTAAACCCCTAAACCCTAAGTCTACAGCCAATAAGCTATAGTAATCCTCGAAGCCCAGGCCCCAAGCCAAAGCCAAAGCAGCCTCCGGCCCCATCAAGCGAGGATAAAGGAAAGGGTTAGGTTTTAGGGTTAAGGAAAAAACCTCCAAACACAAAAAAAATGCAGAAAAAACTCAAAACCCGTCAACAAAAACGCTGTGAACGCCCTAAAACCTCTTAATCACACCCGGCTGACAAACTATCATCACCCCTTGGGCATACAAATGCAACAAAGCAACCCAAAATCCTCAACCACTAAGCCCCTAAACCCTTAACCCCTAAACCCTGAACCCCTGAACCCTCAAACCCTTAAACCCCTAAACCCTATATCCCTAAACCCCTAAAACCCCCAAACCCCCTGAACCTTAACCCCCCCTGGGCTGCTACTGTTGATGATATAAATCCTGCATTACCTTATGGACCCTAAACTATGGGAATTTGGGTATCTTCCTTATTATGGGTAATGCAGGATGTATATCATCCCTGAACCCTAAAACCCTATAGATCCCTTAAAGGAAGCCCTTAAAGGTACCCTTATAGATCCCTTTAAAGGAACCGGATTTATACCATCAACCGTACCTCCTGGATCTTTCGCCACTGGTGCACTTGCACCTTCTGACCGCCGGGGTTTGGGCTGCCAAAGACCATGCCTGCGAGATTGCTTTAGGGTTATCTATAAGGGTTCCTTTAAAGGGATCTATAAGGGTTCTATAAAGGTGTCTAAGGTTGAGAGTTTAGGTTTTAGGGTTTAGGGTTTCAGGGCTTAGGGTTAGGGTTTTGGGTTTGAGGGTTGAGGGTTGTAGGATTTATGGGCTTAAGGCTTTACGGTTTAAGGGCTTGGGGTTTAACCAGGCGCAGAAAGCCCATGCCTCGGGGTCGTCAAAGTAATTTTATGCGGCTTTATAGGGGTTCAAAGAGCTGTTGGTAGGATCATAGACAGCGGTTCTGGGAGGTTTTGAAGGAGCTATCGTTTTTTGGGGCTTAGGGCTGGGCCGATAGAGGGCATCACGCTTGCTTGGTGGTGGCTCTAGAAGAGCAGAGACAATCTGCAACAAAGGGGCCTGGGGAATCGCGCCAACATCACGCCAGCATCACGCTAGAGTCACGGTCCCATTTGCCTAGGAATTACCAGGCATTCAGCACAAATCTGGCCCCAGAAGCACCAAATCCTGCCTCCAAGGGCCATCCCCGAAAAACCAAGGGTTTCAGCAGCTTTCATTCGAATGCATCTGCAGCTCAGTTGGCCAGTGTGTATCACACAGAGCTCGGCGTCTAATTTGCGACGGCTCCTTATAAGAGGCCTGCATCCTTACTCCTCGAGAGTCTTGCCGTCTGCGAATTCGCGCAAAAAGGATGCCTCCCATGCTGATGTGAAACTCTCGCTTCTTCTCTCTCTGTCATTGATGCTTCAACGGCCTCATAGAACCCCTTGTAGTACACTTTATAGTAGCCCCAAGGTACTGCTTGAAGATCTTCCTTCTCCGTTCTGGCTCCGCGGACAGGGAGGCCAGATGGCACTCAGGCACGTGCCTGTGCTCCCAACTAGCGAAAACATGCTTGACCAGCGAACCAACCTGTAACATGTGCGATCCGTCTGTGAGTCAAAATTCTGTTCAGACCCGCCGCGCACGCACGAACTAGAATGTCACACGGTGCGGGGTTTAAGGTCTAGCTGTGCGGTTCCGCCAGCCACCAGCCACCGCTTCAACCGCAAGCGGCACACCTCATCCGGCCGCCGACTCTCCGCTGAGACTTCCGCTTTGCATATCAAGTCCACGCCAGGATCCGTGTACCCGAAACCCTAAAACCCATGTAGATGAACCCTTAAAGAACCCTTGAAGGGAAGTCTTATATGAACCCATTAATTTAAGAACCCTCTAAACCTGAAGCACTCCAGAGCCCTAAAGCTACAGTCTACAAGATTTGGGGCTTAGGGGGTTGAGGGGGGTTGAAAGGTTGTTTGGGGGGTCTTGGATTTGGGGAGTTTAGAGTTGAGGGCTCAGCGCCCTCAACCCTAAACCCTAAAGCCTTGCAGGAACCCCTTGCAAGGACCCGTTGAGGCATTCTTTACGAAACCCTACGGGTCCAAAGGACTTGATCGACTATGTACTTGGTGTGTGGGATAGGGTTTAGGGTTTAGGGTCTACGAGTCGATTTGTAAGTCAGTATTTTGAGAGAGTATATCCTACTTGTCGGGTATCATGGGGAACCTAAGGTTAAGCTTTTTCATAATATAAGGATTATATAGGGATTATACTACCCCAAAAAGGTTAAAGGTTACCTACTCTACTTCTAGGATATGATTTTTGGTGTACTTGGACCCTGAGGGAAATGCCGGCCTGCATGGCCTCCGCGCATTCCGCCCTTCCTGCAGCTCGTGAGGAAGCGAAGGGCCCGAAGCCCCAACCCACCAGACTCTTTGGTTTGGGGTTTTATAGGGCCTTTCTAAGGTTGAGCTTTTAGACGGTTTTAAGCAAGTGTTGCAAGGGTTCGTCGGAGTTTAAGGTTTGGGGCTTAGATTTCGTATGTTGGCTTCTTAGTGTTTTGGGGTGTGGATTGAAGCGAATTGGGGACTCATCGTTTAGGACTTGCATTTGCTATGGATGCAGTAGTTGGGCGCCTTCCCCTCAGTAGCCGTGTACTGTGTAGAGCCTCAACGCCGGTTTCCTTTCTTGGGCTACCCCGCTTCCATATCAAAGGATGCTACCTGTAAAACGAGTAGATTCGGCAGAAAAGGATCTAAAAGGGAAACTCTAGGCAAGGCTTAGTGTTTGGATTTCTGCTTGTTCCAAAGCCAGAATCGGTCTGGAGCCAGGAATGCTGCTGAGAATGACGCCTGGAGCCCAAAACCTTAAGCGCCCTTATCAGTAAAAATGCAAAGCATAGTTGTGATAGCCCCGTAGGACTTTCACAATAATAAAACAAGAACTGCGAAGAAGACAAAAATATTCGATAACCCCTGGGAGTTTGGCTATAGTAAAGAGACTTTTTAAGAAGATTAACTGGGAATTGAAGTACCAGGGAGAAACAAGTATAGAATTGAATTTCATAGTGGTTCCCGTTAAGTAACAGGTTCCCCAAAAAGTATTAAAGCAGGGTATTCCAAAGCCCGGCTAAAGTGGACGAGAGATCCCTGGCACTTCTGGCAGGAAACTGCATTCACCCATGGGGTTTAAGGGTTCAGGTTTACCGTTTAGGGTTTAGGACTTAGGGTTCAGGTTTAGGTGTAAGGTTTAGGGCACCCTAAACCCTAAACCCCAAGAGCGGGTCTAAGATGTGGGTTCACTAAATGCTAACAACATTGACACCCGAAGCTCCAAGGCGCTGAAGACACATCACTGGGAGGGTCGAGTGACTTAATAAGCAAGTAATACGGTTGATGGACAAAATCCTGCATTACCCATTATAAGGAATATACCATAATTCACATAGTTTAGAGTCCTTAACATCAACAGTAAGAAGAGAGCTGGAACTGCCCTAAGTGAGATCCTAATTGGACTATGGTACTTTTAAGACGTATATTTATACGTCTATAAAACCATTTTATGTATTTACTTACCAAGCCCCCCGAACCTCCAGGCAGTCACAATGGGTTTATCGGCTTCCTTGCCTTACACGCTGAGCTCTGCACCTAAAGCTAAAGCGCATGGGGCCTACCCTAAACCCTACATTTGGCACGTAAGGATTATAGGGTCTAGGGCTCTTAAAGCTTTATACAGAATATAGATCATAAAACACCCTATATACCTCCACAAAGCCAGTCCATAAACCCTAAACCCTCAACCCTAAACCCTCGTGGCCTGTGGTCAGCCGAATGGTCATGCCGGCGATAGTCGGAACCGTCGAAGGTCCGATCCTGACGCGGGGCACTTCACCGGATTTAGGCTTTAGGGACCCAGACCTTCCAAAATCCCTTAAGGAATATACCTTATATTAGGGATCCTACTATAATGTAAGGTATATCCCTTAATTCGGGGATTTTGGAAGGTTTAGGAATTAAGGTTAAGGCTTATGGACTACGCTCTATTTCGGATCTAAGGTTTAGGGCATATAGAACGGGCTTCCTTCAAAGGCAAAGGGTTCCATAAATGTAAACAGTAGAACTGACTGTTGAGGCTTCTAAATTGGGGCCCAAGGGGTAGTAGTTTGGGCTGTAGGGCTTAGGGTATGAGGTTTTGTTTGGTGTTGGAGAGCTGGTTCGTGCCACCCCTCAGACTCAAACCCTCTACCACTCTACCGCCTCTACCCTATATGAACCCTAACGACCTACCTATGGCCCTGAGCCCTAACCCATCTTCGCGAAAAGCTGGCGCTAAGCCCTATTGCAACCATCATAGTAATCCTGTATTAACAGCACCAAAGCTCCCTAAAACCCTAGCCCAAACGCAAAACACCAAGAAGCCAAAGCTTAGCCGAAAGCCCCAAGCTAAAAATCCCCTGCGGCCATACAACCCCTAAAGCCCCTAAACCCTAAACCCTAAACCCTAAACTTTAGGGCCTAAAGCCCCAAACCCGCTGCAAAACCATCGCAAAACCCGGGAAAAAATCTGAGAAAACCGTTACATTACAAGCCTTCATTGAACCCCCGAAAAATTTGAGCCTCCGATAAAGCAAAAAACCTAAACCCTAAATCTACAGAACCTAAAAACTCCGACGAAGGCCAATCCTCTTCGATGCCAACGACCCTCTTCTGGTCGGAGGCCTTAAGCGTGCGCTGGTTTGGGGCTTAGGGGTTTAGGGTTTAGGGTTTAGGGTTTACGGTTTAGGGTTTAGGGGTTGAGGGGTTTAGGGTTTTTAGGGTTTAGGGACGTAGTATCTAGGGTTATATATAAGGTGCCTATACGTATAATGACTTATACCCCCAATTAAAGTGCTTATAACCTTACTTACTAAGTCCCATGATCCTCCAAGTAGGGCTTGGGACTTTACCGGCTCCTTTAAGGGTACGTAGAGGGGTAGATTAGGGCTTTGGGGTTTTAGGGTCTTAGGTTTTAGGGTTTGGGCTTTATCCTTTAGGGCTTTAGGGTCTAATTAGGGCTTGGGGTTAGGATTTAAGGGCTTCGGTTTGGAGGCGTTGGGATTAGAAGCTGTTTGAAAGGTCTAGAAAGTTTCCTAAAAGATTTTTAGAAGGGTCCCTAGAGGCTCCATACCCAGACCGCCGGGAGGATCCAAAAAGTAGATCCCTTAAGGGAGTTCCTATAAAGTACCCTTTAGTAGCTAAGGTCCCAAATTAGGGGATCTACTTTTTAGATCCTCCCGGGGGTCTGGGTATATAGTACCATTATGGAATTAGGTCCTTAAAACCCTGATAAGGATGGTCTGTTGGGGCTTAACTCCATAATGGTACTATATATGGAGCCTCGGGGTTTTTCAACCCGAAGGAGAGCGTCCAACTATTCCAGTGGACCCCAAGCCCAAAACCCTAAACTAAACTCTCAGCGGAACCGGCTGGGCACTAAACTTGTGCGTCCCACTTAACCCTTCACCTAGAACCCTTAAGCCTCAACCAAGATCGAACAACTTGCCCTGCCTGGAGAGCCTCTCACAAAGACCTTTGAAAAGAAACCCGAAACCCTGGGGTTTGGGGTTGAGGGCTGAAACGGTTTAGTGTTTGGGGTCCCTTGAACGAACAGGAACCCTAAACCCCCCTCCCGAAAAACCCAAACCTTACACACTAAACCCCAAACCCTACACCGACACCCTAAACCATACACCCCAGGCCCAAAGCCGCCCGCCGTAACACCCTCCGACCTTGGCAAGCCCCTCTTCCGGCGGCACGAAGCGGCCAAGCCAGATCATCCCCTTCCTGGAGCCCAAAGAACCTACCTTTTTAGGGTTCCCTTAATATTTCTTTATATACCCTAAACCCTAAACCATAAACCATTTCTTTAGATAAGTCCTTAAAACGGTAGGCTATTTGGGGTTAAGGTTTCTCCTTCGGCAGAGCGCCGCGGCTGGTGGTGAAAAGGTCTATGAACTGTACTCATCCAAGTGCCTTGATTGTTAGAGGTTCAGGGTTTAGGGTTTAGGGTTTAGGGTTTGGTATGTTATGCTTACAGTTGTAATGAGGAACTCGGAGGAATAGTTTTTGCATCAAGCTTCTAGATTAGGGGCTGGAAGGGTGCCTGCACAAGGCTTCTTTGCGGGCTCGCGGCTGTTTGAGGTTGAGGGCTCGAAAAGTGCTCTGGAAGGTCCCGTCATGAGGGTTGGAAGGTTTCGTTTCAGTGTCATTCATTGGCTTCAGGGTTTACGGATGTATCATGGTATAAATATGTCGGGGTTATGCGGGGTACTGTTACTATTGGGTATTCACCATAAGCCGTAAACCCTAAAGATAACTACTTAGAGGCCCAGGGGAAGTAGTACGTAGGTTATAAGAAGACTTATTATAAGTTAGCCCTACTTATAACCGACTTACTAAGCCTCCTGCGCCTCCAAGTACCAGAACTAAGCCCCTAAACCCTAAACCCTAAACCGATGACTAGCAAGACTAAGCACCCTTAGGCTGCTATAATTGGATCGTTGGCTTCAAGGCCTCTGCGGAGTTTGGGATGAGGCTTGCATCAAGCTTCTACACGTTGTTTGCAGGCAGGTGGGCACTTTGGAGTGTTTTGGGTCCGAAATTGTGTGTGTGTGTTTGATTGGTGCCTAAAGCGCGTAGGGTTCCTAACCTTAAGCTCTAAACTTTACGGCACGTTTGCTTCTGGTCTTGGCCTCTCAAGTTGATAGGGTTTAGGGCAAGTTCAGGGTTTAGAAGTTAGGGTTGCGGGTTTAGGGCCGTTTTAGAGAATAGGCCTTATAAGGGTCTAGGGCCCCTACTTTTAAGGGTATACTATACTTACAATAAGGAACCCCCAAAATAGTATTCCCAAGGCCCCAAAGCTTGGACGCTGCTGCCAAGGGGCGTCGCTCCGCCGCAGGTAGAGCTGGAAGTCCTGAATTTTACAGGCCCTACACCCTACCGCAAAAACCTACCTTTGATTCTAGCTTCCTTATAAAGGCTCTTCGATTATACATAGGTTGGTTTATTAATTTAGGATCATGACTTAGGCTTGCAGGGACTTACTGTTGATGGACAAAATCCTGCATGACCCTAAGGACCCTAAACTATGGGAATTATGGTATATTCCTTATAATGGGTAATGCAGGATTTTGTCCATCAACAGTATGGCAAGCATAGTCGGGAACCCAGAAGAGGGAGTTTCTATGGGCTCAGGTCGACCCCAAAACCCTACGCCGGTGAGTTCATGGAGGGCGACCAGGTTCGCTGCCTTTGGAGCCGGAGGCACCCTGGTTGAGTTTAGGGCAAGGTTGACGGATTGTGTAGGTAGTCGGGGTTTAGGGTATAGGTTGCAGGTTTAGCCTGCTGGGTGTTACGGTTTAGGGTTTAGGGTTTAGGTCCCTGAACCCTAAACCCTCAACTCGGTGTTAGGGCTTGGGTCCAGCACTTGCTCCCCAGAGGCTTGAGACTCCAAGAGTGCCTTCAGATAGTCTTGACTGCATGGGCCCCCGAAACATTATCAGGACCCTCCTTGTACCCTCAAGTAAGGGCGAAGGACCCCGAGGTATTCACGGCCTGACAGAGAGTAGATGGAGGGGCTCGGCATGATGCATGCTCAGGAGGTGTTGATGTGTTTGAGGTTAGGCATACCGACCCTAAACCCCTAAACCCTAAACCCTAAACCCCAAACCCCAAACCCTAAACCCTATACCGCATACCCCTTCCATAGAAACCTTACCTCACTCTGTACTAAGCCCCCGAAAGACCCAAACAGACACGAACCCTCGGGCCGGCAAAGCCCATGAATCGGTTGAGGGATTTGGGGATTTTGGGTTTAGGGTTTAGGGTTTCGGGTCTGAGAGTCTAGGGTTCAGGGGATTTTGGGGTTTAGGGTTTAGGGTCTGAGAGTCTAGGGTTCAGGTTGAGGGATTCGGGGATTTTGGGTTCAGGGTTTCGGGTCTGAGAGTCTAGGGTTGAGGGATTTGGGGATTTTGGGTTCAGGGACCCTAGGTTTCGGGTCTGAGAGTCTAGGGTTCAGGGTTGAGGGATTTGGGGATTTTGGGTTTAAGGTTTAGGGTCTGAGAGTCTAGGGTTCAGGGTTGAGGGATTTGGGGATTTTGGGTTCAGGGACCCTAGGTTTCGGGTCTGAGAGTCTAGGGTTCAGGGTTGAGAGATTTGGGGATTTTGGGTTCAGGGTTTCGGGTCTGAGAGTCTAGGGTTCAGGGTTGAGGGATTTGGGGATTTTGGGTTCAGGGTTTAGGGTCTGAGAGTCTAGGGTTCAGGGTTGAGGGATTTGGGGATTTTGGGTTCAGGGACCCTAGGTTTCGGGTCTGAGAGTCTAGGGTTCAGGGTTGAGGGATTTGGGGATTTTGGGTTTAGGGTTTAGGGTCTGAGAGTCTAGGGTTCAGGGTTGAGGGATTTGGGGATTTTGGGTTCAGGGACCCTAGGTTTCAGGGTTTCGGGTCTGAGAGTCTAGGGTTCAGGGTTGAGGGGGTTGAGGGGTTGAGGGTTTAGGGTTTGGGGTTTATGGTTGAAGGTTCAGGGTTGATGGTTAAGGTCTTGAGTTTGGGGTTTCGGGCTCAGAACCTTACTCACACTGGACCAACCCTACGATGTTTGGTTTAGGGTTTAGGGCTTTGGGTCTGTGGTTTAGACATTGGGATTGCTTAATAGTTTGGGGTTCAGCATTTTTCGTGTAGGGTTTTATGCCTGTGCATCTTGAACTCCACCTACATCCAGATACGATGAGCGCCTGCCAAGACACCCTGTCGCTGTCCTACAGAGATTACCTTCTTGAGAAAAATCTTAAACCGGCAACACCAAGCCAACCCGCACCCACTCCTGCAAAGCAAGATGTCAAGCGAAACGATGAACCCCAAACCCCCAAAAAAGGATGGTTTAGAGTCTACCTGTGGCCCAAAAGACCTACCTTTTCAAGAAACTGTATATAGAAACCATAACAAGAGATCCCAAAAAGGCAGGTCATTTCGGCTAGGGCCGGGGTTTCGGGTTTTGGGTTTAGGGTGAATCGTCAGCCCTTCA
Organism: Symbiodinium sp. clade A Y106; assembly: GCA_003297005.1. Lineage (NCBI taxonomy): Eukaryota > Dinophyceae > Suessiales > Symbiodiniaceae > Symbiodinium > Symbiodinium sp. clade A. The sequence continues at coordinate 66,014 of BGNK01000537.1, forward strand.
CCTTCAACCGTGACTCCCTATTGATCGATAGAGCCGGGCGGCACTGAAGTCCAGGGCGTCCACTGCAAAGTATCCGAGGCGTCCGCGGCGGAGCTGTTTCCCTGAAAGTCGGTTTAGGGTTTAGGGCTTCGGGGGGGTCGGGGGTGTTAGGGGGGCTTATCTGACAGGACGTGCGTTTAGGGTTTTGGGGTCCACGGCTTACATCCCGAGTTTCAGATCACGGCATCTAAGCTTCACAGGAACCCTATTCAGACCGGAGCCAACCCCAACAACTGGACAGGTTTGTATAACCCCAAAACCTTTACAGAACCCTCGTATGAACTATAGAAACGCTTCTAGAATTCGTGACAGGACACTCATAGTTAGAAGAAGACCCAAGAGAACCCATATAGAAACCCTGTACAAGAAGCTGTTTAGAAGCACCTTAGAAATCCATCGAAACCTTACAAAACCTTGTAGCACCCCATAAACTATACAAAAAACCTTTGAAAGCCTGTAATCTCCTTTTGAAAGCTCTCTCAGCTCCCTGCCGCGCCCTCGCCGCGTAGGTGCTGCACCATGCGCCAGAGCCTGCATGGACGGCCGACACATGGACGACTTCGTGGCCTTAGGGCTTATGCTGTTTCACGATGTTTCATCAGGGTTTATGGTGATTCCGCATAGGGCTTTACACTACTAGGGGATTCAGAGTGTAAGGTCAAATGGACCCCGGTTTAGGGTCTAAGGTCTGCAGCTTAGGGCTTAGGGCTGAGGCTTAGGCTTTAGGATTTGGGTTCCGAAATTACTTGTGTTAGCACTGTGGGCAGAAAGTCACCTCTTCGACAGAGAGCACCGACCATGATGACGATTCCGGCTAACGGCTTTCGTTGTGAGAACATTACTACGCATGTCGGTATCTTCAGGCATGATGTCTGTAAGCCTGTGAAATCGAAGTAAGAGGAGACCCCTAAACCCCACAGGTCAGCGGAGGGCACGAGGCTCCATGCACTTTAAGGGTTTATTTTTCTTTTTCGGGGTTTAGGGTTTAGGGTTTCAGACAATTTGGGTTAGTTGGGTTTCGGGTTCAGGGCAGTTCAGGGTTTAGGGTAGGGCCAGAGGTTACGTACACGATTTTAACTCGCACGGAAGCATGTCTGCCTTTAGAACACAAGTTTCGTGAGAATTTGAGACTCCTGCAACCTTGTGAAGAACCCCCGCGGCCAGTTGACCAGACAACTCCAAAATATTCAACCCGAAATGCCGAAGCCCTAAACCCGCAACCCCCTTAAACCTACGTAACCCTGCCCTAAACCCGTAAGCCCTAAACCCTAAACCCAACTGTTACTCACACCAACTTTGTCTCCATGCTGTCAGGCAGCAGCACCCGCATCCCGGCCATGTCGACCGCCTGCATGCCGCACTTGTCGCTCTCGGGTTCCCAGACAGCCCAATACCCCTTAATTAAGGAATATAGATCCCTTAAGGGTTCCTTTAAGGGATGTATAGGGTTTGGGGTTTAGGGGGTTCTAATACCCCTTAATTAAGGAATATAGCTTCAATCATAATATGAATCCCCTAATGATTTAAGGTATATTCCTTTATTCAGGGGTATTGGGCTCTCTGGGTTTGTAGGGCTTCAGGGACTCCAGGGGCTTACCGCTTGGCGGGCTTAAGGGTTTAGGGGTTCCGAACATACAGTTGATGATATGGGTAGTTGTCAAAATTAAGGTCCCCTTTTGGGTACCCTAAATAATAGGTGCCGTATTATAATAGGAACCCAAAAAGGGACCATAATTTTGACAACCACCCATATGAATCCTGCATTACCCATAATATGGAGTATACCTTAATTCCCATACTCAAGGGTCACTAAGGTAATGCAGGATTTATATCATCAACCCTAAACCCTAAACCCTAAAACCTTATAGATCCCTTAAAGGAACCTCTTAACGGTACCCTTATAGATCCCTTTAAAGGAACCCCAGGATTTATATCAGCAACCGTAGGATTTAGCTGGCTTAAGGGTTTCGGGCCCTGGGAGGCTCCCATCCGGGGGCTCTAGCTAGGCTCTTAGGGTTTAGGGTTTAGGGTTTAGGGTTTAGGGTTTAGGGTTGCTGATTTAAGGCTTTAGGGTTTAGGGCTTAAGGGATTTAGGGTTTTGTAGGGTTGTATAGGGGGTTCTATAGGATTTTATAAGGGGTGCTTGGGTTTAGGTTGGGTACTGCCTCCATACAGTAACTGTCTATAATATGCCTACCAGTAAGGGCCTAATGTACCTATGTTACAAAGGTTCTCCAACTGTTACTGAGTGGGGGCAGTACCCAATGCAGCTTCATTTAAGACACCAGAATGACAGGGTTGGAGAGTAAATAAGATGCTATGCTTAAAATTGCAAGTTGAGTTTAAAATTCTGAAGACGAGCCCATGCAGGGGGCAGGGAAACTTCCTTCAAAGGGGGTTCGGGGTGAAAACTGCAAGTTAATTCAGGAAATAGAACTCGGGTGAGTGGTTAGGGCTCAGGTCTCGGAAATTAAAGTTGAAGGTGTAGGGTAAGGAAGTAAGGCGCCGCGGTTTTCAAAGAAATCGACACACCACATGAGCTGCGCACACCCTGATCCCCTGATCCCCTAAACCCTAAACCCCGGAGTCCTAGACCAGAGAAGCCCTGAGCCCCAAACCCTGAACCTTTAACCCTATGACCCCCAGCCCTCAACCCTAAACCTTCAGCCCTCAACCCNCCTGATCCCCTAAACCCTAAACCCCGGAGTCCTAGACCAGAGAAGCCCTGAGCCCCAAACCCTGAACCTTTAACCCTATGACCCCCAGCCCTCAACCCTAAACCTTCAGCCCTCAACCCGAAGAATTAAACCCCAAGCATCCCTAAGCCAAAAAGCCCCCAAACCCCCCAACGCCTCAACCCCCAACCTACCTTTGGTTAGTAGGGAATGGAAGAATGGTAGTAATAGTATGTATAATTGTACCCCATTCCTCCATTCCCTACTAACCAAAGGTAAGCTAAACCCCTAAAATTTCTGATTCCCTATTGTGGAAGCCTTGTGCCCCAAACACGAAAGAGAGACGTAAGCACAAAACTCATCAAAGGGTTCTTGGCTTAGGGTACAGTTTAGGCTTGAGGCTCTAGAATTCAGGGTTTAGGGTTCAGGGTTTAGAGTCAGGGGTTTAGGGTTTAGGCTTTACTTGCCTTTGGTTAGTAGGGAATGGAGGAATGGGGTACAATTATAGCTACTATTACTACCATTCTTCCATTCCCTACTAACCAAAGCTAGGTTTAGGGTTTAGGGGTTAGGGCTAAGGGGCTTAGCTCAGGTTTTCGAGTTTAGGGTTTACGGCGTTTTGGGGCGTTTGAGCCCAGAGATCCCAAGATCCTTGAAATTAAGGAATACCTTGGGTTCCTTAAAGGGATCTATAAGGGGTCTATAGGGTTCCTTTAAGGGATCTATAGGATTAAGGGTTTAGGACAATACCCCTTAAGTAAGGAATATACCTTAGAACATAATATGAAGGCCCCTGTAATTTAAGGTATCTTCCTTAATTTAGGGATATTGGGATCCCCTTAAACCCTAAACCCTATAGATCCCTTATAGATCCCTTAAAGGAACCCTTAAGGATCCCTTCAAAGGAACCCTAGGTATATTCCTTAATTAAGGGATATTGGGATCTCTGAGAGTTCTTTTGAGAACACCGGCAAGACCAAAACTGAACTGGAAAACCTAAAGCCTAAAGCTCAAGCCCTGAGGCGCGTAACAGCCCGAGGAGATGACTTTTAGGGGTTTAGGGTTTAGGATGCTAGGGTTTACGGTTCTGGGGTTTAGGGTCTAGGGTTCAGGGCTTGGGGTTTAAGGTAATCCAGACACAAACCCCTTGAAGAAGCCCTGAAAAGGAACCCAAAGGATAATATAGGGGTCTTCATAATTAGAATAGGGTTTTGGGGTATCCTATACTATAACCTATACTATAATCGCAATCAGGAACCCCACAGTGGAAATTGTTTAGGCCACCGAAGGATACGGCCTGCGAGCCGTTCACGAATTCGCAGCCCGCCCGAAGACGCAGCTGAAACCTTCACTTCGGCTTTATGGAGTCATAAGAGTAGCTTCCTTTAATCTGCAAGGGCTCCTGTAAAGGGATCTAGAAGGGTACCATAAGGGTTTAGGGTTTAGAGGCTACTATTCTAGGCTTCGGAGTAGCCCCTTGAAAAATGAGGGTACCCTTTTTTCTTCTATTCGGTTTTATTCTTCTACTCGATTTTAATACTGGGGCCCTAAAATGAAAAGGGCAAGACAGGAACCTAGTAAAAGCCACTAGGTCTTCTGGGGTGTACGACTGCATGATATGGCCCTGTTTTTCCTTCTTTCAACTATCCAACAAGGCATGTGTAAGGCTTCACAACGGTACTGAGTGGGTTCTTCTCCGCTGCTGAAGTGTTTTAGTAGTGTCCAAAGTAGATGCGCTGGGTTTAGGGCTTCCCGGAATTCTCGGAATGTTGAATGTTTAGTCGCGAAAAGAGCAATACAGGCTACCCTAAACATCAATCCCGAAACCCTGAAAGACCTCCATAAACCCTTTGACCCAGAGCTTGCCCTATACGTGATTTACGCGGCTCAGAAACGAACGCCGTGAACCCTGGCAAACCCTCCAGAAGCACCCATCACGCCCCGATATCAACACACCAATCTCTCCAAGGGGAACCTACCCAAAACCTTCTAAACCTTCAACTCTGAACCCTTAACCCCAAAGCCAAAAAAGCAGCAACGCCCTCAAGCCCTCAACCACCCTAAGAACCCTTTATCCCTCAGCCCCATTCGCCGACAAAGAAAGCTTTCCCCCCGGAGTTCCCCGCAACTCGTCATGGATAGTTCTGAACATTGCAGCCCTCTTGGGTCAACCAAATAATACGGTACCCTTATAGAAAGAACCGAAACAGTACCCTAATTTAGTTAACTACCCATACAGCACCCCTATAGAAACCCTAAAGAAGCCCTTATAGCTCCCTTTAAGGAGCCCTCAGAAGGGACTCCCCATTTAGAGAACTACCCTCACGCCAGGTCACTCTAACGCCGTCTCGGCCGAGTCCGAGGACTGAATAAAAGGGTTTCCAAAGGGGTTTTGGGTTTAGGGTTTAGGGGTTTAGGATGCAGAAAGCCCTATAACATTTAAGGGAGTTTAGAAGGGGCAAAGCTTCATAGGGGGATTGCGAAGGGTATCTATTCACTTTCTATAGTATTGTAAAAGAGTTCAAACGGCTTCGTGAAGCTTTTAAGTTGTTTTTGTTGTTTTCGGCATGCGGGCTTGTTGTCCAATGTGCTTTTCCGGAAACTCGTGCTTCACTATTGCAGCAGCCCTCTACAGGAAAACAATTTCGAGGAACCTTTCACAGAAAGCCTTTCAAGGAGCCCCTAGAGGAGGATTTAGGGTGGTGGGTTTATCCCCTGAGATGTCATAGAAGCCTCACCCTACATCCAACAAACCCAGACCCTCAAAGCGCTTCAGGGCAATGAGACATTAAGTCTGAAGACAAAGACCCTCACAGTCGAGACCTTGACGACATAAAGGAACAGGTTATTCTACAGCAGTATGGGAAACCTATGAAGACCCGGCTCTGAACACTACGAGCCGACGGGAGGGTACAACAAACCACCTGATGAATCCTACAAAACCCTATACAGTAATAGACCCTAAAAGATTTCATTTAAAAACACGACTGCTGACCCCTATCAAGCCCTACCACGCCTGTAGTACTGACACCGATCAGACCCTGAATCCCCAAAAAGACCCCATCCGCCCCGCAAAGCCCTACAGGACCCTTACGACAGGGCCAACGCCTTCGAAAAGCCTGAGCCCTAAATATACCCCAGTCCCGAAAAGCCATACACCCTACACCCTACTAAACCTTAAATCTATAGAGCCCGTAAAGCACCTGTTTAAAGGAACCCTCGAAGGAACCCTAAAGCCCAAGAACTCGAAATCCTAAACCCTACACCCTGAACCCTAAACTCTAAAGCCCAAAGACCCGAAATCCTAAATCCTAAACCCTAAAGCCCAAGCAACGAAATCCTAAATGCTAAACCCTGAACCCTAAATCCTAAACCCTAAACCCTAAAGCCCAAAAACTCGAAATCTATAGAACCCTATAGAACTTGAATACTATCCTTTTAAAGGAACCCTTAAAGGAATCCTTGCAGGAATCCTTAAGCCCAACTAGGTTCCTGAGTAAGCCCTTTGTATTAAGGGTGCCCTGTTTCCTACTATTCGGCTTAAAAAAGGGGTCCCAAAAAAAAAAGGGCAAAGGGATACTACTCAGGAACCTAGTACACTAGTAGACCCTAAACCCCTGTAGATCCCTTGTAGAACCCGTTAAGGATCCTTTGTCGAACCCTTTAAGGTACCCTTATAGAACCCTTTAAGGATCCCTTGTTTAGAACCCTTTAAGGATCCCTTTAAAGGAACCCTTTAAGGAACCCTTTTTAGCCCTTTGTTTGGAGTAAAAGAAAACCCGACATCTGCCCCCAAACAAGGCCCCCACCTCGAAGACCATCACTCCGGGAGCGCGGAATGCGGACCAACCCGGCTTGGTCTCGGGCCTCCGTGGGAGCTCTTGCAGGGTTTTAGGGTTTTAAGGTTTAGGGTCCTGAGTGTAGGGTTTCAGGGTTTTAAGGCTTAGGGTCCTGGGTTTGGGTTTTTTTTTGGGGCTTTAAGGTCTAGGGTTTTGGGTTTTAGGGTTTTAAGGTTTTAAGGTGTAGGGGTTTGGGTTTAGGATTTGGGGGTTTTAGGGTTTTTAAGGTTTATGGTTCAGGATTTTAGGGTTTGGGGTTTAGGGTCTCGGGCCTTTGTGGGTTAGGGATCTGTAAGGGTTCCTTTAAAGGGATCTATAAGGGTTCCTTTAAAGGGATCCATAAGGGTTCCTTTAAAGGGGTTTAGGGTTAGTCTCGGGCCTCTGTGGGATTTCTTGAATCGAAGTTGTTCGGGAGGGGTTTAGGGTTTAATTAGGGCTGAGGGACTATGTGGAGGGTTTGGGGCCTGGGATGGTTTGGGGGTCTTGGGTTCAAGAGATAACCCTAAACCTTAAAACCCCGTTAGACCCCGCTGTTGCTTCTAAAAGGCTTGAGGCTTGAGGGTTTGGTCTTTAAGCGAATACCCTGAAGGCTACACACAGCAAACAAGATGCAAACTTGCGGTTTAGGGTTTAACTTGTGTCCCGGACCCTACATGAAAGCAGAAATGCTACACCAATGTTCACAAGGAAGCCCGTAAAGGAACAACCCTCAAAGGAACCTTATGTAGGAACCCTTGAATGCATCCTTTAATGTCTCAGCCATTTACAGGTGGGTAGTTAGGCAGGTAGTTTCCCATAAGCCTCCCATACCACTCCTATAAGGTAAAGGGGGTCTTATGGGAGTACTACTGTTGATGGACAAAATCCTGCATGACCCTAAGGATGGGAATTATGGTATATTCCATCAACAGTATGGAAGAAGAACTACCCACCTGTAAGGGGCTTCCTTTAATGAGCCCTCAAAGCAATCCTGAAAGGAACCCGAAACCCCAGAGTGCTACTAAGCCCGCGGTTTAGGGTTTAGGGTTTAGGGTTTAGGGTTTAAAAAACGCAACCGAAACCCTAAGTGTTATTAAGCCCCAAGCCCTAAAATCCTAAACCTCCATCCAGAAGAGCTAAGCCCTAAAATCGAATATAACAATTGCCAATGTTATTCCTTGGGGTTTCTTACTATCATATAACATATAACTCCAAAGTACCCCAAAACCGTATTGAAATGTTTAAACCCCTCACCCAGAACCTTCAACCCCAAATCTAATGCCCTAAGGTCTAAAACCCTGAACCCCAAAGCCTAAACTCGACGTCATGAATCCGAAACCCTGAGCCCTACAACCCTAAATTCCTAATCCCTAAACCCTAAACCCTAAACCCCTAATCCCTAAGCCCTAAACAACTAATCCCCTAAACCCTAAACCCTTCATCCAAAACCCTGAACCCTCACGTAGAAGCCCGAATATTTGCCAACGTCCTTCCTTAGGCCCTTCGGGTTCCTTGCTACAAAGTACAGTAGAAGCCCGACAGTCAGAACATTATAACCCTAAGGCCCTTAAGGTAAGCATAAGGGATCCCAGCAGGAATCATGCTAAACCCATGTTCCCCAAACCCTAAACCTCAAACCCTAAACCCGATTCCAATTATTAAACCCTGTTCCAAGTGGCGCCTCACATCCTCGATCCCCTGTGGCACTTCGAGGACGACACGCTGAGTGATCCAGCCCTTGGGGGCCAGGAGGTTGAAGGTTCTTTTCTTTGAGGGATATGGTTCAGGCTTTAGGGGCTTTGTGGTTAGAACAAATACAGGCTCTACAATAACTTAACGAAGATTTTATCTGAAAGGAAGTCATACGAATATCTGAGTCTTTGATATGGCGAAAAGTATATCTTAGGGCCTACGTAGTTTTGAAGAATCATACGAACAGAAACAAGAGATTTGGGTATGTGTGCTCTGCACGTATGGATGGATGGATGGATGGCTGGCTGGCTGGCTGGCTGGGTGAATGGGTGGGTGGGTGGGTGGGTGGGTGGATGGATGGATGGATGGATGGATGGATGGCTGGATGGATGGATGGATGGATGGATGGATGGATGCCTGTATGCGTGCATGCGTGTAGTTTTGTATGGCTGTATGTATGTATGTCTGTATCTGTGTATCAATGTATCTATGTACCTATGTATGTATGTATGTATGTTCGTTCGTTTGTATGTATGTTGGCATGAATGTATGCTTGTTTGTATCTATGTTTGTAAGAATGTATGCTTATGTTCGTACATATGTGTAAATATACCTTAAGATGTACATATGTACATACAAGCCATGCCATGCCGCCTACTGTCTGGTTCTTGGTGGGGAAGGGGGGAATGGATCCCTATAGAGGTCCCTATATAATCCATAATAATAGTCTCCATAACCCATTCCACCATTCTCTACTAAACTGTACCCTAAACCCTAAACCCTGAACCCTAAACCCCAAAACCCTAAACCCTAAACTGAACCCTAAACCCTAAACCCTACTGCCAAGTAAGGCTTAAGGTTGCAGAAACGATGTCGATCAGACCTCGCTGGTGTCCGGCCTAAGGGGTGGCTCAACTTCTCGGCATCACGATTCGGGTAGGAGTTTAGGGGTTTAGGGGTCTAGGGGTTAGGGGTTAGGGCTTACGGAGTTTAGGGTTTAGGGCGTAGGGGGAAAACAGTAGAGCTTGCTTGCGAATTGGCCCAACCTACATCCAACAAGCACAAAGCTTGCAGCCTCCGCAGATCTACATTTAACAATCGCACAGGCATAGACCGTAGCGAAGATCTTAAGATAACCCTAAACCCTAAATCCTCAACCCCCAACCCTAAACCCTCAACCCTAAACCATCCTAAATCCTAGACTCTACACCCCTAAACCTCAACCCTAAACCCCTCAAGCCTAAACTCTGTTGTCCCTTCCATAGCAGGAATTCCAGGCACGAGAACGCTAAACGTGGGAAACCCACGACCCGCCAGAGGCTCGGAGCAACGTGTAAGCTGCATAGGTTTCAGGGTTTGGGGTTTTGGGGTGTAGAGTCTGTATGTTTCAGATTTAAGGCTTTAGGGAGTAGGGTGTAGAATTTAGGGATTAAAGGTTTGGGTTTAGGGTTCAGAGTTTTGGGAGTATAGGGTTGAGAGTTGAGGGGCTAAGGTAAACTTCCGGGGTTGGCCGGAGATGACCGGCTTCTAACAATACCAGCCAAGCCACCAAAGTTCTACGTACGTCATACCCTGCTCATAAGCCCTGCGAAGATGATGAACAAAGCATCCATTAACATCCGACGACACAGTTCTACAGCCCCTCTACATGGCAGAATTAAACAAAGCAGAAAGACCCGTCACAGCCGAAACTCGCAACCCTAAGCCCTAAACCCCGAACCCTAAACCCAAAACATGCTAAGGTCAGGTCCGCAGGCGGGCGGGGAACTTTCAGCGCAGTGTCAAAAGACCTGCCGCTGAAGAGACCTCAGACTGCAGTTCGGGAAATGGTGAAGCCATTTAATTTACTTGATGACGGCCTTGGGTTTAGGGTTTGGGGCTTCGGGTTTAGGGCTTATGGATTAGGGTTTAGGGTGATCTAAGACCCAAGCGTAAGAGACACGACTTGAGACACGACTTTGTGGATGCCATTGACTTGTTAAACCGTTTGTCGTAGACTCTGAACCGAACCTTTAACCTAGACATGATACAGCTTCGCCAGGTGGAGCAAAAAGAGAATAGAAGGCGGCAGCCGCAGTATCGTCAGCTGCTGCAACTGCTGCAAGTTCAATGGCAACAGCAGCTACAACAGTAAATGCTCTGCAACCATATTTGCGACGTCCCTGCGACCCTAAACCCCAAACATACACTAAAACCCTTAACCACTAAACCCCAAAACCCCCAGACCCCAGACCCTAAACTAGGTATCGATTTGTCCCCAAACTTATTTGCAATGATGGCTCTATATTAACAATAAGGAAAGCTAAAAGTTCTCCCAAATCGATACCCAGCAAAGCCCTGAACCCCATGCACACCGCCCTGAGCACCACGCCGGCACTGGGCTGGAAGACCGCTTGGTCATTGTGAGGGCTGCCCGCACAAACAACCTTTGCGAGTCAAGGCCGTGATTTCTCACCCGAAATACCCCAAACCCTAGACCCTACCTGAACCTACCAAAAACCTACGTTTTTGCAGGTTCTTATCATAAAACAGAATATGGAAAGTGTGGGGACCCTACAATAAACGTATGTTCTGGTGGGTTCAGGCAAACCTTGCACCCTAAACCCACGAGTTTAAACACTACGACCCGAAGACCCCAAGAACCTCGAACCCTAAACCCTGACCCGCATATCTTGGGGTTTAAGGCTTAGGGGTTCTTGACTTAGAGCTTAACCCTAAACCCTAAACCCTAGGGTGTTGGGCCAATGCCCCAAAGGATGAGGTTCATAATTTCCGGGGAAGCCCAAAATACGGGACCGGTAAGTTTAAGAAATCCCCGAACAAGGTTGCGGAGTAGTCAGTGTAGCTGTGCCGGGCCCTTTAACCTTCTGGGCTGAGGTCAGGAGGTGTAACTTCCTCTTCTTAGTTGCTGAGTTCATAAGCCCCAAAAAGTGTACACTTTCAGTTTTATAGGTGGTAACATTATCCCAAAAAGTGTAAAGTGTATCCACTCAGCTACTAAGTCTTCACTGCGGCCATAATCCACGCTGATGGGTTCGCTGGTGCGACTTGGATGAATTTGATGCTCAACTCGGCCGTGTACGCGTGTCCTACAGTGTTTGCATCGGGTGGCCTTTTCTCGGCCGCTGTCTGCGGCGGGATGTCCGCGTGCTGGTGCGAGGACATTGCATTCTCAAACTTCTGTACAGATGAAGCTTTTCGCTTCGGCTGTGCAGCCAGGGCAGGGACAGCATCGTGTCCCATGCCTCACGGTCCAGACTGCGACTCTGGAGCGTGCTAGCGATCTCCGGGAATCGCCCAGTCCACCCAGGCGGACGTGCCCGGGCCGCCTTTGAAGCCGCCGGGCGGTCCGCCGCCCCCCCGGGCCGCCTTTCCAGCCTTTGTCGCCGGGATGTCCGCCTCCCCGGCCCCCAACGTTGGGCTAGGCAGGCCTGTTGAAAAGGCCTGGCGAATAATGTTTTAGAGTCAGAGTAGCCTAGGCCGCCAGACCTAGGCAAGGGAGCCCTTCACTTTAGCGAGGGAACCCGGCTTACCGACTGATATTGACGTTGAAGTCAAGCAAGGGCTGGCCGACGAATGTCTGTAAGCATCTCCCGTACAAGTGCTGCAGGACCCCCAAACCCTAAACCTGTAAACCCAAAACCATAAACCCTAAACCCTAGACTAGACCCTAAATCATAGACCCCAAGCCACAGACCCCAAACCCTAAACCTTCTGGCGTGTCTCCGGAACTCGGACTGGAGAGATCAAAGTTCCCTGGCAACCTCTCAATACATGCGGATACATAGGACTAGTGTTTTGAAGGGTTGTTTAAAGGGTTCCTTAAAGGGATTTATAGGGGGTGTAGGGTGTAGGGGCTACTTAGAGGCTCAGGGCAAATGAGGCGATAGTGACTAGATTTGCACTCATGAGTGGTGAGACTCTAGGAATCAGGATTGTATGTTTTCAGTTACTAGGGTTAAGGATGTGAGATTTAGAGCCCTACAGAATGGTGTTTGGCGGTTGCGGCTTCTGCTGCGGGGTGGCTTCGAAGTCCTGAAACATTCAAGGTCCATTTAGGGTTTATAGGGTTCATGGTTTAGGGATCAGGGTCGAGGGGTCAGTAGCGTAGCGAGTGAGTTTAGGGTCTAGGGGTCAGTAGCGCAGCGCGTGAGAGCAAGTCATGCGACAAGCTCTGACGGCGTCTTCGCCCTTTAACCTCGACGTCCTCAAGACTTCATGTCTAGCTAGGGTTTATACAAAGGATGCTAACATTAGCGCTGTTAAAGAAAGGAGTGTCATTCATCAGAGGTTTACAGCAAAGCCCAAACAACAGTTCTGAAAAAGCCTCAAAGCCCACGCACACACTCATTTCTGGAACCCCAGACGGTGAAACTTAAACCCTAGACGGTTTAGGGTTTAGGGTTTAGGGTTTAGGGCTGAACCCATGCCCTAAACTCTTCGGGTTTTAAGGTTTAGGGTTAAGCTGGCCCTGAACCCTCAACTGTGAACCCTAGGCTCTTTGCCCTTTGCCCTTCGTTCTATGCACCGAACCCCGAAGCGTGAATGTACACCCGAGCCCCCAAGAGGTCGGAATGGGATAGTATCCCCGTACAGCCCCCTCATAACTACGGCAACATATACCACTAAACAACCTCTATTCTAACTGTTCAGGCCGCTATTTCAGTCAGACCCAAGGAACATTCGGCAACAACAGCAGCTGCACCGCCGTCGGGCACCACATCAGGCGCAGCTACGCCCGGAGGCCGAGTCTAAAGAACAAGGGTAGAGGGATATCACACCATGGGCCATATCATAGGGGCCTTAATTATTGTTAAATTATTGTTAGAGGTTCCTATACTAGTTTGACGGAGGAATGTGTGTTTGGGGTTGGCAGGCTTAGAGGCTGTACAGTAGGGATGAGCCAGGTTAGGGCTGTAGCGTTCTTGATTTGGTCTCGGGCTTGCGGTTTCGGCGTCGCGTTGAACCCTAAACCCTGAAGCAGAAAACCTGAACCCTAAGCCCTGAAACCTTAAAGCCCGAAACGCTGAAACCTTCCGGCCCCAAGGAAAATGCAGACTCTGCAAAAGACAGCGGCTGACACGCAGATCTTCGATCGAGAATACCCGAACATAGGGGCATTAACAGTTAGAACAGGGATTCGGGTCCTTGTATTACAGAGTTCCTTCAAAGAGTTCTGTAAGGGTTGCTGCTACTACTACTACTATTACTACTACTGTCACGGTAAAGGTTTCTAGACGGGCTCTATTTATGGTACAAGTGGGCCGCCAGAACAAATTGGAACGGAGTTTGGCGTATCTTGGACTACAGCTATAATAGATAAGGAACCCGACTGAATAGTATTACTAATTACTTTATCTTGATCCCTGTATTGCTCTCGCTTCACCGTGACTCCAACCTCCTTACCCTATACCCGAGACCCCATACCCTACACCCGAAACCCCTAAACCCTAAACCCTACACCCTACACCCTACACCCTAAACCCTACACCCTAAACCCTACACCCGAAACCCCAAAGCCCTAAGCCGTACATGACAAGAAGCAATCAGGGCTCTGGACTGGGTGTCCGACGGGTTTAAGGTTTAGGGCTTCAGGGCTTTAGGGCTTGAGGGGTTTAGGGTTTAGGGTTTAGGGTTTAGGGCTTGAGGGGTTTAGGGTCAATGCGAGGCACCAAACGCTTGCCAAAAACCACGAGAGAAACCCTCAAACCTGGGCAATATGCACTTAGGTTAAAAGCAACGATCTGTCATGCAAGGGAGGGTCAGTATCCCTTCTCGCCTGAAGGCCCAAGAAAAGCCAGTGCACATGCCAATGCGCATTCCACGAGAAGTTTCTAGAACCGATACTCATCTATTGCCATAATCTTTTGCGACTCCACCCCACCCCCGCAACCCTGCACCCCTGACCCCAAACCCCAAACGCTACGCCCCAAGCCTAAACCCGAAACCCTAAGCCCGGAGATCTGAACTCGAAAGCATAGACCCAGACCCTTGCGGGCCAGACTACCGCCATGGCCCAAGCCAAGTACAGCTACAGTGGACCCCAGAAAGTTGGAACATGGGTTTAGGAGGATTTGTGCTAGGATCCCCTATACTCTACCTTAAGGGCATGAGGATATTGATGTTCCAACTTTCTGGCTTCTACTATAGAACACTTGAGCTGTAGGGTGTATTGTGGGAATCTGCTCTACGAAGCCTTGATTCTGAATACCTGGCTGCGCTGCAATTACCTGCTATACGAACCCCTGATTCTAAATACCCAGAACCCTAACCCTCAAATCCAGAAGCCCTAAAAACCTCCAAACCCTCAACGAAACCCTCAGCCCTCCAGCCCTGAAACCCGGATCCCTGTTCAAAACCGGGCTCCGACTCCCACATCAGGACTTGCGACTAAACATTGCGACCTACTATTGGGGCCTTGATTTTTTTAAAATAGGGGCGTGCGTATAAAGTAGTATAGCTATAATAAGGAACCCTAAGGAACACTCTTTGTAATTATTCAGATCTCTATATTCACACAGATGCCTCTGCAGATACAGTGGGTGCAGCTCATTCATGTCTGCCCCTGGGTCCGCACAGAGTACCTCTCGCAGGGTTTTTGGTTTTGGGATGGGATTTAGCTTTAACGGCTTAGGAGAGACCCTCCACTCCCCTTCACAGGCAACCATATGCACTTCGGGGGTTAGGGTTTGGGGTGTTCATGCTTTGGAGATCCCAACCCGCTTCCCAAAGAGAAAAGCAAACTTAGCAAGCACCCACTCAAGGGCCACATAAACAACCCTAAACCCTAAACCCTACAAACCCTAAACCCTATAAACCCTATAAACCCTATAAACCCTATAAACCCTATAAACCCTATAAACCCTAAACCCTATAAACCCTATAAACCCTATAAACCCTAAACCCTAAACCCTAAATAAACCCTAAACCCTAAACCCTATAAACCCTATAAACCCTAAACCCTAAACCCGAAATAAACCCTAAACCCAAAACACTGAACCTTGGAGCCGAATCGTAGGCCGAGCAACCGTCTACCCAACCAGGGGCCGATAAAACCAAATCTGCATCACCCCCTTGGGGACGAACTGATCCCGAAAAAGGGTCTAAGGGATCTGAAGGAACGCTATGGGTTTTAGGGTTTTAGAGTTCTGGAATGGGGAGATTACAGGCTTTAGGGTTTTGAGGGTTTTGTGATTTGGGTTTTGGGGGGTTTGGGGTTTGGGGTGTCCTTAAAGACGAAGTGATCCAGAAAAGAGTTTCAGGCTCAACTATCATGCAGGGGATTCACAGCAAGTCGTCTGTGGGGAAGTGTCTAGAGCAAAGCTCAAGCCTCTGCTTCCCATCAGCCACTCCTACTCCCACCACTGCCCCCCTCCCACTACTCCTCCTCTTCCTCCTCTTCCTGCTCGTCTCTACTCCTTACTACTATCACTACTACTACTACTACTACTACTGCTACTACTACTACTACCACTGCCACTACCACCACCACAACTACTACTACTACTGCTACTACTACTACTACTACTCCTGCTACTACTACTACTACTACTACTACTACTACTACTACTACTACTACTACTACTACTACTNCTGCCACTACCACCACCACAACTACTACTACTACTGCTACTACTACTACTACTACTCCTGCTACTACTACTACTACTACTACTACTACTACTACTACTACTACTACTACTACTACTACTACTACTACTACTCCTACTACTTCCACTGCTACTACTGCGACGACGACTACGATTCCGACTACGACTAGGAAAAATAACAATACTAATAACAACAAGAAGAACGGTAGCAATAATGATAAGTAAGAAGAAGAAGCGGTTGATACTGAAAAATAAAAATACAGCTGCAACGGTACAGCAACAATAGTACTAATAACTGCTAGAACAAGTTCAATCACGCTTCTCTTCCTCCTAAGCCCTAAACCCTAAACCCCAAACCCTAAACGTTAAAACCTGGAAAAGACTTCCACGCACCTCCAGAAGGGCTTCTTCGTACTCACGAAGGACGACCTGAAAAGCAGCAGTAGGCTTTCGGAGTTCCTTTCGGGGTTCCTTCAAGTGTTCCCTTAAAGGGTCCATTGCAGGCTTCGATAGGTTCGGGGTATGTGGGGCTTAGGGTTTGGGGTTTGGGGTTTTGGGCTTCCAGGTAGGCCGCTTTGGAGTTCCCAGACCTTCCAAAATCCCTTAACTAAGGAATATACCTTAAATCATATTAGGGATCCTACTATAATGTAAGGATATGCCTTAATTAAGGGATTTTGGAAGGTCTAGGTCCCTAGGTTGCGAAGAGTTCAGACATGAGCTCTGGCGTCTTTGGAAACGTTCAACGGGACGCTCAAAGCTGAAACAAACCTGAGAGGCTGATTAAGAAAGGCGTTTGGGAAACCACGGTTTTGAGAACCCAAGAGTTTTTTATAAGAGTTAAGGGTTTAGGGTTTAGGGTTTATTTCGGGTTTAGGGTTTAGGGACGTAAGATTTCCGGGTAGTACGATGTTCGGCTCGTTGGGTTTAGGATCTTGCGCAACGGCCTACGGGTTTGGGTCTAGGGTTGAGGGCTTCGAGCGCATCTTTATGGATTCTGCTCAGCATTTCCGGCTGCATAAGTAGCAATAGAAAATACGCACCAACAAAAGTGAGTTTGGAGACCCCAAAAAACAAGCATAACCAAAAACAACAACACACTAAGACAGTCTCCAAGAGCCGTACCTAGCTTGCGGGCGTCTATACATGAGGATCCTACACTTTTCGAACTGTGAGCGCCTCGGCATATTTCACACAAGAACGCGGTATGCTAGATTACAACTCGACGGGACTCTACGGGGATACTAGACCTCCATGCTGGCAACCTTGAGTGGGATTGAGACTCGGCTGGACAGGTTGCTCATGACAGATATCTGCTAGGTGTTTACATGGTGCTAGTTGGCTTCTTGGATGAAGAAAAGGCTTCGTGGTTCTCCGACTCGCTTCCACATTCAGCACTGCTCAGTACCGACTTTAGTATCACAATCTGCACAGACATGGGTGGTTGTCAAAATTATGGTCCCTTTTTGGGTCCCCAATATAGTACGGCACCTAATATCTAGGGTACCCAAAAAGGGACCATAATTTTGACAACCACCCACATTCACATGCAAACACCTCGGAAACCCTCCAAGAACACCAGAATTAAACTCGTAGAACCACGGACTAACACGAAACCCTGAACCCCAAGGCCCAAACCATGGACTTTTCCTAAACCTTGTGGGACTTAGTAATGGGACTTAGTAGGTTAGAAGTAAGGTTAGGAATAGCATAACCCTACTTAGAGCACTGATAACCCCAATTACAACCCTACTTACTAAGTCGCTCGAGCCCTAAACTTTAAACCCTAAACCCTAGACCCCTAAACCCTAGACCCTAAACCGAACCCTAATTACTAAGTCCCTTGAGCCCTAAGGTAAACTATGCCTTTACGACCCATCTTCCGACGAAAACCCCTGTAGTGAATCCTAAGCCCTAAGCCTCGAAGCTTAAGCGCCGAACCCTAAACCCTAAGCCCTAGGCCCTACCTTAACCCACCAGAACCGACTTTTTTGCAGGGTCCCAAAAGAAACCATATTAGGGTCTATAATAAGAACCTACAAAAAAGTAGGCTTGGTCGGTTAAGGTAACCCTAAACCCTATAGGACCTACATCTTCAGACATGGAACCCTCTCGTCGGCGTTGTTGTCCATGAGCCACAAACGCAGCGCATCGAGACTCGGACGAGGCCGTCGATTTCGAAATTCTTGGGTTTGGGGTCGTTATGGGTGTAGGGTTTTGGGGGTTAAAGTAAACCCCAGAAAGTTGGAACATGGGTTTAAGAGGATTAGTGCTAGGATCCCTTATACTTTACATTAAGGGCATGAGGATACTAATGTTCCAACTTTCTGGCTTCTACTGTATGGATTTAGGGTTGGTAAGGATTCCCCATGAATCGTTCTATAGGGGTTTTCGGGCCCCCTCAAACCCACAATCCACAACTCCTAAGACCTTTAACGGCCCTAAACCCAGACTAAGCCCTTTTGATGCCCTTAGGGAATCTCACAAACCCAACATAACTAAAGCTCTTGTAGAATTGTAGAATCCAAAACACTGTGAAGCCCTTCACCTGTTCAAGGGCCAAGCCCCCGTAAACAACTTATACAACCTCCCAAAATGACGTTTCAAACAAAAACACCTCCAGCCATTTAAAAGAAGCGCAATAAGCTCGCTCGGAAGCCTTTATATACCCGCGAACACAAAGAAACCCTAGCAAACCCTTGGTCAGACAACACAACCCTCTACCCTATAAGCCCCTATAAACGCCTACAAACCCCATGGACGACAATAAGCCCTTCAAATAGCAGTTCTTCTAGGATCCCTGAAAGGAGCCTTGAAAGGAACCCTGCAAAACCGAAAATTCTATACCCCAAAACCCTCAAGCCCAAACCCTAATTTGCTGAAAACCTGAACTCTACAACCCCAGAAACCCTGAACTCTACAGCATCACACCGAAAATCAAATTTTATCCTTAGTTGTCCGGTATCCTATGGGAACCGAAGGTCAACCTTTGAGTTTATATAGGAGTCATACTAACCCAAAAAGGTTAAGTACGCGACTACCATAATCCTAGAACCCAAAACCCATTAGACGCTAAACCCTAAACCCTGCAATACGGTTAGTGATAGAAATCCTGCATTACCTTAATGACCCTAAACTATAGGAATTATGGTTTTTGCCTTATTATGGGTAGTGCAGGATTCATAGCATCAACCGTATCCCTATAAACCCTAAGCCTAAACCCTAAACCCTAAAACCCTAAAGGTTGCCTACCGGACTCTAAGTGTCTATAAACCCCATAGCCCCCTCACCCTCTAGAGTCACTAAACTAGTTCATGGTTGGGATAGGATTAACAATGTACATTTTTATTCCTTTGGCTTTAAGTACGCATTGAAATGTAAAATGTTACCCAACTATGACATAGTAAGCCCGAAACCCTGATTAAACTCAAATCTGTCTCTCGGCGCAGGGCTCGCTCGGGTCGTCGAAGGAATCGGCATAGCGCTCCCGGAGTAGGGGCTGCACGAGCACCTGCGTTCTTGGTTCCCTAACCCTAAGGGTCCAAGTACCTAATAATCATACACTCTCTTAAATATTGAGCTACTTAACTACTATCCTAAACCCAAGTACCTAATTATTGGGTCCTTTGGACCCTTAGGGTAAGGCTTTGGGGTTTAAGAGTGTTTCAGCTTATAGGGCCTAGGAGTTTTCGGGTTCAGGGTTTTAAAGTTTTAGGGTTTGGGGCTTTGGAGTTTTAGGGTTTGGGGCTTTAGAGTTTTAGGGTTTGGGGCTTTAGAGTTTTAGGGTTTGGGGGTTTAGAGGTGTTGGGTTTGGGGTTTTAGAGCCTTAGGGGTTCGGTGTTATCGACTTTTCGGGTTTCTTTGTCATAGTTGGGTAACATTTTACATTTTTTAAGGGTACTTAAACACAATAAAGAATAAAAATGCACAGTTTTAATCCTATCCCAACCATGAACTAGTTTAGTGACTCTAGAGGGTGGCGGGGCTATGAGGTTTGTAGACACTTAGAGCTCCGGTAGGTAACCTTTAGGGTTTAGGGTTTAGGGGTGGGAACCTGACTAAGAAACCCTGGGCCCATAACCCCAAAATAGTAGGATTCATGTAAGGAACCCTAATAAAGGTCTAAGGTTTCTTAATCAGGTTCCTGCATTATGATTGCGCAGGGAGGTGGTAGCATTCCCAGAGACTCCAACATCCCTTAATGAAGGAATATGCCTTAAATTATAGTAGGATCCCTAATATGATTTAAGGGGTGAGGGCAAGTTGCGGCTTTAGTGTTCACGCTCGTGACATGATGTACAGAGTTGGGGTATGGTATGTCAAAGCTTGCGGGGGAATGGGCAAAGCAACTGCGGGGTTTCGGGTTTAGGACCTAGTGCCTACCCTGAACCCAAACCCCTCAACTTACACCCGAAAACAATAAAGCCATAATCAACCCCAAAAGCACCCTATACACAACACTCAAAAAAAGAAAAGCTTGCACCTGAAAGTTGAAGCTACACAGAAACTCAAAAATCTAAACCCTGCTTCCTAAACCCTAAACCCCAAACCCAAGCCCTCAACCCCAAACACAAACCTCAAACCCTAAACCCCAACCCCAAACCCCAAACCCAAACCCGCTACGGAACCCTTAAGGTACCCCCAAACCCCAAACCCTGCACGCCGAATCCAAGGCAATGCTGCCTCCGTTCCGTCCGGTGCCACGGCGAGAGCCGTCTGCCTTTGAGGATCGGACTATCTATCTGCATATTTGTCTATCAACCCATCTATCGAACTATATCTATATTTAAGTGTATACATATTTATCTATTTATCTATCCATATCTATCCATATCTATTTGGGAGTTTCCGAACATAGGGGACCCTAATATAGCACCCTAAATAGTAGGATCCTTATTCTAACGACCCTTCGGGAACTCCCATATCTATTTGTGAAAGGCAGCTTTCGGGCTTGACTTAAGGCTTAGGGTACACTAGGGTTCAGGGTTCAGATGTTAGGGTTCAGGGGTTTATAGGCTTCCTTTAAAGCTTCCTTTAAAAGGATCTATAAGGGTTTAGGGTTTAGGGTTTAGCCCAAAACCCTAAACCCCAAACCCTAAACCCTAAACCCCCCCTAAACCCTAAACCCTAAACCCTAAACCATAAGGGTTCCTTAAAAGGGATCCATAACGGTTCGTTTAAAGGGGGGCCTTAGGGTTCCTTTAGAGGGATCTACAAGGGTTCTAACTATACTGGTTGAGGGGTTTAGGGTTTAGGGTTCAGATGGTTCAGGTTTGGGGATGTAGGGTTTAGGGTTCAGGGTTTAGGCTTTAGGGTTTAGGGTTGATTGATAGGGACAGTCCTAATTGCAGAAGGGCGTGAGTGCCAAGCTTCCAAGTAACTCCTTTAAAGTTGGGTGCCCACTTTCCTATTGCTCCATTGCTTTCTGGAAAGCCCGAGCTACTGCCGGGGGACGGAGAGTAATATGAGGCTCGTGGCCCTTATAAGGACCTTAACATTCGGATCCCTTCCAAGTGCAGTTTGGAAAGCACCTGCAGCCTGTGCAACAAAGCCTTAAGAAGGGCATCCGAGGCACTGTAG
The DNA here is from genome assembly GCA_003297005.1 of Symbiodinium sp. clade A Y106. NCBI lineage: Eukaryota > Dinophyceae > Suessiales > Symbiodiniaceae > Symbiodinium > Symbiodinium sp. clade A. The sequence continues at coordinate 87,428 of BGNK01000537.1, forward strand.
CTGCGGATCCGGGACTGGACCCAGGTCAACAGGTCCGGAAAGGCCGAGAAAAGGCCAAGTAGTCCTTTGGTGGCCTGCTTACCTGGAAAACTTCGGCTGTTTCCCGGTGCTCAGCGTCCCCCTTCAAAGAGGTAGACCGGCTCAAACTCTCGGTTCCTGAGGGCCTCCGCAGTGCTGTGTTGGTCAAACCGTCGGCGGCGAGTATCTCAACCTGCCATCTCAGATTGTACCGACCCAGGTCACTGGCACGAAGGAAAAGGCTACATGCGTGGGCCACAATGCACATGGCATAGAGGAGGTCTGGCTCCCTGAGCTCCCTGACTCTGCCAATGCCCTTGTCCACGGGGATCACCGTCTCGTAGTAGACACCATAGCACACCCGCTTTTAAGCTAGGGGGTGCTAAACAGAGATCTACTACATTATGATTGAAATCCTACAACCCCTTACAAAGCCCTGACGAAGCCCTCGACAACCCCTGTCATATAGGAGCCTACAAGATTACAAATACTATGTTGAGGTTCCTTCTTGTAATTACAGTATAGTAACAAAACCCTATTCCAAGTACTAAGGCCCCGATGTTACACCCTCATAGTACCCTTATGGAACCATCTAAAAGGAACCCCTTAAAGGCACCCTCTTCTCATTCTTAAGGCCCCATAGGATTCAAAAAACAATGGTAAAGTCCTTACCCTGAAGTCCATGTGCTCAAATAGTATGTACATTTTCCCCCTAACGAACCTACTACATACGGTTGATGCAACCGTAGGGACTTCGGGTTAGATGAAGCTCTGCCAAGCGACAGAGCTCGGAGAAGGTTAGAGGAAACGATGAGCGGCGGGGCCTGGCAGAAGCATTTCTGATGAAATCCTCGAGTGATTTAAGGGCTTTACGTTTAGGGGTTTAGGGTTTTAGGGGTTCTCGGGTTTAGGGTTTGCGGGTTGAAGAGTTTAGGGTTTCGGGCGTCTTTGGAATTTGGGGTTTCCGTTAAGGGTTAAGGGGTTTACGGTCCATAAATCCCTCCCAATGCATGAAGACCGAAGAGGAAATGTCGGGCTTGTGGCTTGCAGGGTTTAGGGTTTCAGCTGGTGTCGGGTTCAGTGTTGGGGATATGGGTTGCAGGTATCCGTTATAAGCACCCTACTGCAACTCAACGAATATCCAGCGAACAGATTTCGGCCTCTTAACCTTAGGTGATGCGTTCCCTGGACCCGAGCAGGCAACTATGGTAGCCCCTAAACTCTAAACCCCAAACTCTAAACCCCAAACCCTAAACCCAAACACTAAATATGGGGCCCAAAAGGTTCAGGTTTCCTACCAACTACGAATTTAAAGCTTTCCTAGAGGGGTTTGGCCAGTCAGTTGTAGGGCTTGGGTTGCGGGGTCGAGGTTTAGGGTTTAAGGGTTCCTTTAAAGGGATCCATAACGGTTCCTTTAAAGGGATCTACAAGGGGTTTAAGGTTTAGGGGTGTAGGGTTTAGGGTTTAGGGTTTTAGGCTTAGTTTAGGGTTTCCGGTTTCAGGGGGTCCCGGGTCGAAGGTTTGGGGTTTAAGTTTAAAGGGTTTAGGGTTTAGGGGTTTAGGATCTAGCGAATCTAGTGGCTGTAGCGTCACTGTGCTTGGCTGATGGTTGAGGGTCGACGCCTCACCCTAAACACTAAACCCGAAAACCTCTCAGGGAATCCTCAAAATGGTACTATACGGCTCTATTATTGGGGTCCCCCTAAAGGATACTATAGGGCTCTATCATGTGTCCCTTTTTCCAGGGAACCCTTACAGGAGCCCCTAAAGGAACCCTAATAAAGAACCCGATATAGAACTAAACCCTAAACCCTACAACCAAAAACCCTAAAACCCTAAAACCCTAACCCCTTAAAGGAAGCCGAAACTCCCAAGGAGCCTCATTCTCGGCCGCCGCCAATTCCTTTGCCTCAGGCCGGGACGTTTAGGTACACAGGGATTGCGGGTTTAGGGGTTTGGTACTAGGGTTTAGGTACGGAAGTTAGAGCTTGAGGGTTGAGGGTTTTTTGGGGTTTGGGTACTTTGGTTTGAGGTTTGGGGTCTAGGCTTTAGGGTTGGGGTTTAGGCATGTAGGTTTGAGGGTTCCGTTAAAGGTTCCTTTGACGTTCAGGTACTTCGGTTTGAGGGCTCCTGTAAGGGCTCTATCTATCTATCTGCATAGACAGACAGGCAGATAGATAGATTTGTTTTTTATAAACCCTAAACCCTAAACCCCAAAACCCTAAACCCTAAACCCTAGATAGATTTGTTTTGGTTTAGAGTTGAGGGTTTAGGGCCGAAGGTTAGAAGTTTACGGCTGTGAGTTGAGGGTGGATTGGGCAGGGTCTGCTGTTGGCATGGAGCCAGGATGGAGCCGAAAAACCTGAACGCTAAACCCTAAACATCCCTAAATCGTAAACTGTCTGGTGCTTAGTGGGGATGGGGGAATGGATCCCTATAGTAGTCCCTAAATAATCCCCCACAATGGTCTCCATAATCCATTCCCCCATTCCCTACTAAGAACCAAAAGTATATAAACCCTTGTCTGTAAACACAAACCCTAAACCCTAAACCCTAGTTGTGAGTCTCTACGATGAGGCCTTCGGTGTCTCGCAGCTTGTCGATAGACGCTGGACCCGAGGACTCGGGACACAAAACTCTGCCCTTCTTTGCTGCCTTCGGGTTCCCATCCTCAGTGCGTGCACGCTTCTCGCCTGCATACGCTTTGCCAGCATCGTTGCACCACTCATGCCTTCACTCAGACGACGCCAGCAGAACCAGAAACTGGTATGATTGTTTCATGATTGTTGTCGGAAACGCGGAATGGCAACTATGGTGCCCCGGTGAATCTGTACAAGATGGCGGTCGCATTGCCCACTCCTCAGATGCAGCACTCATTGTAACCCTTGAAGTTGACGACTGACGGTTTAGGGTTGAGGGTTTTGCGGTTTAGGGTTGAGGGTTTTGGGGACAAGGGGGCCGGTGGAAGCCGTACTTGTAACCTACCTACTACCGTTGGTGGACCAACTCCTGCATTGCCTTAGGTACTCTAGGGGCCTTAACAATTAGAATAGGGATTTGGTGTGCATTATGCTGTAATTATAATATGGAACCCCAAAAATAATATAAGTAATTATTTCGCCCCCCTATATTACCCCGAAGGATAGGAGTTCTGAAAAAAGAACTACTTCCCCCTTATGGGTCAGGCAGGATTCTGTGTAGCAGCCGCAGGTCCCGCATTCCACAAGCACACCCAACTCCGTACTTCCCCAATAAGCCAGGGAAATAAAAGGCCAAGCTTAAACTTTCAGATTAGTACTAAAATATATAAACCCAGAAAGCTTAAAGGTTGGGTATTGGAGAACTAAGACACCCAAGTCTGGCCCCCAAAACGATCCCTAAGCTGAGCTCTCTAGGTTTCAATGCCCGAGGCTCAGGGTGTGGATTTGGGGTATGGGGCTGCAGCGCTTTAGGCTGGGGTCAAGGTACGAGATTGTGCCTCCCCAGGCCCGGAGACCTAACATCCCTTGTTGAGAAACATACATGCATTTAACCGGGTCCCTTATTAGGGATCCTTACAGGGATCTATAAGGGTTTCTTTAAGGTTTCTATAAGGGTACTAGATGGGTAGTTCTCTAAACTAGCTTCATAGGGTTTGAGGGTCCATTATACTATACTTATAATACGGAACCCCGACAAGAGTATAGGCTGTATAGGTAACTATGAAGGCCCCTAGATTAGAATCTCGGCACCGCACGATAAGCTCTTTAGCCTTTGCAGCTTGCTTCACCCCTGCCAATGGGTGGCTCTGCAAAAGCTACGGTTCCTGAAAGTGTCACTGTAAGCCCTAAAATGTAAAGCTTAAATCCCCGTCCCTTCCGAGGATCCCTAGAACTGAACCCAAAATTTCACAAAGCCCTCCCCTGGACCCTAAACATACCGGGATATTCAGGGTTTAGGTTTGGGGGTTTAGGGTTTACAGCTATAAACCACTCCAAGCTCCTGCGCTTCCTGCCAAAGGTTTTCCTGAAGAACGACATAGCTGTGGTCTCTCTCCATGCGTCGAACCATTGCCGATTGCTGTAAGTGTGCACGTACCCCCTGAACGAGTGTCGCAACCACCTCTAAACCAGTTCCGGCTCGTTCATCACCCAGTTTCTGTCAGCGAGACGACAGGAGGCTCGAAACCTGCCCAGACCAGGCGGGGCTTCTTCTCCGCAATCGGGGAATCTTGTGTGAGCTCAGACAGCCCTGCCAAACAGCAAAGAAACTCGTTGACAAGCAACCACAAGTACCGGACGGAGACGTAGAGGTGAATCAATATAGGTCTCCGCTTGCCGTCCATTCGGCTCCCTTGCCCCATACAGGAGTCGCAGGGGTCGCCACAGACCGCCCATCCAAGCGTTCGAGGGGACGGACCAAACTCGGAGCATGTCGTCGATGAGTATCCCCAGAGTACGGCATCCCTTCCAATCCCCAATAGGGACGTTTAGCAGGGAGTGTAAGTAAGGCACGCTGGAGTCTCAGGGACCGTAAACCCCCAACGCTAGACACGTCTATTATGCTGTAATGTAGGAACCTGATTAAGAAACCTTGGACCTTCTTGGGGTTCCTTATATTAGTCTGTGTTTATAGGCCCAGGGTTTCTTAATCAGGTTCCTACACTAGCCACGACAGCAACCCTGCAGAATGGTGTTACTGGCGCTGCAAGCTTCTATCCAAAAACCAAACCAAACCCCTTCACACCTTCTGAGATCCTTTACACCTCTCATCAAAGTGCGCGTCCACGCAAGACCCTGTAAAAACTCTGTAGAGCCTGTCAAGACCCTTGGAAACTTCCTAGAAACACGCAGAGCAGAAGACCTAAACCTTAGTTGCTGAGTTCATAAGCCCCCAAAAGTGTACACTTTTAGTTTTATAGTGGGTGATATTATCCCAAAAAGTGTAAAGTGTGTCCACTCAGCTACTAAGAAACTCAAACCCAAGAATCCTAGAAAGCTTATTAAACCCTTACAAGACCCGTATACAGAACCTGGAAGAACCATGGCACCTCAGTCTGTCAGTTTAGAGGGACACTGAACCCTGAACACGAAAACTCTGAAACCCCAAATCCTAAGACCCTAAAACCCTAAGCCCTAAAACCCAAAGCCCCTACACCCTAAACCCCTAAACCCTGTTATAGAAACCTATAGATCCCTTTAAAGGAACCCCTATAGCTCCCTTTCTAAACCCCAAACCCTCCCTAAACCCTAAACCCTTTCTAAACCCTAAACCCTAAGACCCTAAAGCCCCAAGCCCTAAAACCCCAAACCCTAAAGCCCTAAAGCCCTAAACCCCTAAACCCCTAGACCCTAAAACCCTAAAGCCCTAAACCCCTAGACCCTAAAACCCTAAAGCCCTAAACCCCTAGACCCTAAAGCCCTAAAGCCCTAGACCCTAAAACCCTAAAGCCCTAAAACCCTCCCCTGGCACCTCTTTCCGTGAGGGCGGGCCCTAGCTTCGGATCAACACCTGCTGGGTCTCAGAGATCCCTAAAATTCCGTTTAGGGGATCTATAAGGGTTCCTTTAAGGGGATCTATAAGGGTTCCTTACTAAAAGGGATCTATAAGGGTTTAGGGTTTAGGGTTTATACTGGGTACTCAGAGATCCCAATATCCCTTCATTCGGAAACATACCTTAAATTATAACGGCCTTAATGTTATGGTTTCAGGTATATTCCTTAAGAGATGACAATGTCCCTTAATTCGGCAATATACCTTAAACTTCCTTTAAACGGGTCCTTAAGGGTTCCTTTGAGGGGATCTTTAAGGGATCTATAGGGTTTAGGGTTTAAGGGGATCCCAATATCCCTTTATTTGGAAATATACCTTAAACTATATGATGGTTCCAGGTATATTCCTTAGTATATACCTTAAACTATACAGCCCTTAATATGATGGTTTCAGCTATATTCCTTAATCAAGGGGTATGGGGATCTCTGGGTCGGAGCTTCATTGAAGGCTTCCTATACGGGCTCCCTTATGCAAGGGTTCCGGTTTCGGGTTTAGGGTTTCGGGTCTGTGGTTTAGGGTCTAGGGCTTATGGGCTTTAGGGTTTTAGGGGCTTCCTTTGCTCAAAGGTTTGGGGTTTTGGTTTTAAAGGGTTTAGAGTGAAAAGCCAAGGCTTTAGGGTTTAGGATTTCGGGTCTGGGGTTTAGGACTTTTGGGTTCATGGGCTTTAGGGCTTTAGGGTTTTAGGGTTTTAGGGCTTTAGGGTTTTAGGGGCTTCCTTTACTCGAAGGCTCTGTTACAAGGGTTCGTGTTTTAGGGGTTCTACAAGGGTTCCTTTCTGGAACCTCTTTAAGGGTCTCGAGTGGGAAGGTTCCTTCAAGGCTTTATGGGAGTATTTGTTGGGCTCGGGGCTTTAGGCTCTCAAGGCGTGCAGGGCTTAGGGTTTACCCGGAGAGAACATACCCCTTGGCCCCTTAGTTAAGGCGACATGGCTTAAACTTTTTGGTGATTTTGAGGAGGACATGATACTAAGGTACATGCCACAAAACAGTGAGTATACGAACCGCATCATGACACGCACAAACTACACTGACCAATATGCCTAACGACACCAAAATACACTCTCCACAATCCCGAGTATAAACCTACTGCATATGCGACTGAGTGCTTTACAAAGGTCGAAGACCTGTACAGGCATGTGTCAGGCGCTAGAAGCGGCAGCAGTAACCGTAGCATTGTTACGAACATATGCACATAACTGTACCTCCTTGTCGAGTTTCTGGGGAACTAAAGGTTAACCTTTGGGAGTATATTGGGGTTATATAGAGATATATTGGGATTGTAGTACCCCGGAATTGTTACAGGTTACCTACTGTACTACAGTACGAGGTGTAACAACGGAAGCTGTGGCGATATTGCCAAGCAATACAGTTCTCATAGGAGTAGAAGACAGTGAACCCCATGACTAAACCAGCCTAACCCTAAACCCTAAACCCTAAACCCCTAACTCCAGAACCCTCAGCCCTTACTCCATGCAAAGCGGCAACAGTCTTCGCAACCGCAGCAATGAAAGTTCCTGGACCCTAAACTCTCAAACCTCCCCAAACCTTAAACTGAACCCTAAACCGTCCCCAGATCCCTCCCCAAACCCTAAAACCCTTAACTAAACCATCAACCCTCCCTAAACCCTGAACCTTGAACCCAAACCCTAAACCCTAAACCCCCTGAACCCTGAACCCTAAACCCGAACTTGGCCCCTGGCTGACGCACCAATCCTTGTAGCGGCCCCTAAGTTGGTGCTCTCCCTGGCCGAGGGCATCCTCCTACAGTAGAAGCCAAAAAAGTTGGAAACCCCATAGCCTCAATCCTTAAGAGTAATGTATAGGGAATCCCAGCACTATTTGGCCTTAATCCGGTTTCCAACTTTACGGGGTTTACTGTAAAGGTTTATTTTTGGGTTTCGTTTGGGGATGAAGGTTTCGGGTTTAGGGTTTGGGGTGTAGGGTTTAGGATCTAGGGTTTAGGGTTTAGGGTGAAAAGGGCTCTACAAGGATTCTACAAGGAGGTTGAAGGCTTTAGGCATTAGGTTTAAGAGTTCGGGGTTTAAGAATTTGGGGCGCAGGGCTTAGAGTCTGGGATTCGGGGTTTAGGGGCTCTTAAGGTTTCTGTACGGTTTTAGTTGTGTCAACTGTCAGAGCGGGCTTATGCGGCGCTCTAGGTCTTACTAGAGGGACTCATGCTTGTCAATAGGGATTTACACCAAGGGACCTGGTATAAAAAAATATAGGGGCCTCAAATAATTAAGGGAGGGTTTTGGGGGTATAGTATACTGTAGGTATAAGAAGGAACCCCCAACACCCCTGTTCTAATTATTAAGGCCCCTGCATTGCTCGGTTTGGGACTGGGTTTGGGGTTCAAGGATCAGGGCCCCAAGGAGTCCTAAACCCTAAACCCTGAACCCTGAACCCTAAACCCTAAACCCTAAACCTTACCTCCTTGAGCCTCTCCGCGCTCAGGTGCCAACCGGCTGGAGTCACCGGCGCCCAAACAAGGCGCTGTTCCCGGTGGTGCTATGCAAGGGCCATCACCGCGAGCTCCAGGACCGAGAACCCTCCGTCACCCTTGTGGAGACAGCTCCCATTCGTGGCAGCATGCACACGACGGAGGCGCCCTCGCGCAAATTTGCGAACGTGGAGTCGGAGAGGGCGAGCGCTCCCTCAGCTGGGATGCTGTGCTGCCACCCTGCTTTCACAGCGGCCTCGCTCCTACCGAGTATCCTATACGCAGGATGCCCCTCTTGCTTGGTGTTCGCCTCGCTACCCCGTGGGTATGGGCCCGAGAATCGTATCACCGAAACGTAACATTCGGCCTTTCAAAATCTGCACTCTGAAATGCGCCGCCCTAAACCTAAACCTATTTTCCCCATACCCAAGCTCTAAACTTCTGAACCCAGGAATCCTAACCCCAAAACACCCACACCTCCTAAACACCACGCCTGGGCTTAGGGTTTCGGGTAAACCCAAAACCCCAAACAACCGAAACCTTAATCCCTAAACCTCAAACCTCAAAATCCCAAAACCGAAACCCAAAGTCCCAAACCCAGAAGCCCCACAGCCTAAAGGGTTTAGGGTTTAGAAAACAATCTGCAGCCGGAACATCCAAACCATCCCCGAAGAACGGAACACACCTTAATGCCTTCAGTCATAGTAACTGGGCTTTGAAGTAACCAGGGAGCAAAAAGTTTTACTTGTATTTCATAACGGTTCCTGTAAGAAAAAAAGTAGTAAAGCGTGGATAGTGCTCGGGGTTTGGTATTTGAGATTTAAAGTTGGGGATCTAATGTAAGGAATAATTAGTTACACCCCTCGAAGCATGACAAAAAGCCCCTATGTCATGTACTGTGTCAATTGGCACTCTGAGGTGTGTTCTTTAAAACCGTCATAAGACCTACTTAAACACTCTAAGCCCTGTACGACTCCAAAATGAACCTTAACAACACCTACATTCCTGCATGAGGGGTTGTAGTGCACTCACGATGCCTATCCGAAATCCTTACAAAACCCGGCCCTACATAACCTCAACCCCAAAATATGGGGTCTAGGGTTTGCAAAAAACAAGGCCTCGCCGTGCCGCACGACCAAAACCCGCTTGGGCTCCGTCGTCTGACAATGATGGTGGGCTATTTACATCACTCTTTGCGAAATCCATACTTGAGCTTCCGGTTAACATAAAAGCCTAAACATGAAGACTAGTATTCCTTAGGGCTGCTTAGCATAAATAAGATGCAAAAACCCCAAGCTCTATGTTGTATAGAAACCCCTATAGCAACCCTTATGGACTGTCAATGAACCCTCCAACGATCTCTTAAAATAATCAAAGACAGTGGATTTTGCTGCTTTGGGTCCTCGCTGGATAGCAAAATGGAGCATCTTTGATCTCTTTGCTATGGCTGGAGCACAAAATGCTGGTTTTGGGGAGGCCCGGCACCACCTCCGCTGAGGCTGAGTTTAGAATGCGCTTCTGCACGCACGCTGAGTTTAGAACGCTGAACGCGCGCGCCTGAACGCGAGTTCAGGGGTCACTAAGCTAACGAAACCTATCCTTATTATTTCTGCTTCCAGATGACGCGTAACCTAATGTAGGAGCCTGCTTAAGAAACCCTGGGCCTATAAGCCCAAAATCGTAGGACTCATATAAAGAACCCTAATAAAGGCCCAAGGTTTCTTAATCAGGTTCCAACATTACCTATAACTCTACTTCTAGCTCGGCCACCAGTCTCCCAAAATAGATGCATAACGTAAACTACATGGGAGTTTTCGAAAATAGGGGACCCTAATATGGAACCCTAAATAAAAGGTTCCGTATTGTAAGGACCCCAAAACAAGGTACCCGCAATTTTCGTAAACTTATATATGTATATATATCCCAGAGGGTCCATATATACTGCCGTTATGGAGTTAGGGCATTAACACAAGAATAAGAATAGTCCTTATTCCATAATAGTGGTCGTTAGTACAAGGAAACAACATAAGGTACCCCTAATTGGATTCTATAAGGGTGCAAAAATTTTGGGCGATCGGCCAGGACTTGTGTTAGGGATCCCATGGGTGTGGGTTTTAGGGTTTAGTTTAGGCTTTAGGGTTTTAGGGTTTAGAGTTTAGGGTTTTAGGGTTCAGAGTTTAGGCGTTTTTACGGGCCTCTTTCTATTCCGCAGATGGTCTAGAGAGCCTCGATTGAGGCAGGCCGTTGGAAGAGTTTAGGGCTTAGGGTTTAGGGTTTAGGGTTTTAGGGTTTAAGGTTTAGGGTTTAGGGTTTCGGGTTTTAGGGTTTTAGAGTTTAGGCTTTAGGGTTTTAGGGTTTTAGGGATTGGAGTTTAGAGTTTAGGGTTTCATAGAGGTCTTGGATGCCAAGTCCTAAGCCCGAAGACCCGACGAGAACCTAAACCGTAAGCCCTAAACCCTACCGAGACCCTAAGGAACCTACCTTTTTAGCGTTCCCTACGGTTGATGGACAAAAAATCCTGCATGACCTTAAGGACTCTAAACTATAGGAATTATGGTATATTCCTTATAATGGGTAATGCAGGATTTTGTCCATCAACAGAAGGAACCTGCTTTTTTAGGCTTCCCTATTAATTATGACTTCCTCATATAAGTCTATAAGTCTTGAAAAACGTAGGTTATTTAGGGTTAAGGTACTTGCAGAACCCTTGAAAAAAGGAGCCCTGAAAGTAAGCCAAAAATGAACTCTAGCGGGCTTGACGCCAACCAACGCTCGGTCCTTCGCGCGCTTCGAAGGTGGCTCCAAGGAGGTATCTTCCTGCTGCTGTTGGGTCTTGAAGGGCTTTGTGTCCGGATTTAGGGTTTAAACCCTAAACCCTAAACCCTTTTAAGGTGAGGCTTAGGGCTTACGGTTTGTGCTCCCAGAGGTATATTTCAGGAGTCTATCTTTTCATAAGGCTTTTGGTGGGGCTTCACAGGGATCTTGTTGGTGTTGAAGGGCTTCGTGGTTCTTTATTATACAGGCTCCCCCAAACCCTACGTCAGGATCCCTCTTAGGGTCCTTTTCAGAAGGGTGCTGTAAAAAGGGACCCTAATTAAGAGAACTACCTATTACCTATATGGCAGCATCGTTACGGGGTCTTTAGGGAATCGGGTTTGGGGCGTGGCATTTTGGGCGGTTGAGGCCTTGTGAGGGGTTTTGGGGGTTTAGGGTTAGGGTTTAGGGTATAAGGGGTTTAGATGATGGGCTTACAAGCGTTCCTCAGGACTTAAGCTTTGCCTTGTAGCCCCAAACTCTACCAAAACGGTGGGTTACGCCCCCCTTCAATCATAGTGCATACAGCCCTTACAACAAAAACCTAAACCCTACCTAGACCTCCCAGCTACCCTCTATTATACCCAAATTACCCACTATTAAGGATAATAAGGGCTCTATTCAAGGGTACTTGAGGTGTGCTGGTAAACCCTAAACCCGAAACCTCTTGGGGGCTGAGTCTGGCTGAATACCCAGGTTTAGGGTTTAGGGTTAGACCTTCCAAAATCCCTTAATTAAGGAATATACTTTAAATCTTACAGAAAACAACATAGAAATCTTATTAGTGGTCCTATTATAATTTGAGGTATATTCTTTAATTAAGGGATTTTGGAAGGTCTGGGTACCTAGCCCAGAAAAGGTTCAACCTCTTACATTACAGTAAGATTACATATGAGCCCCAGAAGGGTTAAAGCTTACCTACTCAACCCCTACGTATCGGTCTTTGGAATTTCAGGCTGGGCTTAGAGAGCTTAGCCTTGAACTGGTCTTCGCTTCTACAGGTTTTTTGGGGTTTGGGGATTGAGGGCTTGGGGTTTAGGGTTTAGGGTGTAGGGTTTAGGGCTTAGGGTTTAGGGTTTAGGGTTTAGGGTTTGGGGTTTAGGGTTTAGGGTTTAGGGTTTAGGGCATCTAGGGCTTGAGCAGGTTAGCATAGTTTAGGGGTTGAGGGATTTGAGGGTTTGAGGGTTTCGGGTTCGGGTGTAGAGTTTAGGGCTATACCCTGTAACTGGAGGATCGTAACCTACTAGTTGGTTCGGTTTGGGGCGCTCTGGTCCCATGCGATTACTCAGCCAGCCCAATGCACCCTGTAACATTAGAAGATGCCTAAGTTCAAAAGAGAAAAACGTCCTCAGCGTGCATTCTTCGATCAAAAGGCATTGCGCATTCTGGGCTTACAGGTTTTAGGAGACGAAACTACTGAAACCCTAAACCCCAAGACCCTAAACCGCAAAACCCTAAACCCCAATCAGACTCGTACCTCCGGGAGAGTCAGAGATATGAAATCCAAAGGGATCGTGGCAGCAGGTGTGCCGCCTGCACAGATTCTCATAGGAGTTAGGATTAGGGCCTGGCGCGGCCATTTCTGCCCTACCGATTTCGCTGTGCATGCCAGCATTCATTGACCTGCAAACTTAGGGCGGACCTTTTTGCAGCCTTGATTTTCTAGGAAGCTCCGACTTNCGATACAAATACTCTACCAAGGCGGGGTCGACTTTAATCTCGCCGTCAGGGGCCGAAACTCGCAGTGTGGACGCCAGGTATGACGTCTTGCATTATGCTCCACATGTTGTCGACCGTGCTACTGTGCGGCAGTTGCGAGGCATCTCCTATTGAAGGATATAGTGGTTACTTTCTTATCAAACATTTGTCACCTGTCACCTAGACAACAGCCACGAAAGCAATTGCTGCACTGAGTCTACGCTGTTTAGGTGGCGTCCGCATCGTCTGCCAAGACTTGGGAACAANCTGCACTGAGTCTACGCTGTTTAGGTGGCGTCCGCATCGTCTGCCAAGACTTGGGAACAACAGGTACGTGAACTTGCTTGTCAGCAGCCCCCACTCCCAGACAACAAGCGCATGAAAACTGCAAAACAAGCAGCATTGACTTAGATAGTGTACAACAAGCGGGTAAACATGTGTGCTATCATCCCTGCCCCCTCCCCCTCACCCCCCCAGCGAGTAAGAAATTGAAGCTGGGAATGNAGCGGGTAAACATGTGTGCTATCATCCCTGCCCCCTCCCCCTCACCCCCCCAGCGAGTAAGAAATTGAAGCTGGGAATGTGACTTGGGCAGCGGCATACAGGGTTTTTTGGGTAGGTCAGTTGCGTCTAGGATTAGGGGGACCCTTGGGGATATAGACCCTCTCGATAAAGTCCCTTGTAAGAAAGCCATAAGTAGTGTTAAGAAGGGTCCCCTTTAAGGTGTTTCCCTGATACGGGGGTTTCCGAAAATAGGGGACCCTAATATGGTACCCTAAATAGTAGGATCCTTATTAAAACCCCAAGATTAGGTAGCCCTAGTTTCAGAAACTCCCATACTACCTATAGTGAACCCCAGAAGGTTGGATTCATGCTGGGATTCCCTTTACTTTATTTTAAGGCCATGAGGCTACTGATGTTCCAACTTTCTGGCTTCTACTATAGTAGAGAAAAGGCTAGACCACCGGGCCTTGGTACTGGGACTCTCGCTATACAGGAGGAGGTTTAGAGTTCAGGATTTGGGAGTTTCCAAAAACAGGGGGACCTTAATAAGGATCCTACTATTTAGGGTGCTATATTGGGGTCCCCTATTTTCGGAAACTCCCATTTGGGGTTTAGGGCTGCGGTGGTGGCTGCACTCCGAGTTGGCGGATCCTTTCATACATTATTCTGGGACAGTTTTTGAGTCACTGAGTATCTGCATCTATACGTGCTCAAGCGCCGTGAGCGTCAAAGCGCCCAGAGACTCCATGATCCCTTGATCAAGGAATATGCCTTAAAGGGTGCCTTAAAGGGTTGCTGAAAAATGATCTATAAGGGCTCTATAAGGGAATTAAGGAATACATCTTAAATCATATTAGGGACCCTACAATACTTTAAGGTATGTTCCTAAATTAAGGGATATTTTTACAGTCTCTGAGCGTTCAGGGTTTGTGTATTAGCTCAGCGCGAAGGCTTCAAAGTTAGGGCAGCTGGATGTAAGGACTTCGGGTTCGGGTCTTGCTGGGTTTGAGCTTACTTCCGGCATAGGCTTGAGGTTCAACCTAAACATTAAAATCCGCAGCCCCGCCCCGCCTCCCCCCGCCCCACCCCCGCCCTTCATGCCTAAGCACTCCCAAGACGCCGATCCTAAAACTTGACACTCTAAACGTTCAAATCCTTATTGGTAATTAACAATCAATTGTTTAGGCTCCTATATTAAACCTCAATTCCAAAGAGCAGACTGAAACACCCTAAACCCTGACACCCAAAACCTTAAATCCTAAGCCCTCAGGCCCAAAACACCTTGCAAAGCCTAACGCCCTGCCTACCCTGAGTCTTCTGAGCTTAAAGGGTTTGGATTCTTGCTCGGGAACTCAGTATAAAAGTGGCCATAATCAGAACGGCATGATGCTTTCCAGATGATATAGGGCTTGGAGCTTAGGGTTTCGGGGTGAGAGTAATGCTTATGGTAAATGAAATTAAATTAACAAGTATCCACGCGCCTGTCGATTCTTCCGTGGCCTTGCGCTGTATTGGCGCTATCTCCTGTGCCAGGTGGAGAGGGGCTTAGGTTGCGAGACTTAGGGCATAGGTTTTGGGGCTTAAAGTTTAGGGCTTCACGATTTAGCGCTTAGGGCTTAGGTTTGTTTTGGTGCGGGAGTTCGGACTAGACCTTAAACCCTGAATTACTAAGTTACTAAGGGATGAGGACCTCGTGCTCAGGGCAAAACTCTGAAATGCTTTTGCGACTGGCTTCAGCGACTCTGAAGCTCTAAACCCTAAACCCTAAACCCCAAACCCTAAACCCTAAACCCCGAACCCTAAACCCTAAACCCTAAACCCCGAACCCTAAACCCTAAACCCTGAACACCCTTCGGGGCCCTAAATTCATAGAGAACCCACAAAGGAACCCTTACAGAACGCTTAGAGGAACCATGACAGGAACCCTGGACTTTGAAGTAACCAGGGACAAAAAAAACGTAGACTGTTCTTTCATACTGGTTCCTGTAAAGGGCCCTTTTTTTGAGTGTAATGGCCCTTTTAAAGGGTTAGAGGTTTAGGGTCCCGAAAAAGGGTATGCAAGTATGGTACTCCAAAACCTAGCAACATGAACCCCCCTAAACCCTAAACCCTAAACCCTAAATCCCTAAACCCCCAAACCCTACACCCTGAAAGGAACCCTGAAATGAAACCTAGCGGCCTTCCTGGACCCTAAACCCCGACGGATCCCTTTAAGGAACCCTGTAAGGAACCCTTACTTACTTCCCTAATAAGCCAGGGAAGTAAAAAGGTTAAACTTTCAGATTACTACTATATATATATATAAACCCAAAAAGTTTAAAGGTTGGGTACGGGAGAACTAAGTTTAAGGAACCCTTAAGTGAAACCTAGGGGGCTTGAGGCCAACCGTTGCTCGGTCCTTCGCGGGCTTCGGAGGTGGCTCCGGAGAGGTGTCGTCCTGCTACGGTGGGGTCTTCAGGCGCTCTGGCTTTGGGGTTTAGGGTTTAGGGCTTAGGTTTAGCGTTTAGGGTTTAGGGTTTAGTTTAGGGTTTGAGGCAGGATTTGGGGCTTTGGGTTCGCGGTTTACGGTTTTGGGCCTGCAGCAGATGAATACAGGGGTTTAACTCGTCATAAGCATTGATTAGGGCTCCAAAAGAGGTGTTCGTTGGTTTGTAGGGCTTCGTGGTTTAGTATGGGGGCAATAGAGTTTCCGGTGTATATGGGTGGTTGTCAAAATTATGGTTCCTTTTTGGGTCCTTAATATAGTACGGCACCCAATATTTAGGGGACCCTAATTTTGACAACCACCCATATCGCAGCGTCGTTAGAAGGTTTTAGGATGTCGAGTGAAAGGTGCCTTTTCGGGGCGATTTAGGACTTGTACTTGGAGGGTCCGGGGGACTTAGCAAGTAGTTATTTTTAGACTTACAAGTACCATAACCCGAATTAGGATCCCACTTAGGGCACTTGTAACTTTACTTACTGCCTACTTACTAAGTCCTCCGACCCTCCAAGTAAGGGGTTCAGAGGGCTTCGGCTTCAAGGCTTAGGGAGCTTAGCGTTTTCGGGGCTTTGCTCTTCAGGGCTTGGGTGCGTTTGCATTGCTGTTCGCTTCGCTGGGTTTTAGGATTAGTGGATGTAGGGCTTCAGTAGTTTGGCATTGTTTAGGGGCTGAGCGAGAGGGTTCGAGGGTTTAGGGGGAGAGCTTCATTCTGCTCATCATCGGATGTGTTGCGACGATTGGTGAAAACCTGCCAAGCCCAGAACCCTGAACCCCTAAACCCCTGAAGCCCCAAACCCTGGACCCCTAAACTACCCTACATCCTAGGGTGTGGGAAGCCTGCTCAACTTAAAGATTGGTATTCCCTGGACCCTAAACCCTGTTTCCCCTCAACCCTAAACCCCAGCGCTTCTCTTTAGGCAGGGTCTAGGAAACCTTCTCCAACAAGTCTTGGATAGCAACTGATAAAAGCAGGGATATTCATTGTTAAAGCGTCGGGTTCAAAACTTTTGGGTCTGGGGCTGGGGTTTAGGGAAGGTTTAGGTGGGTTTAGCGGGGGTTAGGGTTTAGCTTCTCCTGCGCTTGAAAGATACGATAGGTTGCCCCTGTGCGTATCAGGCTTTCCAAAGTACCATCGGTCCAGATCCGGGTAAAAAGTTCCAGGCGCAGTAGTCCAGATCGGTTGCCTCCGAGGTTGGCTCCGACGCAAGATAGTAGATGGATCTTGCAATCTTTGTGCAAGGGAGATAGTTGGCCTGAGATGCTTGTGGAACTCTGCATACACATGCGGTCCACGGCCCAACTTCAGCCACACTGGAATCTGGTCTGAAAAGCCGACTAAACAGCCAGCTCGATTCTGGATCTCAAGGCCGCAGATTGGTTGCGCCTCACGGATGTTGGCTGACTTCTGAACCCCTCCTAAAAGCTAGACTGTTCGCCTCCTTATAGTTCATATAGAAACCTAAAAAGTTAACGTCCTAAGAGCCAACCAGAAGAACGCCAAGGGATATTCTTTGGGAGGAAGTGTGCCCTGGCATGCTGCTTTGCGGCTGTTGCCACAGTCTCTTCTTAGAGCCGGTGCCTCACAGAAATTAGGGTTCCCTTAAAGGGGGTCTAGTTTAGGGTTTAGGGTTTAGGGTTTGGGGTTTAGGGTTTGGGGTGTAAGGTTTAGGGTTATACCGTTATACCCTGAAATTGGATCGTAACCTACTAGTTTGTTCGGTTTGTGGCTGGTCCCGTGCGATTACTCGGCGATTACGCAGCCAGCCCAATGCACCCATTAACATGAGAAGCTGCCTAAGTTCAGAACTGCTTAAGGTGCATTCTTCGAAAATTCATGGCGCATTCTGGGTTTTTGGGGTTAGAAAACCAAGATTAGCTTCCCCAAACAACAACCTATCAGAAACTACTGAAACCCAGACCCTAAACCCTACACTTCAATACCTGCAAGACCCTACGCCCTAAACCCCAATGAGAATCGTACCTCCGAGAGAGTCACCAGAGGTATGAAATCCAAAGGGATCGTGGCAGCGGGTGCGCCGCCTGCAGAGAAAAGGGCGAGACCACGGGTCTTTGGGACTGGGACTCCGGCTACACGGGAGGAGGTGTAGTGTTTAGGATTTCGGGTTTAGGGCTTTGGGGTTAGGGTTTGGGGTTTAGGGTTTGGGGTTTAGTGTTTAGGGTTTAGGGCCAGTTTAAGAAGCCAACTTCTCGCTGTCATTTTGGCAAGTTGTGGAGTTCGGGGCCTAAGCGGATGCGTCACATCACATTTAAGGCCTCTGGTGACATAAACACGCGCATTAGGGGATCAACTTGAAAGTAAGTATGCATGCATGCGGGTACGATTGAA
This sequence comes from Symbiodinium sp. clade A Y106, assembly GCA_003297005.1. Classification (NCBI taxonomy): domain Eukaryota; class Dinophyceae; order Suessiales; family Symbiodiniaceae; genus Symbiodinium; species Symbiodinium sp. clade A. Next base: position 105,262 of record BGNK01000537.1, read on the forward strand.
CGACCGCATGCACGTCTGCTTGCGTGTACGTATGTATTTCAGTATGTGGATATGTAAGTATGTAAGTCAGAAGCTATGTATCTTGCATGCACAGATGTATCATGTATGTATGTAAACATGTACACATGTACGCGCGTACCTGTGTATGTACCCTAAGGGTCCAAGTACCTAATAATCCGATACTCTCCAAAATGCTGACCTACAAAACTACTATCCCAAAACCGAGTACCTCATTATTGGGTCCTTTGGACCCGAGGCAGCCATATCCCCTTCCTCCACGTAAGGAAATTCTCCCGAAACACCATGTAATTGGGACCTAAATAATTACCTATACCATTTTGGGGGATTCCTGATTAAAGGGATCTAAAAGGGTACCTTTAAGGGCTTCCTTTAAGGGATCTATGAGGGTTTAGGGTTGATGATATGAATCCTGCATTACCTTAATGACCCTAGACCATGGGAATTATGGTATATTCCTTCTTGTGGGCAATGCAGGATTTATATCATCAACCGTAGTATCTGGCATGGATTCTTGCTAGGGAACTCTGGAAGTGGCCATGATCAGAAGAGCATGATGCTTTCATATGGGTGGTTGTCAAAATTAGGGTCCCTTTTTGGGTACCCTAAATATTACGTGCCGTATTGTATTAAGGACCCAAAAAGGGGACCATAATTTTGACAACCACCCATATGACATAGTTTAGGGCTTCGGGTTTGGGGTTTAGGGTATAGATGGTACATGAAACTAGATCAATAAGCACCGAGGCGCCTGTCGATTCTTCCGTGGCCTTGCATTGTGTTGGCCCTATCTCCTGTTCCAGGTGGAAAGGCGTTTAGGTTGTGAGATTTAGGTTGTAGGGTTTACGGCTTTAGGATTTAGCGCTTGGGGTTTCTGTTTAGGGCTTTTGGTGCAGAATGTCGGACTAGACCTTAAACCTTAAACCATGAACTCCTAATAAGGACTGAGGGCTTCGTGCTTAGGGTGAAACGGGAGCAGGGGGGGGAGGATTTAGGGGATCTACAAGGGTTCCCTTAAAGGGATCTATAGGGGCTCCTATAAAGGGATCTATAGGGGTTCCTTTAAAGGGATCTGTAAGGGTTTATGGTGGCACGTGGGTGTTTTGAGCTTCAGGGGTTTCGGGGCCTTGGATTTAGGGTTTAAGGTTTAGGGCTCCGAGGCTGCAGAACACGGGTGCAGATCACAACACCACTTGTGAGCCGACCACACCCGAGAACGAGATCCCTAAACCCTAAACCTTGCACCTCCCTAAACCGTAAACGGCATCTTCCACGAGGTTCGCGGATGTGGCCAAGCCTTTGAGCATGCAGAAGTTCGGGCCGTCGTACAAGATCAAGGCTCGGCTTATGGCCTCGGCCGAGCTGATGATCGTCGATAATGTAGGGGCCTTAAAACTTGGAATAGGTTTGGGTGTATATTAAACTATAATTCTAATAAGGAAGCCCCAAAACCCTATTCTGTTTATTAAGGCCCCTACATTCCTACGTTACTTCCGTGAGCATGAAGAACTCTCAGGTTCTTCTCTAGTTTTTTAAAAAAACATAGTTTTTAACAAACTATGTTTTTTAAAAAAACATAGTTTTTAAAAAACTTTTTTTTTAAAAAAACTCAGCTCGGTGAAGCTCCTGGGCCGATTCCTTTGGGCCGAGCTGCTCTCCCCAGCTGTGCCCCTACTTTCCAGGATAGTTTAGGGTTTAGGGTTGAGGGATTTATGGTTTAGCGTTTAGGGTTTAGGGTTCCTAACGGGGTAATTGCACTCCGCCGCGCTAGCTCATCTTCAGCCATGTTCGGCACCAACTGGCCTATGTCCAGACGAGCCGCCATTGCTTATATGTGTCTTGCACTTGACTGGGGCCAGTGCACTACTGCTATCTATGTCTGTGCATTTCCCTCGAGCTTCTGAAAAGGTTAAGTTGTAGGGTCAAGGACTTAGGGTTGCCGGATGTCTTCAAATCCTATACTGAACTTAGACCCCTAGCAAAAATTTTAATTTTAGCTGTTTCTTAGGGATTAAAGGAACCAAAGACTAAAAACTATTTCTAAGTACCCCTAAGAATTTCTCTTAAGTCGAAGTGAGCTGCCCGGTAAGCGGCGCCTCCGCTGTTCGAGAGCCCTACTCTCATCAGGCCTTTAAGGCGCACTTCTTTGGCTGAGGCTTCTTCTTCACTTCCGAGCATGAGGTTTAGGGTATACAACCAAAGACCCGATGAGCTTCGATAGCAGCCCCCCAGAACACTAAAGCTCTAGTGCTCCGTTTAAGCCTGACAAGTTCATAACTAAGCAAACCTCTAAAACCTTTAACTGCCGTACAAAAGCTTATAAAACTCCAAAGAACCTTATAAAACCCTTAAGCTCTATTAAACCTTGTAAAACCTTAAAAAAAATCCCAGAACTTAGGGTTTAGGGTTTGGGGTCTAGGTACCCTAAACCCTAAACCCCTAAACCCTGAAGTCTGAACCCCAAGAACTTAGGATTGGGTTTAGGGAAGCCCTGCAAAATGCTGGGTTTAGGGAAACCCTGCAATTTAGGGTTTAGGACTTCGGGTTTAGGGTTTAGGTTTTAGGGTTTAGGATTCAGGGTTTAGGGTTTCTGTAAAGACCCCCTCAACACCCTAACCCCAATAGATCCCTTAAAGGGAACCCTGAGCCCCTATAGATCCCTTAAAGGGAGCCCGAAACCCCTGGATGATGTCCGGTACCCTAAATCCCTAAAGCCTAAACCCTAAACCCTAAACCCTAAATCCCTAAACCCTAAACCTTAAACCCTAATCCCTAAACCCTAAACCCTAAACCCTAAACCCTAAAGATCCCTTAGAAGTGGTGGATGATGTCCGGTGCCGTACCTCCGCCGGCATCGTCGGCTCCTCGTTATCTGGGACCACCTCCAGCTTCTTAGGGTTTAGGGTTTAGGGTTTAGGGTTTAGGGGTTGGGGGGTTTAGGGTTTAGGGGTTTAGGGGTTTAGGGTTTAGGGTTTAGGGTTTAGGGTTTAGGGTTCAGCAGCTCAAGTTCCAGCCGTCTCTAGTCGAGCTCGCTACTTTGGTATCGGAAATCATCCCACCCACCCTTAGGTTCCCATAACATTAAGAAAACATTTTACTTCTTTTGAAACCTAGGGCGTAAATCCTAAACCTTACAACGAAACACCCTATAAGGCCGAAAACCTAAACCCAAAGGCCTGAATTGTAAGGCTTAAACCCCAAGGCCTAAACCCGTGCAAAGACATGCCCACCAACCGCATTTTGAGGCAAAAAACCCGACCTTGAACCGTTCGTGGGCAAAGGCAAAACTTGCGTTTGCCCACGGGGGGTCCAACTTGACTTGGCCCACGAATGTAATAGGGCTTAAATATATATATATATATATATATATATATATATGATAAAGAGGTTTAGGGTTTAGGGGACTGCACAAAAGGGTTCCTTAAAGGGCTCCAAAAAGGGATCTATGAGGCTACAAGATACGGGACCTTAATAATTAGAATAGGGCTTTGGTGTATATTATACCATAACTATAATAAGGAACCCCAGAACCCTATTCTAATTATTAAGGTCCCTACATTAGACCTTTTTGGATGAGAGCTTGATAAGCTTGTTCACGGTCTTATATCAGACTCGGGAGTCCAGCTTAAGAGTTTAGGAGTTTCGGGTTAGCCGTCTTAGCGCCCCATCCCAAATCCTATCGGTAAGGGCTTGTAAAGCCAGTTGGGTTTAAGCCCGGTTGAAGAGGATGAGCTCGTGATTGTCGGGCTAGCCGGGTTCTCGCATTGCAAGTAGGAGACAGACATTTGGAAACTATCCTCATTACCTACTTGCCCAGTGCCCCCGCCGAACCCAAGGTTAACCTGCTACACTTCTGTATTTGATATGGATTATGATACCCTAAACCGGATAAAGGTTACCTGCACTACTACTTGAGACAAGGCCATGGGAATCCCAGGATCGTCCTAAAGCCACCTTATTTCCCCAGTAAGCCAGGGAAATAAAAGGTTCAACTTTCAGATTACTACTAAAATATATAAAACCAAAAAGTTTAAAGGTTGGGTATTGGAGAACTAAATCCAATGTTCCAACTTTCGGAGGTTCAGTTCATGATTGGGATAGTATTAAAAAGGTACATGTCTTTCCTTATTGGGATTTGGTACCAATAAACATGCAAAATGTTACCCAACTATGACAAAGGAGTTAGGGATTTGGGGATGGGAATTTCGGCTTTGTAGGTTGAAGGGTTGAGGGCTTATGTTTCTCGATTTAGAGAGCTGGGGCGATGGAAGGATAGTCGGTTGGGCTTTAGGACTTGGTGGTTTAAGGGGTTTAAGCCAGCTTCCGGAGGATGGCTGGGGAATGGGAATCAACAAATAGCTTCGGCGACATCCTCTTTGATGCATCGGCTTGAAGAAACTGCGACACAACGAGGCGAACATCGTTGCTCAACGGTTCAAGGATCCGGGTGGTCACCCGATTTGAGGACGTTGTCAACAGTGGCAAACACCGGATGTCCCAGGTAAAGCTCGGCAACTGTAGCTGCAAATGCCCAAGCTTCGCAAGGCCCGCACAAAACTGCTGGATCAAGACAATCCCATAATGCAGTGAGGCGCCCGGTAGCCGTGTATGGATTTAGGAGTAAGAGTGTAAGGTGTACGGGATTGGGTTTAGGGCTTATAAGGGCGGTTAAGTTATAGGGCTTCGGGTCTCAGGATTTGCAGGGCTTAGGGGGCTTAGGGGCTTTGGGGTGCTTCGGGTTCAGGGCTTACGGTTTAGGGTTTCGGGTTCAGGGTCTCGGATGTGGGTGTTTGTAGTTTTGGGTTGAGGATTTTGGGTGTGGGGCTCAGGGCTTCAGGACGGAACAATGAGACACTGTTGATGGACAAAATCCTGCATTACCCATTATAAGGAATATACCATAATTCCCATAGTTTAGAGTCCTTAAGGTCATGCAGGATTTTGTCCATCAACAGCAGTACCGTTATAGCACCCTAAGCCCTCTCAAGCCCTAATCCTCTAAATGCAGTGTCTGAAGGAGCTTTGCCAAATGGAAAGAAACATCATTCGTTCGAAGCTTTGAAGCTCTTCAGAGTTCCGCCCTTCGCTAAGGGATCTCGAGGTGTAGGGTTTAGGGCAAATCGGACACCGGGGTGCTCCAGTGAGAGAGAGTCGACTGGCTCGTGAAAGGAGAACACCGACAAAAGCAGGCGAGAAGGAATAGAAACGGCAACATTGTAGAAATTGGAAGGGTGATAGGAATAACATCCGCTGCATTAACCAAAAACAGAAGCTACCATAACCCCAAAACCCTAAACCCTAAACCACCATAGTGCCAAGGAGGACACGCAAGAAAAAACAGCTGGTGTTGTAGCCAAAGCCAAACCCTTACGAGCCCACTTCAGGTTCTTCGCCCTAAACCCTAAACCCTAAAAATCAAAGGAACCCTTAAAGGAACCCTTCAACTTACTTCCCCAATAAGCCAGAGAAATAAAAGGTTAAACTTTCAGATTACTACTAAAATATATAAACCTAAAAAGTTTAAAGGTCGGGTATTGGAGAACTAAGTAAAGGAACTCTAAGCCAAAGCCACCTCCTCAGTGATGTCGATCTGGAGCTTTTGGGACTCCTCAGAGGCCACCGCCGAGGTTGCGAACAGGTCGGCGGCATCTGGCACATGGGTTTACGGTTTAGGGTCTAGGGTTTAGGGTCTGGAGTTTAAGGTTTGGGGTTTGGGGGTTGAGGGTCCAGAGTTAAAGGTTTGCCCTTTGGGGTGTAGGGTCTAGGATTTGGGGTCGTACTTCAAGGGCTACCTATAAAAGTTCTAGGCTTTAGGGTTTTGGGGCTTAGTGCGCGTTCAAGTATGGCGTAGGTTTACGGTTGTGGGCAATAAAGCGGCCCGACGTAATTGGAACCTGGTGTTGGGATATAAGGTTCCCCTATTTGAGCAGGGATTATAACGAAATATTCTGTCCGGGGCCTGGCTTCGGGGTTCAAGCTTAGGGCCAAACCCTTGAGAGGAAGTGCGCTTGCGCCGAGCTGTACGCGTAAACCCTAAACCCTAAACCGCAAACCCTGAACCCTAGACCCTAAACCCTAAACTTTGAACCCCTGAACCCTACACCCCCAAACCCTTCAGATGCATAGATCCTTTAAAGGGAACCCTTATGGATCCCTTAAAGGGAACCCTAAACCGTCCTAAAAACCTTAAGAAACAAAAGGCCCGGGCTGCCTGCAGCCGGCGCACTCTGCTCCTCTGTGGTGCCGGTAGCTGGCCGCTCCTGCGAAGCCCCAAATCCAAACAACAAAACAAAAAAAAGTGTACATCATGATATGTATGTGTGTACTTGTATATATCGTATGTATGTTTATATGAACGTACATATATATATGTGTGTGTGTATGTATGTATGTATGCATGTATGTATGTATGTATGTATGTATATATGTATGTATGTATGTATGTATGAATGTATGAATGTATGAATGAATGAATGAATGAATGAATGAATGAATGAATTAATGAATGCGTAAATGAATGTATGTATGTATGTATGTATGTATGTATGTATGTATGTATAAGTGTGTGTGTATATATATATATGCATGTATGCATGTATACTGTGAATATATATATATATAGGTATAATATATATATGTGTGTGTGTACATATCCTCTTTGTCTGTCCACCTATCTATCTATCTGTCTGTCTATCTATCTATCTGTTTATCTAACTGCTTATCTATCTGTCTTTCTATCTATCTACGGGTATATATGTCCGAAGGAGTCCGGCGATGGTTGTGGGTGTGTGGTTTACGCTTAGGTCTGGGGTCTGGGACCGGTGTCCTAGGGGTCTCATCGCAAGGTTTAAGTCTAGGTCTCCAAAAGCTTAGGGTGAGGGTTTAGGGGTGTAGGGTTTAAGGGTTTAGGGTTTAGGGTTTAGCTGTAGGGCCGCAGGGTTTCGGGCTGAGGGTTCCTAAGCCCCAAACCCTGAGGGGGTCTGGCGCTCTTTCAACACACCTTAGACCCAAATCCCGGTTCAACCCTAACCATACGAGCTCGATAAGCAAGGGGAAATAACAGGCCCTGGCCTCTGTCTCCGGCTCTAGAACGATGGGCTCGCTTGGTGCAGCCATGGCGTCGTTGCCACTCAATTTCAATGAGGGTGAGATGCGCAGTCAACGTGTTCAGGGCTTGAAATAGGTTTCAGGGTTTAGGGCTAGGTTGTGAGGTTAGGGTATAGTGTTCACGACAGCAGTCCATGTTTGCAGCTAACTGAGGCCTTAAGTTGATGGAAATTGAAGTAGTTTAGACGTATCGGAGGTTGCAGGACATCGTCTTGATAAAAAAAGCATACAAATGTTACATTCAAGGCATGTAAACCGCCTTTGCCCAGTCTCATGGTCAGCCACCGCATCCGGGCCTCTACTGACTGCAACGAATCAAAGCAGGCGAGAAGCGGGCGAAGCGATATCCCTTCCCGTGGCCCTTTGAAACCCTGAACCCAACCCAAACCCGGAAAGTAAACCACGAAACACCCAGGGCCATCTACGGAAAACCGCTCAAAACAACCTTAAACCCGGAAACCCAAACCCCTACAGCCCTAAGCCCCAAACCGCCTAACCCCAAGGTCGAAACCCTAAACCCTCCCAAACCAGCCCAAACCCTCCTTGACCCGCACAGAACCGACCTAAACCTCCCAAACCCCGCCAAGCCCTCCTCAACCCTCCCAAACCCGCCCCTGCACGCCCGCATTTCTCCGAGAGCCCTGCGCAGGAGCAAGTGGATCGGCCCAGTTGCTGACAGGGCTCTGATTTTCACGAGGCTCCTTAATCGGATCTTTAAGGGTTTAGGGTTTTAGGGGTTCAGGGGGTTTAGGGATTTAGGGGTTTAGGGTTGTAGGTGTGCAGAGACCTTACAGGGATGGATCCCTCAAGGCAATTCTATAAAGGTTCTATAACGGTTCTTGTTGAGGGTTCTGCAAGCAAAAGCCTAAACCCTAAACCCTAAACCCTCCCAAACCAGCCCAAACCTTTTCAGGGTTGCTTGAAGGGGTTGCGGTAGCTGTTTCGGATTCAAGGCTTGGGGGTTTAAGGGCTGCCGGAGGTTGGGGGTTAGGGTGGGTTCCGTAAGGTTTCTAAAGGAATCGGAGGGTTCCTTAGTAAGGTTTAGGGTTTAGGGTTTAGGGGCTTAGGGGCTTAGGTGTTTGGGGGTCTATAGGTTTAGGGTTTAGGGGCTATGAGGGCTGTATGTGTAGGACGGTTCTGCAAGGCTTTCAGGGCTCAGCGCCCCCGAGGATTCTTTTCCTGGGTTTAAGGTTTGGGGCTTAGGGCTTACCCATCGGCTCCATGGTAGTTCCTTTTGGGGGTTCATACTTAGAATCCTATAAGGTAATCCCAAAAACGAACTACTATGGAGCCCATGGGTAGTCCTTACAAATTTCCTGTCTTTACAGGGAGTGCGATGGGATTGCAAAGCTCCAAAACTACAAAATAGTAGGCTATGATCGTTCGCTTATCGGGCACAAGCCCCCAAATCGGAAACCCCAAAACCCTAAACCCTCGACCGTAAACCCTAAAATGGGCTCTATCTACAACCCTCAACCCTAAGCCCTAAACCCTCAACCCTAAACTAAATGGACTCTAGCTACCTTGGGACTGACTTGAGCCTTTCGGATTAGGACTTTGCAGTTCGGGGCCGTGCGGTCGGACCGATCCTGCGGCAAACAGACGCGAGGCCCTAAGCCCTGAAACACTAGATTGGGTTTAGGGTTTAAGGTTTAGGGCCTTGTAGCCCAACTGGAAAGCTTATTTCGAAAGCAAAATCTAAAAACTCAGGCTGAATTTTCCTATGAAACACCAAACCCTCAATAAACAACACTAAAATCAGCAGGCTCTGTGTCTGTAACAGATTCTGCCCTTTTTGTGCGACGCCGAGACCCATAGTCTCTGCACAGCCAACTTCAGTAGACTAGTATGTTAGGCTTGTTCTGACGGTCCTTGTCCAGATCTTCCAGAATAGCCTAACTAAGTATCTACCTTAGATTATAGCAGGATCCCAAAGAATATGATTTGAGCTCTATTCCTTTAATTAAGACATCCTAAGAGACCGAGCAGAGGTGAATCTCGGCATCAAGGAAATTCGATGACGGACCTCTCCGACACATTGATCGGGGTTGAGGGCTGCAGGTTCGAGCCCGCAACAACGTCCTGAGCAGTTGCGCAGAGGGTTTGTTTAGGATTATTGGAACTGTGGAACAACCCTCAAACTTCGTATACCGTAAATACCATTACCCTAAACTGTAATTCTTCGAGTTCCTGGCTCAGACTTCTCAAACAAAGGCACGAACTCCTCACACTGGCCTTGCATTCTAGAAGCCAACACTTGAAAAAGATAATATAGGAGCCTTAATAACTAGAATAGGGTTTGAGGGTATACTGAAATATAAATATAATAAGGAGCCCCCAAAACACTATTCCAATTACTAAGGCCCCTAAATTACAGCCGGCTAGTCCTGCGAACAAGCCGCAGCCCTAAGCCCTAAATTCCCAGAGAGCCCAATAACCCTTAATGAAAGAATATAACTTCAATCATGATACGAAGCCCCTCATAATTTGGGGTATATTCCTTAATTAAAGCGTATTGGGCTCTCTGGGTTCTAAAAACCAGACTCAAAACTCGTTTTCACTTCGCAAGGTTTTGTGGAACCTTGCGAAGCAAACTAAAGCGCCAGTCTAAGAACAGATATATAAACCAAGGAATGCATGAAACAAAGACCACCAAATGGACTTAAATAGAATCCCCTAAGCCTTCTCCCTAAACCTAAACCCTCTCACGTAAGACCAGATTTGCTGCAGCACTTTTGACTGCCAACTGGTGCCATCACACCTGAGAGAAGACTGCGAGCTTTCGGATTTGGGGTTTTAGGGGTTTAGGGTTTAGCGGGGGTTGGAGCTTAGGGTGAAGGGTTTGGGGTTTAGGGTGCTTGTAGGTTTCAGGGTCCCTGCAGTTTTTGCAAGGTTCTATGCAGGTCTTAAATGGTTTGTCGGGTGCTTAGAACGGCTTTACAGAGGCTGTCGTTATAAGCTATAAGGTGTCGGTTTAAGGTTGCGGGTGTTGGGGTCCCCTATAGGGTTGTAAGATGCCGGGCTTCAGGACGTCGGGCTTTTGGATTGTGGAGTCCGCGCATTCAAAAACTCCCAACTCAACTTTTCATCCCTGAAGAAGGGCACCCCTGTACAGGAACTGTCATAAAGTCGTGTGGGAGGTTGTTGGGACATGGAGTGATACGTGGGCTTTCTGGGTGAAGGGCTTTGGGTTTGGGGTCATAGGGTTGAGGGTTTCGGGTTTAAGGCTTAAGGCTTAGAGGGTTGGGAGCTAGGATGAAGGGTTTCGGGTAAGGGCTCTGGGGTTTACGGAAACTTGCGCATGTCGCAACTGCATTTTGGCCCCTACTTGTCTGAAAAGCTGTGAAACCATCAGAGAAGCCACAGGGTCTAAAACCCCAAACGCTACACCAGATCCCACGCTAAACCCGATCATACTGTTGATGGACAAAATCCTGCATGACCTTAAGGACTCTAAACTATGGGAATTATGGTATATTCCTTATAATGGGTAATGCAGGATTTTGTCCATCAACAGTAGTCCCCACAACGCTGTAAGCGACTAGGAAACCTCAACTCTAAACCTCCACAAGCCTAAGCCCTGCATCCTAAACCTTCGACTCCTGCAGCTCTAAACCTCTACACCAGTAAACCTCTCCGGTTTGTTTGGGGCTTCTGAGACCTAAACCCTACACCCAAAACCCTAAACCCTAAACCCACGCCTGGAGTTTCGGGTTTTCGATTTAGGGTTTAGGGAACCTGCAGCCCCATAAATACCCGTGAACCCCTGTAGAACTCGGTCCCAAAGCCCGAAAGTCTCGCGGCACAGCAAGAGATCGCTGCCTTTTTCAAAGGCCAAATAGGAGAAGGATGCCAAGGAAGACTTGACCTCGCTGTACGATTTGTGTGTTTCGAAGGTTTTTTACAAGGTCTGACTGGCTTCTATCGGGTACTGGTATTCTGGACTTTAGGTGTTTAAACCCTGAACTCTCAACCCTAAGCCCTAAACCATGAACCCTAAAGCCTACACCTGAAAACCCTAAACCCCAAACCCCCAAACCCTACACCCCAACAACCGCAAAATCCAACCCCGAACACCACAAGGACGACCTGTACCAATAAACCTACTATTTTAAGGGTCCTACCCTTGAATTCAGGGGCCATAAACCTACCTTTTCTGCAGGATTTGGAATCCCTAAACCCCGAACCCGAAAACCTTCAATTCAGGTGCCATGACCTGCTCTTTTGTAGGATTTGGGGTCACATGGAAACCCTACATGGGTTGTTCTCTAAATGAGAGGCCCCAATATACTACTGCACCCGTGTAACCCTATAGAAACCCTTCTCGGTTCCTGCGTAGCCTCTTTAAACAAGAGCGCCCTTTTCCTAATATACTAGTTTCGTAAGGAGCCCCCAAGAATAAAAAGGGCAAAAGGGTACTACTAACCTGGTAGACCCTAAACCCCTATAGATCCTTTATAGAACCCTTTAAAGATCCCTTATAGAAGCCTTTAAGGATCCCTTATGTTACAGAACTCTTTAAGGAACCCATGTAGGGGCCTTCATACTTGGAGGGTCGGGGGACTTAGTAACTGTTTATTTTAGGGACTTATAAGTACCATAACCCCAATTAAGGTCCCTTTTAGGGTACTTATAAGTCTACTTACTACCTACTTACTAAGTCCCCTAAAGACCCTCCAAGTACTCTCTAAACTCTGAAGGCCGAAGCTCGGAAAGCCCGGAAAACCCCTGTAACGAAACGGATGCAAGAACCCAGGGATAGGGTTTAGGGGTTTAGGGTTTAAGGGTTGAGGGTTTAGGGTTTGAGGGTTGAGGGTTGAGGGGTTAGGGTTTAAGTTTAACCTTTAGGGTTTAAAGTTTAGGGCATGCACTTCCAAGCTTACACAGGGCTGTAGCACATTGCACCTACATTTAAATTTCCTTGCAGCCTCCCTCCTGCTGTCTGTGCATGAACCGAAGGCTAGAAAAGTACAACATGCGACCCTCTCTGCAACAAGCACGAGCTCAGCACTACGACCGAGAGGTGTTAGGGGGGGTACATGCTAACAAAACTGTATTCAGGAACCCTGAGGAAGAAAACTAGTAACTCCTCTGACCACTATATTAAATTAAGGCCCTGTGTTGTTGAAACTGATGTGATGGTGTATTCAGTGTATTCTAGTTGCACAGCAAACCTAAGCCTTAAACCCGAAACCCTACACAGGACCCTTAGCCTGTTATAGTCGCCCTAAAGTAGCCTTTAGAAGGAGCCTTTAGAGTACCCTTCAACCCCTAAACCCTCTACCCTACACCCTAAAACCCCCAAACCCTAAACCCTGAACCCTAACCCTAACCCTTAAGCCCTAAACCTTAAAGCCTTAACCCCTTAACCCTAAACCCTATAAACCCTATAAACCCCAAACCCCTATAGATCCCTTAAAGGAACCCTTTAAAGGTAACCTGAGGACCCAGCTCCAAAGACCCAGAGGGGCAGTGAGCTCTGCGGCGTTGAACACCTCGGCCTCGATGCAGACGCCCTCCTGTCAAGGGCCCGGTAGGCTCCAAAACCCGTTGGGGTTGAGGGTTTAGGGTTTAGGGTTTTGGGTTTAGGGTTTAGGGTTTTGGGTTTAGGGTTTTGGGTTTTGGGTTTAGGGTTTAAGTTACCATAAAAAGGAAACCACAAGGGAGCTATGAGGGTTCCTTGTTCATTTAACGGTATAGGAGTTTAAGGTTTAAGTTACCATAATAAGGGATCTATGAGGGTTCCTTGTTCATTTAGGTTTAAGTTACCATAGTAAGGAAACCATACTATGTACTATAGATCCTATTATGGTAACTTACATGAAGCTCCTTAACGAGCATCCCTTTTGCGTCCTCAGGTTTGGTTTAAGGCCTTAATAGTTAGAATAGGGTTTTGAGGTACATTATGGTATAATGACAGTAAGGAACCCTAGGAATAGTATTGGTCTTTATTTAGGCTACATTAAACCCCTTCTGAGTTCCCCTTTAAGGGATCCTTTAAGGGTTCCTTTGAGGGCTCCTTTGAGGGATCCTCTAAGGCTCCTTTAAGGGCTCCTCTAAGGGTCCTTTAAGGGTTCCTTTAAGGGTCCCTTTAAGGGCTCCGTGAAGGGTCCCTTTAAGGGGTCAAACGTCCTTTAAAGGGATCTATAAGAGTTCTACAAGGGGCTTAGGGTTTAGGATTTAGGGTTTAGGGTTCAGGGCTTAGGGTTTAGGGTTCAGCAACACCCCTTAAGATTGGGGACTAGGGTGGACTAGGGCTTAGGGTTTAGGGTTCAGCAAAGCCCCTTGAGTTTAGGTACTAGGGCGAACTCTGGTTTAGGGTTTAGGGTTCAGCAAAACCCCTTCAGTTCAGGGTCTGTGGTTTAGGGTTTAGGGGTTCAGCAAAACCCCGTGAGTTTCAACGTATACTCTGCACTTAAAGGGTGTGGGAGCCTCTCGTCTTTTAGCTGTTTCGAGGTGATGATGAGAGGCGAAGATTGACTCGTGTCATGAACAACAGAGTCGCTAAGTTGCATTCCGAAAGCTGATGTTCTTATACCGCATAGAGACTATGAAAGGGCGACAAGAGCAAGGAAGTCAGACCTCCAATATCCACATAGATGGAAGCCAACACGAAAGAACCTCCTAAACATGTTCGCAGAAAAATGATAGCAATTGCAGGATGGATCAGTATGCATAATATCACGCCGAGTTCAAGGCTTGCAATACCCTGATAACTGCGTCCGAAGCCACCGCAAATCCTCATAAACCCCTTGTCAACCATGTCAAAGACTTCTGACGAGCACCTCTGAAAAGAATCCCCTGTGGACTGCCTTTCCACCCCCTTATGGACGCTGGTTGAACAACCCTACAGTCCTACGGTCCTATGTCCTAAACACTAACACTCTAAATCCCTAAGTCCGACAACCTTATAGAACCTTACGGTAGCCCTTGAAGCTAGACCCTCAACCCTGAACTCCGTACAGGAACCCTCGAGAAATCCTAAAACCTTAAAATAAATTCAACCAGCTAAAAAGGCCTACGTCCTAAAGCCTTGAGATATTATTAACACAAAAACCTTAAAAGCCTTGAAAATCCTCAAAGACCAACCACCCCCTGAAATCCTTGAAGCAACCCTAAACCCTAAACCCTAAACCCTAAAGCCCTAAATCCTAAACCCCTACTAGCCCCTAAAAACCCTAAAAAGCCTTAAAGCAACGAAAAGGGGCCTAAATCCTAAACCCTATAATAGATCCCTTACTTTAAAGGAACCCATATAAAACCGTTTTCAAGGAACCTCTGAAACCGGAAACCCTAAGCCCTTATAAGCCTTCAAGCAACCCACTAGGGCCCCTCCGAGGGGGGCCCCTATATTTTATCCTTATAATCGCCCTTATAACAAAAAAATGAAACAAAAAAATCCTGTAGGGAGGTGTCTTCCTTTAAAAAAGCGAGAACCCAAAGAAATAATTGGTTAATACTTTTCGTTTCGTGGTAGCCCTTATAGACCCCTTGAAAGGAACTCTATAGAACCCCTTTTTGTATCCTAATTGCTAAGGCCCGGGTACCCTAAACCCTAACACCGAGTGCCTAAGTATTGGGGCTTTTGGACCCTGAGGGACCCCTTAAAGGAACCTTTACTTAGCTGCTTGAGTTCATAAGACCCAAAAAGTGGACACTTTTAGTTTTATAGTGGGGAATAGTATCCCAAAAAGCGTAAAGTGTATCCACTCAGCTACTAAGCCTAAGCCCCCTGTATCAAAAGGCCTCGGAGGGCCGGGATTCCGAGTTGAAGCGGCCGGCGGCGCAGCCGCTGCAGCTGGAGGCGCCCTGGACCCCGACTCTTTTGAAAGGGCTCCCTTAAGGGCTTTAGGGGTTCCGAATAAGGGTCCGGGGATCTTCCGAGGGTTCCTTTAGAAGGATCCATAGACCTTCCAAAACCCCGTAATTAAGGAATATACCTTAAATCATATTAGGGATCCTACTATAAGTTAAGCCATATTCCTGAATTAAGGGATTTTGGAGTCGGGTCTTAGGGTTCCTTTAAAGGGATCCAGAAGGGTTCCTGTGAAGGGACTCATAAGGGTTTAGGGTTTAGGGAGGATTTGGGGGTTTGAGGTTTCGATTGCTGTAAGGATTCCTGTAATTTTAAGGTTTTGGTGTTGAGGGTTGAGTGTTTGTGGTTTTAGTGTTAGGGTTTTGGGATTCTGAGGAGGGGTTCCAAAGAACCCCGAAGAACAGAATATGAAACCCTTATGTGGCAATCTAAGTGCCTGGCATCCCTTTTTGCAAGGGCTTTAGCAGTTTTAAAGGGCTTGAAGCAAATCTTGCAAGGGCTGTAGCAGGCTTGTTCATAGTGGTGATATTGTGCAGGACCTGGCAGCTTTCTTGCCCGGGCTGTAGCAGGCTTCATATAGGTCGTGGAAGCTTTTCATAGGTTGATGTACTTGACGAGGGCTGCAGCAGTCTCAGCACGGTTGTAGCTAGGGCCGCACCTCCCTCTACAGGAACCCTGATAGAACTCCTATAGATCCGCGAAAGCCTTAAAGGAACCCTTATAGAACCCTACTTAGAGGCCCAGGGGCCTTTGTAAGTAGAGTAGAGTTATAAGTACCCTAAATGGAGTTACCGGAATTATAAGCCTACTTATTCTAACCGACTTACTAAGTCCCCTGGGCCTCTAAGTATATTACACACGCGAGCCTCCCTGGTCGTCCAATAGCCCTTGGGGCAAGGAAGACCTCGGCGTGTAGGAGCTTTCAGGGCTTAGGCTTTCCAAGGTGTAGAGTTCTGGGTGGTTTCTCACTGGCCCAAAACCCAAGGAAATAAAAGTTGAAACTTTCAGAATCGACTACCTTATAAGAACCCCAAAAGTTGAAAAGTTGAGTCTACAGCCAATAAGGTTTAGGGTCTGGGTGTGTAGCGGTAAAGGGTTTGGGGTTTAGGGCCTGAACCCAAACTTTGCAAAATTTTAGAGCATCTTCGAAGTTTCCTTGATTCAGGGGTCACTCTGCCAAACCTGAATTGGGAGTTTCCGAAAATTAGGGGTACCTTATTTGGGGGTCCTTATAATAAGGATCCTACTATTTAGGGTACTATATTAGGGTCCCCTATTTTCGGAAACTCCCGATTCTGAACTGAGAACTCTGACCCCGGAAGTGCCAAAAGCACAAGCAAGCTCCAGTTATTCTTCCCGGTACTCCGCCGCTAGCAGCACGTTTGCAATATCCCTCTGACTGCGTGCACATGCCAGCATCAGAGGCGTCTGCCCACGCCGGTCCTTCACGGCTGTGTCAGCTCTAAATTCAAGGAGCAAGCACACCACGGCCAGATGGAAATGAGAGGCACACAGCCTGGGTTGTTCTTGGAGGCACCCTTCCTAAGAATGCACTATACGATGTGATTGTCAATATCCTTCTTGTTCCTTCTTAGATTCCAAGACGGAACTATTCGAATGTTACTTGTAAAAGAAAGATCTACTCAAGAGCGACTCAGAAGCAAGGCGGTTAAACCACGCTTGTCGGATGCCTCCGTGTTGGCGCCGGCCTCCAAGAGCAATCGCGCGGTCTCCGCATAGCCATGACCAGTTGCGCGAAGGAGTGCCGTTTGGCCTAGGACCCTAAACCCTAAACCCGAGAACCCCAAATCATAAAACCCTAAACCCTAAACCCCGGAACCCTAAGCCCATAAACCCAAAATCCTAAACCCCCAAATCCTAAACCCCCAAATCCTAAACCCCTAAACCCTAAACCTCTAAACCCTGAACCCGGTTTAGGGGCCAGGGTTAATCCTGCCATTTTTTGAAATCTCATGTACCCCAAACCCCTAAACCCGAATCCCGACACCCTAAACCACCCCAACCCCAAACCCGAAACCCCTTAACCCGGAATAACCTACCTTTTTAAGGACTTATATAAGGAAATCATAATAAGGAACCCTAAAAAGTAGGTTATTCAGTACCCCTAAGCCTCCTTATAGATCCCTTTAAAGGAACCCTTATGGATCCCTTTAAAAGCCCCTAAGCCTCCCTAAATTAGAGAGCTGCTTCGCCTCGCGAGTCGGGCCGGTCCAGATTGGCACGAGCCTCCACAAGCCTATACTGAGGGCTTACAGGGGTTCAGGCTTATGGCTTTGGGGTTTAGGGTTTAAAGGAACCAAAGATTACAAAATTCTGAACTTAAGTATAACAGGTCCCAAAAAAAAACCCAAAAAAAGTAGTCCTAAACCCTAAACCTTAAACGCCTTAAACCCTAAACCTATACTGAACTTAGACCCTAGCAAGAATTATAATTTTAGCTGTTTCTTAGGGATTAAAGGAACCAAAGATTAAAAATTATTTCTAAGTGCCCCTATTTCTTAGGGATTAAAGGAACCAAAGATTAAAAAATATTTCTACGTACCCCTAAGAAGCAAGCGGACGACCTTCGCATGACCTCTGTCACAGCTGTGAACAAGAGCTGTTCCGCCGGCGTCCTTTAATTAGGGCTCATGGTTTGAGGTTCAGCATTAACCCTAAACCCTAAACCCCTAAACCCTAAACCCTAAACCCTAAACCCAAACCCTAAACCCTAAACAGTTTGAGCAGTTTATAGTAAACCCCATAAATTTGGAACCCGGATTAAGGCCAAATAGTGCTGGGATTACCTATACATTACTCTTAAGGATTGAGGCTATTGGGTTTCCAACTTTTGGGCTTCTACTGTAGGGTTTAGGGACGCGGGTTGAGGAGTCGTTGGGTTCAGTGTTTAAGATTCGCGGGAGTCCTGTACCTCCATGTCAGCCTTTGCAGCCAACAACAATCCCACCAGCTTCACATGACCTAGGGTTTAGGGTTTAGGGTGTACGGTTTGGGTTTAGGGTTTAGGGTTTAGGGACCTAGCTCACGGCTGGGATAGGATTCAAATCTACATGTTTATCCGTGATTGGGTTTAAGTACCCATAAAAATGTAAAATGCTACCCAACTACGACAAAGGTACCTCTGCGAGCTACACAGAGTAGAGCTGTCTGGCCAGCAGAAGTTTCCACATCTGCGTCTGCACGAGCATCTAGAAGTAAAGCTACAATCTCACGGCGGTTCCGGTGCGATGCAAGGAAGAGGGCCGTCTGGCCGTGCTTGTTTTGCAAGTCCCTGGCAGCACCCATTTCCAGCAGAAGGCGCACATTCGACTCAAATCCGTTCTCGGAAGCCAAAATCAACACGGTGTTGCCAGCATTATCTTGCAAGTTCGCGTTAGCACCGGCTTCCAGAAGCAACCGCGCAATAGGTGAGTTGCCCTCAACACAAACGGACATCAGCGCTGTTCGACCATCCTCCTTTGTGAGATCTTTGTCCGCGCCAGCTTCCAACAGCCTGGGTTCTTGTTAAGCAATTTCATTCAAGTTCCCATAATAAGGAAACTCTACTATGGAAACTTGCACTAAACCTCAAACCCCGAAACTCCCACACCCTAAACCCTAAACCGTAGAACCCCAAACCCTACAACCTAAACCCTGAACCCGTAAACCCTGAACTCCTCAACCCTACAGCCCAAACCCTAAACCCCGAAACCCTAAATTCCTTAATATAGCGGCCAAAATAATTACCAATACTATTGCTATTCCAACCCTTATAGTAGCCCTCACAGTAGCCCTTATAGGCTCCTTCAAAATGAGCTCTTAAAGAACCCTAGAGCCCAGCAGCAGAAGCACAACTTCACGTGGGCGCTGCTGGGCCGCGCATGCGCAAATTAGTGGTGAACTCATTGACCAGCCTGGATCGTCCGAGGGCTCCTTTTAAAGGGATCCATAAGGGCTCCTTTAAAGGGATCCATAAGGGTTCTTTTAAAGGGATCCAAAGCGTTCCTTTAAAGGTATCTTCCGAGGTTTCAGGGTTTAGGGTTTAGGAGTTTAGGGTTCTTTCTTTTAGGTTTAAGGGTTTGGGGATATATTATACTATAATATACTATAATTATACTAAGGGTTCCGAAGGTTCCTTTAAAAGGATCCATAAGGGTTCCTTTAAAGGGATCTACAGGGGTTCTATAAGGGGGTTTAGGGGTCTAGGGCTTGAAATAAGGTTTAGGGTTCAGGGTTTGGGGGTTTAATATAAGGGCCTTACTAATGAGAATAAGGTTTTGGTGATATACTATACTATAATTTTTAATGAGGGTTCGGGGATCTTCGAAGGTTCCCTTAAAACGATCCATAAGGGTTCCTTTAAAGGGATCTATAAGGGTTCTGGAAGGGGGTTTAAGGGGTTAGGGCTTTTTTAGGCTTTAGGTTTTAGGGTTTATCCGCGCGCACCACCACGCAAGACGTGTGGTGTGGTGCGCGCCCAGGTTCACTGAGCCACCCAACCCACCCACCACTTTACCTTTGTCGGGTTTAAGGTTTTTCTACCCCCCAACCCCCGTATCAAAGGGGTTTTACCAGGCTTGCTTGGAGAGCGGCCCAGTGGCTTGGAATGGTTCTGGGAAGGGTCCCCTACCAGGAGTGCTTCTGGCTCCCTTCACAAAAAAAGCCCTGCCACACCCCGCCAGGACACCAAGACGATCTGGCAGGACACCCCGCCAGTACACCCCGCCAGGAAACCCTGGCAGGAAACCGAGCCAGGACGGCCTGCCAGGCCATCCCGCCAAGACACCGGCCAGGATGATCTTGGCGGGGACACCGTTGAAGGTTCCGTTTTGGTGAAAAAGTCTTTTCGTGAGAGCATTACAAAAATTGACCATTTTGATGCTTTTGTAGGATTCCCCCCATTTTCTAGCTCGCTTCACAGAGAAGCCCCGCCAGGACGCTCCGCCACGACACTAAGACGAACCGCCAGGACACCACGCCAGGACAGACCAAAGGGTCCTTCGAGCTCCCAGGGCATACGAGTCCAAGGACGGTCTGGAGGCTTACGATGGGTAGGACGAGCCCCCGCCAAGACACCCCGCCCGGACGCTTAGCAGGACGAGAAGGCTGGGCCCTTTCGGGCAAAAGCTGAAAGGTTACGGGAAGGGGGAGGAGGGATTACGGGTCCCTTACAGGACGACCCTGGCAGGGACGCCCGCCAGGATAAGGTTGCGACCGCTTGTTCCCAATGTTTAGGGTCATATAGTTCTGTCATTTCCAGCACGCGCAGACCCGTGCGCCAGCACCACATGGGAGTTTCCGAAAATAGGGGACCCTAATCTAGGACCCTAAATAGTAGGATCCCTATTATAAGGGCCCCAAAGTAAGGTACCCCTAATTTTCGGAAACTCCCATATAGGAAGGTGCTGGGGCTCCTCGCTCGACTGTCCCTCGCTCCGGAGCCTGCTGCATTGAGTGCAGCGACGCTCGCCGCCGGCAAACGCGGTGCCCGCTGCTCGCTTAAGTTCAGGGTTTAGGGTTTAAGGTTTAGGGTTTTAAGGGTTCCTTTAAGGGTGCCTGTAGGGGGCTCTTTTTGAGGTATTTTAAGATTTAGGGTTTGAGGATATGGGGGTTGGGGGTACAGCGGTTTTAGGGTTTAGGGTTCAGGGTTTGGGGTCAAATACAGGGGCCTTAACAATTAGAATAGGGTTTTGGGGAGAAAAAAATTTTATATATATATATATATATATATATTTATATTTATTTATTTATTTATGTACTTATATTTTCTAAATATTTTTAATAAGGAACCCCCACAACAGTATTGGTAGGATCTTCCCAGGGTTCTTTAAAAGGATCCATGACGGTTCCTTAAAGGGATGCATAAAGCTTCCTTTAAAGAGATCTGTAAGGGTTCTATCAAGGGTTTAGGGTTTACGGTTTCGGGTTTAGGGTTCACGGTTTATGGCTTAGGGTTTAGGGTTCAGGGTTTAGGGTGTAGGGTTAAGCGTTTAGGGTTCAGGGTTTAATATTGGGGCCTTTTTTCTGGAATAGGGTGTGGGGACATATTCTCTGGTTCTGTAAAAGCATCCATAAGGGTTCCTTTAAAGGGATGCATAAGGGTTCCTTCAAAGGGATCTACAGTAGAAGCCAGAAAGTTGGAACATCAATATCCTCATGCCCTTAAGGTAGAGTATAGGGGATCCTAGCACAAATCCTCCTAAACCCATGTTCCAACTTTCTGGGGTTCACTGTATNACAGTAGAAGCCAGAAAGTTGGAACATCAATATCCTCATGCCCTTAAGGTAGAGTATAGGGGATCCTAGCACAAATCCTCCTAAACCCATGTTCCAACTTTCTGGGGTTCACTGTATAAGGGTTCTAGAAGGGGTTTAGGGTTTAGGGTTCAGGGCTTTACGGGTGCGTGTAAGGGCTCCTTTCTAAGGTTCCTCTAAGGGTTCATTTAAGGGGCTCTGTTTGGGGTTGCGGGGTTTAAGATTTAGGGTTTGGGGATATGGGGTTTAGGGCTTAGAGACCCTAAACCCTAAACCCTAATGAACCCAGATCTTCCAAAGTCCCTTCCTCAAGGAATACTTAGAGGTCCAGGGGACTTAGTAAGTAGGTTATAGGCAGAGTTATAAGTACCCCAAAATGGAGTTACCCCAATTATAACCCTATATACTTATAACCGACTTACTAAATCTCATGGGCCTCCAAGTATACCTTTAAATCATACTTTTTGATGGCAGGATTCTGGGTCCCAACTCAAACCCTAAACCCCTAACCCCATATCCCTAAACCCTAAATCTTAAACCCCTTTACCCCAAAAAGAGCCCCTTAAAAGGAACCCTTAAAGGAGCCCTCGCAAGAAACCTTAAAGCAACCCTTTAAGCCCTGAACCCTAAACCCCTTATAGAACCCTTTGAAGCCTTATGCATCCCTGTAAAGGAACCCTTATGGATCCTTTCCTTGAAATAAGATGTTGGAAGATACGAGCCTCCTTTGGCATTCTTGTCCGCACCAGCTTCGAGCAGCAGGCGTACCATCTCAGCATGACCTTTCCTGAGTTCGTCTTAAGGACTCTAGGTGGAATGGGGTTTAGGATTTTAGGGTTTAGTCTAAGTTGCCATAGTTGGGATGTGGTTTCACATGGTTTCCTTATCATGGTAACTTTTAAACCCTAAACCCCAAACCCCCCATTTCTTTGCTTGAAGTCCTGAGCTTGAACCCAGATTCCGGCATGCAGAGATCAGAGGTGTAACACTGCCTTAGTTGCTGAGTTCATAAGCCCCAAAAAGTGTACACTTTCAGTTTTATAGTGGGTAACATTATCCCAAAAAGTGTAAAGTGTATCCACTCAGCTACTAAGCTGCGCAGCTGTGTGTCTGCATTTGTCTGAGCACTGGCGGCCAGAAGGAGCCGGGCAAGCTCTGTATTGCCTGTCCTGAGTTCTTCTCGAAGAAGGTTTAGGGTTTAGGGTTTTTAAGGGCTTTAGGGCTTGGGGGCTTATGAACTTTTAAGGTTTAGGGTTTTAAAGGGCTTTAGGGCTTTAGGGCTTCGGGTGATGGATTTCGTAAGTTGGAATACCATGGTAAGGGATATGGCTTTCTTAGGGTTGTAGCCTAGACGAAATTTCCTAATATAGGGGCCTTAATAATTGGAATAGGGTTTTGGGGTATATTATACTACAATTATAACAAGGAGCCCCCAAAACAGTATAGCAAATTATCAAGGCCCCTGTATTAACAAAACCCAGTTTCTCGGCTGCCAGCGACAATGGGGTGTGCGACCTGCCCTTCAAGTTTGGCGCTGCCCGTCTTTGCAACAAGAAATCCGCAATAGCAAGATGGCCATGACCACACGCATGCAGCAGAGGGCCTTAGACAGTATTAGCAGGGCTTTGGGATTCTAAATCTCTATCAAGCTGTCGCTGGAGGCACTTATTAGCCAGATCCTGAGGACTAATAGCCTGGCCTGCCTCCAAACTGGAGAAATGTCTGATCCAGATCTGTTCTGCCTCCTCATGCGTCCGTGCAGGCTCCCCATCAGCATTCAGGGTAGTTGTCAAAAGTAAGGTCCCTTTTTGGGAACCCTAAAAAATAGGTGCCGCCGTATTATAATAGGGACCCAGAAAGGAATCATAATTTTGACAACCACCCATTATAGTAGAGCAATAATCCGGAACGCTGAGGAATAATGTCACTCATTATGCAGCTTCTATCGGAAGGTTTCCATAATATGACCCTAGTATGGGGACCCTATTACGACTTCCCTGAAAAAATCACAAACTAACACGCCCTGGCTTCCCATGTGCCTTAATATCCGGATACAACCCCTGTATGTTTATGATATCAAACCCCTAATCGAAGTATCAAGGCCCGCTTTAACATCGGACCCTTATAGTAACCCTTGAAAGGACCCCTGAGCCCTTTCGAACTATATACCAAGGCCCCGAGAGGATCCCTTGAAAGGACCCTTAAAGGAACCATTATACCCTAAACCCCAAGCCAGGAACGCTTAAAAGGGAATCCTAAACCCTAACCCCCTTTCGAGTAGAAGAAGGCCTTGGCCCTGGCCGTCTCGGAGGTTCTGATCGGCACGAGCTTGCACCAACATTCCTGGGCTTTTAAGTAACCAGGGAGAAAAAAGTATAAACTTCTTTTCATAATGGTTCCCTTAAGAAAAAAAGTATTAAAGGATGGTACTCCAAAGCCCAGATTCTTACCATCTCTAGGAAGCCTGAAGGTTGACGCTGTTAGGGTTGAGGGTGTAGAGGCTTTAGGGCTTTACTGAACCCTAAACCCCTAAACCCTACACCCCTAACTAAACCCTAAACCCTAAACCCTAACCCCTAAACCCTAAACCCCAAACCCTATACTATAGCCCTAAGCCAAACCAGTTGCTTCATGAAAACAATTCTCCAGGTGGCCTTTGGCAGATGCTCGCGCAAGAGGTGTGCAGCCAGAGCTTAACAAGTCTTTATCTGCACCGGTCTCCACGAGATATTGCTGCATATCCTGTGCTTTGCAGTAACCAGGGAGAACAAAGTACAGACTCTTAAATTTCATAATGAACCCAGTATCTGCATGATGGCTGCCCCGAATTCCTCTGCGATATGCCCCATTCCGGCCCGGGTGTCTGTTCTCCCACAAAACCTGCAGGAATCGATTCGGAGATCACGGGCTTCGTTCTTTAGGGTCCAGGTGGGGTTTAGGGGCACCTTGTAGGCTTCCTTTAAGGAATCTATAGGGTTCAGGGTTTGGGGTGTTTGGGGGTTTAGGGTTTAGGATTCTGGGTTTAGGGCATATAGGGTTTTGGGTTAATGGGTTTACGGTTTGGGACTATTGGGTTTATGGCTTCGGGTGTAGGATTGTGGGGGCTAGGGTTCAGGGTTTAGGATGGATTCACTGGCGCGGGCTTCCCTCGACCCTCAACCCCTAAACCCCTAAGCCTTTCACCCCTGAACCCCGAACCTTAGACCTTAAACCCTAAACCCATTAACCCTGAGGCTCAAACTTCCTGAAGCCTAATCCTACAACGCTAAACCGTTAGAAGGCTGAAACCCCTACTGCACGTATAGAGCCCTTAGAGTACCCTTGAAGGAACCCCTTAGAGGAATTCTGAAAGGAACCCCAAAAAGAGCCCTAAACCGAAGGAACATAGCTCTTAAACTAACAGGGTAGAACCCCGAGCCCACTAAAGTTATACTGTAGAGCCCTTATAATACTGCGCCGGGCCGATAGTTCGACCCACTATAGCTTGAACATGCTACAATACCCAGCCCCCCCATCACCCCACCCTCTTCCCCATAGACTCCTAGCACATGTCAGCCCTGGTGCCTCCTCNCCGATAGTTCGACCCACTATAGCTTGAACATGCTACAATACCCAGCCCCCCCATCACCCCACCCTCTTCCCCATAGACTCCTAGCACATGTCAGCCCTGGTGCCTCCTCCGGAACTAAACAACTCCTAGCACATGTCAGCCCTGGTGCCTCCTCCGGAACTAAAAAGTATTCAGCACATGTCAGCCCTGGTGCCTCCTCCGGAACTAAAAAGTATTATATTTTTAAAACGGGGTAGAAATTACTCCACTAGCCTGCGTAGGGTAAACGACACTTTGAGGTACTCCGCTACTCCGCAAGAGCGTGTGTGTTAGATAGTACACATGTAGCTCGAAACTTTCGGCCCGGGGATGCCTTCGGCAACCGTTTCTAGAGGGGGATGTCTGTCTCAAGGACCACGGACATGACCAAAGATGCCCTTGACCTTNGCTATACAGCTTCTGAGCAGATACACTTAGCGTCTACAGCAACATGCAGAGCATGAGGGGTCCGCAGGTACAGATTTTTTAGTCTGAAACGCCTTGCCGTGAGCAGCATGAAGTTTGGAGCCGATAGTCCAGCACAATTCGCAGTTCCTGAAACGGTGCACTCAGCTTCCATATAGGATGGCAAGATCTTAACATGCGTTTCGCGAAACCTGCAGCCTGCAACGCCTGACCTGAGACCGCGCCAAAATGCAGGCTGCCTTCGGCAACCGTTTCTAGAGGGGGATGTCTGTCTCAAGGACCACGGACATGACCAAAGATGCCCTTGACCTTGAAGCTATACAGGTTCTGAGCAGATACACTTAGCATCTACAGCAACATGCAGAGCATGAGGGGTCCGCAGGTACAGATTTTTTAGTCTGCAACGCCTTGCCGTGAGCATCGGCAGGAATAAAGTTTCGTCGCACTGGCTATACCATCATGCGGAGGACGCGGAGTACCAGGAAGGCCTGGCTAGCGGAGGAATTAATCCACCGGAATAA
>BGNK01000537.1:136690-156620 GCA_003297005.1 Symbiodinium sp. clade A Y106
ACTATCCCCCTTGACTCTACATATTGCCATTGCATTCACGCAGCTGCTGCTGTAGGGCACGGTGCAAGTCGGGGGCTGGCGCAGGATGAGTTCTGATGCAGTCACATACAGCTTGCTTCGCAGTTTTGTGATGTAGTACGGCTGCTTGATGACGAAGCACCAGTTGGAGAATCTGAAAGCCAGTTGACAGATTTTTGAAAGCTACGATTGTCTGGGACAGGGCATTCGACAAATCTGCGGCATTGTGAGCGATTGCCCGTCATATATGAGGATCTCTTCCTTTTTCAGCAGTGCATGGCATCTGCCGCGATGGTTGTTGCCATGAGTGGTGCCGTGGGGCACGCGATGTACATGCCCTGTGTCGTGGTATGGTGGAAGAGCTTTGGCAAGGCTCTGTATCTCCGGGTTTATGGGTGCTGAAACCGTAAGACCTCTGGATGGTCAGAAGCTTGGCAAAGTGTCATTCCTGCTCGAAGTCGATATGACTATGCGTTCTTATCTCGCTGGCTCCGTGCTGCTAGAAGCTTCTGCTTCATGGGCGACGACGTTTTTGTTGTCCAACATGGCCGACGTGCTCGTGATTGTATGCGCTTTATGTAGGTTTCATGGTAGTTGCCGTCAGGGCTGCCATCACACACAAATCTTCATGGATCAATACACCAAAGCTCTAAATCCGGTAATTAACCCCAAAGTCAAGCCTGATCGTCCCTAAACCCCTCAACCCCCTAATCTTTAAACGGCCCTGAAATCTAAGCACAGGTACTACCTCGGCTTGGACAACACAGCGGAGGAGAGGTTGATCCTAGAGGTGAAGACCCCTGAGCAGATCGAGGCGGGCCAATCCGAAGCCTACGTGATGGAGTTTAGCGTTTAGGGGGAATCTTTACTCCGTTTTTGCTTTCCCTTCTCTCTTTGTCTCTCTCTCTCTCTGTCTCTGTCTCTGTCTCTGTATGTCGTTCTCTCTCTCTCTCTCTCCCTCTCTCTCTCTCTCTCTCTCTCTCCCTCTCTCTCTTTGTAACATCTCGGAGTGCGACTCTGTGCGTGTACAGTGTATGCATGCATATATATATATATACATACATATATATATATACACATACATATATGTATATAATGTATATATACATAGATACACATATAGAGATGTTCACGCACGTACGCGCACACACACACACATATGTGTACACGAATAGTTGGCTGCCTGACTGCTTGCCTGCATACATACATACATACATATGTCATACATACATACATACATACATACATACACACGCGGATCCATGGGTCCATCCATCCATCTATCCATCCCTGCGCCCATCCATCTATCCCTGCGCCCCTGCGTCCATCCGTCCGTCCGTCCATCCGTCCGTCCCTCCATCCATGCATGCACACATTCACGCATACCTACATACATACATACGTACATACATACATACATACACATTCGTTCATTCCATCAATCGAACGATCGTTCATTCGTACATGCCTGCCTGCACAACATATAAGAAATTACTCACATACACATTTACATTTCACACAGACACATACGTGCTTACAAAATCTTAACACACATACATACCTACCTACATACGTACCTTCGCACAGACATGTGGGTATAGTATACTTAAGAACTTGTTGCCGTTCGTTCAGGTTTGGATAGAGTCTTCTGTTACACGACCAACAAGTAGACACTGTTTTCGGTTCGGCCGGCTTCTCATTGAACACGTCTTCTGTCAGACAGCGGCATCTTAAGGTCAAGTGCTTTGGAGTTCTGATTTCAACATGGCTTGGCTTGGATTGGTTGGTTTTGGCTTGTGTTCACTTTGGTCTAAGGGTCCATGTACCCAAATAGTAGATACTTTGGCTTCAAAGTAGTCCCTCTATAGGTACTTTGGGGCCGAAGTCTGTTGAGGCCAATGTATATTAATATACTATTTGGGTACACGGACCCTTAGGCTCGGTTTAATCGCTCACTTCACCATCCCCAGAAATCCTAAAGTCCTGGACACTAATTCCCGAGCCCTCGAGCCCAAACGTGGTGTCGTAAAACCGAAACCTGCCTACGATGTTCAGCACGACTACTCCAACATCATGTCTGTATTACCATTGCGGAGGTTACCACAACGAACTTGGCAGCTCAAGTCCTTGAGCCTAACATGTACAGCTAAACTCAAAACAACTTCTCACCTCTGCTCCGAACCTTACCCAGAGGCTCCATGTATAGTACCATTATGGAATTAGGGCCCGAAAGACCATCCATATTATGGCTTTGGGGACCTAATTCCATAATGGTAGTATATATGGAGCCTCTAGGTTATAAACCCTGAGCCCAAATCCCTAAAGCCTCATAAAGCCTTGCAAAACTAGGTTTCCCAGCAGTACCCTTTTGCCATTGTTCTTTGTAGGCTCCCTTATTATTAAAACCAAATAGTAGGAAAAAGGGTAGGTACCCTTATTATTACGGGGCTACTGGGGAGCTTATAATAGAAGAACTGAGACCCTCGAGACGCCTTCTCAAAGCCAGGGCATGCGGGCAGCCTGCAAGCTGGTGCGGCCCCCTATAACCAAGAGGCTCCATATACACTAAGGGGCACTTTCAGGGTCCCGTTACGGGTTCCTTTAAGGGGTCGTTTAAGGGTTCTATAATGTTTAGGGAATAAGGCTCCATATATACTATTGTTATGGAGTTTTGTCCTTAAACCCATAAGGATGGTCTTTTGGGGCCCTATTCCATAATGGTAGAAAATAGGGAGCAGCTAGGAAACGGTCCGAAGACTTCGGGTCCCCGAGCAGAGCTTGCAGGGTTTAGGGTTCAGGTTTTCCCCAGTGTAGATGTAGATCATAGATCCCCTAAGACCCTAGTCTAATGATTCGGGCCTCGATATTTCCTCTGACTCCTATGCGGCTCTCGAAAATTGATGTAAGGTCGTTTATGTTGCTTATGGCTTTTGGGGTTTACGTGGCGTAAACTGTGGAACCACGTAGATGGCAGAGCGCTGCAGGGTTCCCTTTTCTAAGGTCGATCGAGGCCCGTGCTCCTGATTTTTCCTCGGTTTTCCTTAGTCCACGCAAACCGTCGTGGGGGTTTAGGGTTTACCCTAAGGCGCTAAGGACTCATATTTTCAGGCTTTTGGGCTTAAAGACCATATTATATAAGGCTTTTGTGCCATTTTGAGCCTTAGGGTTAGGGTTTAGGGCAAAGCCAAATGTGATGAACCTTCAGTGCTTGAATTGCACTGGGTTTTGGGTTCCTACTCGGTCGTTGTATTTAGAGCTTACGAAATCAGGCAGCCGTCAAACGGAGATTGAAATTCTGCGTGGGGAGAGGGAGTTGCTATTTATTGCCTACTGCTATGCTGGATCATGACTGACTCCGTGGATATTAAAAGTTGATGGGGCGGATGTTTTGTTAGGTGTATATAGACACATTTACTCATATACCATATATCACGTGTGCATGTGTAATTATAGCATTTGTCGATATACATGTGTGAACAGGTATACATTCATGCGGATATATCGGCTTTTGTCCACCTACCCGACGTATGTCCGTCTGTACGTCTGCATGCCTTTGTGATTGTTTGTTTTTCTCTGCCTCTCTGTGTCTCTGTGGTTCGGTCTGTCTGTTGATCTGCCAACTGTATTCAGTTCCTCAGATAGACTCCATCAGTCAATCAAACAACCAATCGATCGCACGAACCGTCGGTCAATCCTGTGTGCGCTCGCACCGGACGCAATCGTGAGCCAAAGTGCAGTCATGAGGGACAGACCTAGACAGTGGGAACACTGTCATGAACAACTGTTGGTAACAGGCCTGGGAGCACTGTCATGAACCACTGTGGTCTGTCGTGTGCATGTGTGTGTGTGTGTGTGTCACCGTCGCGCTTTGTTCCGCCGGCCTAATTGCTTGGTGCCCTATAAGTCTTCAATGGTGTGCTCGCACATGCATATATGTAACAATGTTATTACATGTATATTTATTGAATGTATATGTCTATACTTCTATACACACGTTGTGTATGTTTACATATGTATATCTTTTTACGTGTGTGTATATATATACAAGCGTGTGCTGCGTATGTATCTAGTCTTTGGGTGTATATATATATATATGTATACATCTGTATGACTATATGCACATACATACATACATACATATATATATATATGTATGTATGTATGTATGTGCATGTACATGTCTATGTACATATACATATATAGAATTATACTTATATTTATGTTTTCGTTTACATTTATGCATGTACTTATACTTGTACTTACATGCACAATTATATAGATAATTAATTACACATGTCTGTGTGTATACAGGTGGGTCCAAAGATAGATGGATAGATAGATAGGCAGCTGTTGCAAGATTCCACGGCAGATGACTGTGCGATCACAACTAGCTCTCGTATTTTGCCAGAGGCACCTGAAACATCCTCCAGCTAAACCCCGGATGTTTGAAAGCGCCCCAAACCCCCTCCCTTAAACCCTGAAGCCCTATACCTCTGAGCAAACCTTGGACTAAGCTTATAATCCATATGCCCTGATTATACCCTACCATACCCAGAGGGTCATACGCCATCGCTTTAGTTTTGTGGTTCGCCTCTGCTACACGGGGAAGTAGGAAGTAGGTGCTCTACAAACAGGGTGAGGGTATGACCCCCTAGGTAGAATCCGACATAAACTGAACTATAACTTACTAAACCCCGATGCCTAAGCTCAAAGCCCCAAACCCTGAACCCCTAAACCTCCTAAACCCCAAAACCCTAACATAACCCCACTATCGAATCCTAACCCCTAACCCCCTAAACCCCTAAACCCCAAAACCCTAAACCCTAAACCCTACTATCGAATCCTACACGAACTAAGCCCCCAAGGCCCGAGCGACTCTCGAAGCCTGCGGTCGGGCAGTGGCGGCAGGCCTAAGGATGTGTTGTTCACCAACAACTGGGTTCTTAAAATACTGTTGATGGACAAAATCCTGCATGACCTTAAGGACTCTAAACTATGGGAATTGTGGTATATTCCTTATAATGGGTAATGCAGGATTTTGTCCATCAACAGTACGGATCTAGAAGGGTTCCTTTAATAAAAAGGGATCTATAAGGGATCTAGGGTTTAAGGCCTAAGGATGTGTTCACCAACAACTGCCCTAAGGGTCCAAAGCACCCAATAATCAGGTACTCGGGTTTGGGATACTACCCTAAGGCTCTTAGTGGGCTTTCTGGGGGAGGGTTTGGCCTTTGGGGGCTAAGGTTTGGGATCTCACTACGAGGGTCCAGGAGCCTTAGGGTAGTTATCTAGGTTTCTATTTTGGAGAGTATATGATAATTATAGGTATTTGGACCCTTATGGACTGACTGGATTCTTATAATTGGGATCTGTAAGGGTTCCTTTAAGGGTATACGGTTTATAAGGCCCAAGGATGTCTTCGCCAACTTTGGGTCTGGCGTTTACAGTTTAGGGCTTATAGGGCTTATGGGGTTTATAGGGTAAGGCTTTTTTTTCGGGTTTAGGGTTTAGAGTTCAGGGGTCTTTGTGGACTTTGTAAGGCTTCACAGGGTAGTATAGGATCATGGGCTTAGGCCTCAAGGGTTAAAGGGAGTGGGGTTTAAGGGTTTAGGAACGCCCTCAACGCTTGTCCATGTTTGATCTCATGAGGCTCTTTAGGCTTGGCTGTCGTCGTTCTTCCGGTGTACTGTGTATCTGCAGAGATGAGTTTACGATTGACCCAAAACCCTTAAACCCGAGACCCTACACCTCTAAACCCCTCAACCCCTAAACCCTAAACCCCTAAGCCCCTAAACCCCTAAATCCCTAAATCCCTAAGCCCCGAAACCCTAGACTCCCCCAAAACCGGAACCCTACAGAAAGCCTAAACCGTGAGACTGCTCCGAGTTCGTGACTTACAGTGCGGAATATGCAGGGATCCTAGAAGATACCTGAGCCTTGGAGTGACTGGAGCGACAGAGGCCCCACCATATATGCAACATGTACTGTACTTAAGCCCTGTGAACAGCAAACCTTTCACGTTAGGGTTTAGTTCAGTGTCGGGTTTTGAGATTAGGGTTCAGAAACCCTACGCCCAAACCCCAAAACACGAAGCCTTTTGCTGCGTCGCTTGGGGAGAGAACAGCGAGGTGTCACTACAGATGAGCTGGACAGGGTCGCACACGAGTTCATAGTGGAACATGGTGCTGGCCCTGGGTGCTGTGTTTTGGGTTTTGGGGCTTATTTTTGGTGTTTAGGATTAAGCCTTCCAGAGTGCTTCAGGGAAAGACAGTTAGATAGCGACATGGAGACAGGTATACTCGTGTGACTTCGCTATGCCACTACGCATGTGCATATGAAACGCGGTTAAACCCGTGCTAACTTTTGACGGGCAGCTACAATCAGGCGGGCAGACATACACAGGCATGCATATCTGTGGAGCTACATCTGCATCTCGATGTTTGCCACTGCCTTGGGTGTTTATACGATCACATCAAGCCTACGTAACATTTGTCTGCTTGTCAAGCCATACACCTATCCCTCTTTTGCCCCCCCGGGCCTTTACACATAGAGGCTCGTGCACATGCATTTCGAGGTGAGGTTTCCGGCTAGAAACTGAATTTAATGAGTGGTCAGGCATGACTGTTGTGGCTCACGAGCTTGCAAATTAACGGTGCAGTATCGGTTTAAGTGTGAGCGTGTGTGTGTGTGTGTGTCGCAGTGTGTCTGCCGGGAATGGGGCAGCAGACTTCATCAAACCTATACAAGCACTCTTTGATTGCACAAGGTCTCCCCTTTTGCGTGACGACAAAGACCACGCAGGTCTGCTAGGAAATTTGGGGTTACCCCAAACCCTCAAAACCCTAAGCTCAAACCCTACACCCAAACCCGAAAAATTTCATCGGTTCTTGTCCTGCCCGGAGACTCGCAGCTCAATTGTGGATACAGTCGTTTGTCGTAATATACCAAGACTTGCAAGCTCTGAACCCTGAGCCTTACACATGTTCCTCAAACCTTCAGACCCGCCTCCCTCCCCGCACGAGCCCTTATACTTCCATACAAACCTGGCACCTTAGTCTTGAAAACCGCCCAAACCCCAAAACCTAGACCCTAAACCCCAAAACCTAAACCCCAGGGATACAGCGGCCACTACACCAAGAAAAAACAATCTAAACCCCCAAATCTTGCACCCTAAAGCCCCAAGCCCCTAAACCCCTAAAAACCTAAACCCTAAAACCCCAAACCCTAAACCCTAAACCCTATTGAAAATCTTTCTTCCCCAAACCCTAAACCCTAAACCCCATGGACAAAGGGTCTTTCTTCTTTCCCGGCCTGGGAGGTGCCTATCCCAGTCCTTTGGGGCTCGCTCCTCAGTTCTTTTCAATCCTAAGGGTTTCGTGTTCGAGGTGGGTTCCTTAAAGGAATAGCCAGAGGGTTTAGGGGTTTGGGGTTTAGGGGCTTTAGGGTTCGAACCTTAAAGGTATAGCCAGAGGGTTTAGGGGCTTTAGGGTTCGAAGTGGGTTCCTTAAAGGTTTTGCCAGAGGGGGGTTTAGGCTTGGATAGTGAACGGGGGAACTTTAAACTTTTTGGCCTGATATATTAGCTCTATCTTAGAAAGTTTGAGCTTTTTGGGGCCCGGTTGTTGAAGAAGAGAATAGGGGCTTTAGGGTTTCGGGGCTTCGGGGCTGAAGTTCTGAAGGGATGTTTCACTGTTTGAGCTCGGAGAGCGGGCCAGGAAGGCAATGGAAGAAAGGGAAAGGGTAGAGGCTCTGTGGTCCATTCAGATTCGAGATTTTGGCATTCAGGAGTTGAGTCTTCATCAGATAGATCTAAAGCCCGTTTGTCCCTAAGATCCTCATTTCCAGACTTTCTTGGTCTTTGTGGGTACTTCAGAAGTATTGGGGGTGGGGGGGCTACGTCCAGGGCTGAGGTCTGTCAGGGTTTGGGGTAAGGGTTAAGGGCCTTTAGGGTTTAGGGTTTAGGGGTTTTAGGGTTTAGAGGTTTTCGGGTAGAGGGTTTAGGGCTTTTAGGGTTTAGGGTTTAGGGCATTTAGGGTTTAGAGGTTTTCGGGTAGAGGGTTTAGGGTTTAAGAGTGCTGAGGTACCTTGGATTTCCCAAGGCCATTTGCACAAGTGCCGATCGGCTGCACCCGGAGTTCCTGAGCTGGGTTTCTATGGGATTCAGTCTTCAGCGGGAAGCGCGGGGTCCAAAGTCATTTGCAGGTTCATTGCGGAGGTTGTGGTCATAGATGCTGGAGGGGATTTGGGCTTAGGATGCTCAGGAATTGGCATGTATAGGCTGTGCGCAGGTTATAACCCCAAGGGTCCAAGTACCTAATATTAATAATCATACACTCACCAAAATCCTAATCTACATAACTACTATCCTAAAAACCGGTACCTAATTATTGGGTCCTTTGCACCCTTAGGGATAATGCATGCGAGCCTAGAAGCTGCGTTTCGACCAGGGCCGTGCAAGTCGGTCCATGGATTTTGGAGTCAAGGGCTTGGCTTTCAAAGAACCCCCCAACTACCCTAAGGCTCCAAAGTTGTTCCTTTTGGGGTAGTATATT
Organism: Symbiodinium sp. clade A Y106; assembly: GCA_003297005.1. Lineage (NCBI taxonomy): Eukaryota > Dinophyceae > Suessiales > Symbiodiniaceae > Symbiodinium > Symbiodinium sp. clade A. The sequence continues at coordinate 145,260 of BGNK01000537.1, forward strand.
AGAGTCCCTAACCAAAAAAGAAGGGGACACCCAAAAAGGAACTCCTTTGGAGCCCCTGGGTACCCTCTAATATACCCCAAATACCCATTATTAAGGGCCACAAGGGATCTATTAAAGGGCCCTTGGGGGGTCCTGCTTTGTGGCGAGTTTAGGATTGATAAGTCTGGGGCCCGGTTGTTGCATTTGCAGACCAAGCGCTTCCCGCGATGAGCAGAAGCAAGAGCGAGAGCAGGAGCAGGATCCCCCCAAAGTGACAATAGAGACAAGCCTCTAACCCTAAACCCCTAAACCAATGAACCCTACTAAACCCCTGAACCCCAAAACCCTAAACCCTACCCCCAACTGTACAAGCAACTTTCGAGCTTTATTCGCGCAGGGGCCCCCAGCCCAATATCAGGGGAAGACAATCAACCTACCTTTGGTTTGTAGGAAATGGAAGAATGGTAGTAATAGTAGTTTATAATGGTACACCATTCCTCCATTCCCCCCTAAACCCTAAACCCCTAAACCCTAAACCCCTAAACCCTAAACCCTAAACTTCCCCATTCCTCCATTCCCTACTAACCAAAGGTAAGTAAAAGCGGCTTCCGAGGTCAACGAGATCGTTGGCCACGGTATTCCGGACCAGTGCAATGCTCGCACTCTTTATGTGGATGCACAACTTAGGATTTAGGGTTTAGATATAAGACTAAGAAGATTAAACCCTGAACCTTAAACCCTAAGCATAAGAACCCTGAACCCCAAACCCTAAGCATACGACCAAGATGCTATGCACCAGTACGTAGAAGCTGAGTCTTTCGGGAGTTTGTCAGCCTTTGACATGGAGGCTGGGCTTCAAGTAGTTCCTAATCTTGGTTGGCCACATACACTAGAGTCTTCCTGATTGCGCGAGAGACTAGAATCTGGTAGCGGGCTGGCATTGGGATATACCCTTTTGTTTGGAACTAGGATCTATACCCTTGTCTCCCAGCCTATGACCTACAGATCCTTACAGCTGAATCCGCAGGATAGCCGGCCTTTGGCAGACGGCGACTTCCTAAATGTGGATGTCACCGCGTGGGCCTGAGAGAAAGAAGTCCCGCTCGTGAGGGTACCTGCGGTTCAAGGTCAGGATTTAGGAGTCCAGATGCGAACAGCGCTCGGCTATTGAAACAGGGGTTTAGTCTTTAGGAGTTTCTACTGGCATGTGACATGTTTCTGCAGACTGGCCGTGCACATCCGTGCACGTCTCTTCTTTGTCCTGTTCTAAAGCCTTTCTCGAAGCTGAGGCAATCTCTCTCTGTATAGAGCCATATGTAGGATGTCACCAGAGTGCAGCCCTTGCCCCAACCCGACAAACCCCAATGCCCTGAATCCTAAACCCTCTAATCCAAACCCGACTGTAAAGCCCTATACTCTAACCTCTAAGCCCTAAACCCCTAAAGTTTAAATCCGAAACCCTAAACCCTAAACCCTGAAAAACAGGTCTTCCTCAACGGTTACCATGGAGATTCCAGGCTTAAGCGGCATGTGCTTAAGAGGGCTATACTAGGTATCGATCTGGGAGCATGTTTAGTTGCCCTTTTGGTCTAATATAGAGCCCCAATTACATGATTTTGGGGATACTTGAAATCGACACTTAGGGTTTAGGGTTTCAGGCAGGGTTTGGGGTTTGGGGGCGGTTAATAGCTCTGAGCTGCTGAGGGCTTCAGGGTTTCTGTGTTGGGTTTGTGGGGATTTAAGAGAAGTGCTTCAAAGTGGTCCCTAAACCCCAGACCGCTGAACCCTAAACCACTACGCCCTAAACCCCTCAACCCTAAACCCTAAGTGTCGATTTCAAGTGTCCCCAAAATCATGTAATTGGGGCTCTATATTAGACTAAAAGGGCAACTAAACATGCTCCCAAGCCCTAAACCCTAAACCCTCAAGCCCTAAACCCTAAACCCCTAAACCCTCAACCCTAAAACCTCAAGCCCTACACCCTAACGCCTAAACCGGGAAGGCAGGTGGAGTTCCTGAGGCTCCCGAGCCCGTTCCTTCCGTGTCCATCTTCGGAGTCTTCAGGGCTTTCCCTAAGGGTCCATGTACCCAAATAGTGTATACTTTGGCCTTAAAGTACTCCCTATATAGGTACATTGTGCCCAATGTATATACTATTTGGGTACATGGACCCTTAGGGTTTGCAAAGGAAAACTGCGAGTTTATACCCTAAGCCCGCCTTTCTCAACAGCCTTCTATACGAAGTTATACCCTTATGACCTTGATTTACGCCCTTCTGTACGAGATTATACAAGAGACTATTGTTAAGCCTTCAATACGAAAACATACCCTAAGCCCCAAGCCAAAAATTGCTGGGGTTTTAGGGTTTCGGGCCAGTTTAGGGTTCAGGACAAGGCTTCTGGAAACCTACAGAACCCCAGAAGCTAAATTAGCTTTGGGGTTTAGGGTTTAGGGTTAAATCCTTCAATCCCAGCCGTGAAGGTCAGATCTGCATGATAGATGGGGGGTTCGAGAGTTTGTTATTTACAACCTGCACAAGCTGGAAGGCAAAGTCATTGCACGGACTGTAGATCGGATGTGGCCTCCAGGGGTCTGTCTAGCTCATTATCTTCAGTGCATACTTGTTGAAACTCTTCAGAGCAGTAGGTAGAACGCTGAAGGTAGGAACTGGTACACCCCAGGCGCATCCAGACTTCCCAAGCCTAAATCCTAGTCTCTGAACACTAGAATCTCCTGATCATATAGCCTAAAGACCAAACCCACGTAAACCTCGGGGTTAGACAACCTACCCCCCACACTAAACCCTAAACCCCAAATCCCACTGCCAGTTGCATGTTCTTTGCTGGGCGACCCTCCAAGCGAGCAGTGGCCATCACCAAGGCCGCACGGAAGGCACGGCAAGAGAACGGAGGTTTCTTCAAATTAAGGGATCCCTTAAGGGCTGCACATGGATCGACTATTTTCTGAAATTGCTAGAACGTGTAGTTGCGGTGCTCTTCGCAATCTTCGTATGGTTGCTGTCTGCAGATGGCCTGGCACTTAGAGTAAAAGGGTCCGAGATGTTTAAAGCTATCAGGCTTCCGATTTATGTGGGAATGCTTCTTCGACGGTGGTCGTCTATGTTGTGTTGGCACTGTGGGGTTGTAAGCCCTATAATGTAGAGAAGAATCAACCCCATTTCGCTGAAGGCCTCGATGCTGCTGCTACTGCCACTATATCTACCACCACTACTACCACTACCACTGCAATTACTTCTATTAGACGACGACTACTCAAGGTGCTTCTTTGGCCTGGCGATTCGAAGGATTTGGCAGCGAAGTTACAGAATGAAAGCAAATCCTGTGGTCCTGAGCCGCAGAAGCCATGCAAATCCTTCACAAAGTGAGCTCTTTACGATCGCGGATATGTTCAAGTTGCCACTACAGTCGCGATTTCGGCCAAGATTATCGGCAGCACACACAAAAGGAACAGCCGATCAGCCGATCCAATTAAACGCTTCAAGGGGATCCGAGAAGACGAAGGCTTGTTGTAACCCCGAGCCCTTGAAGCCAGACCCTTGACTATTAACGCCTCTATGTGGCAATTTGTTGACTTTGGTTGCCAAAGCACGACAGGCTACAGCTTGAGTTTGTTTGGCCCAGTATGTGGGCTGCTTTCGTGGTTTCAACAATCAAAATGGGTACCTGTCGTCGATATGGGTACTGGCCCTTTCCTGCATACTCATCGCGACTTTGTGTTTAGAATTGGAGGCCTAAACTGCAAATCTTTAACCTGAAGCAAGAACTAGCGGTTCAGGGTTTCCAAATGAACTGGCTACCTCTGCAATGTACATGCCATCGCGGCAAGTTGCCTGAACCTGTTCACAATCATGAAGGCGGAACCCCTCCCCGCAATCAAAGTTCCTTCACTAAGCCCTAAGCCCCTACCCTAAACCCTATATAAACCGAAAGGATTCCTGCATAAGGAACCGCAGCTTTGCAGCCTGTCGATTGTGAGGCAATGCTTGCTGGCATCAAGGCAAGGTCAAACGGGCTTGCCCCTGATTAAAGCTCCATCAAACATTATGTACTTCTACTTTGGCCCCAAAGTACCTCTATATATATATATAGGGACTTCTTGCAGGCCAAAAAGTACACACTATTGGGTACATGGCCGCGTAGGGCACGTGGTTCAGGGTTTAGGGTTTCGGGTTCAGGCTTTCCGGGTTTTGGGGTTCATGGGGTTTGTCTAGGGTTTTGGGGTTTTTGTGTAGGGTTTTGGGGCTTTTGTGTAGGGTTTGGGGGCTTTTGTGTAGGGTTTTGGGGTTTTTGTGTAGGGTTTTGGGGTTTGGGATAGTCCAACGACCTAGATTCACGTGGTGTGGGTCTGAATGCAACACGATAAAGTAGTGATGTTCCGAAACTTTCAAGTATGTAGTGTTCAGGCGTGTTCAGGGTACATCTTTTTGACGAAGGGTGAGGAAATCTTCCAAGCAGTGCTCATAGTGCACGAAGGCTTCACGGATGGGGTTTCTACGGTTGATGGTATAAATCTTGCATTACCCATAAGGAATATACCATAGTTCCCATAGTTTAGGGTCCTTAAGGCAATGCTGGATTTATATCATCAACCGTAGCTTTGGGTTAGAGGGCTTAGAGCTCTAGGGTTCGGGGTGTGGGATTTGGGTTGAGCGCGTTGTGCGAGATTACTCTATCATAGTTCCACCAGGTTCCACTGCATAATTAAGCTCCTTGGAAACAAGGTGACCAGAGAAGCCCACAGAATATGCATGGTTATCATCTGCTCCATTGTTGTTATCACTTCCTGTTAGCTCCCACCATGGTTATCATAGTTATTATGACTGTTATGACTCTGATACGTTTGATGTTGTCACTGTTGAGTTATAGTGAAGGGGTCATTGATGGGGTCTTCCGGGCTCAGTTCAACATCCGGCTCATTAACAGAACCTGTACAACCTTAATCTTTTAGTTTTCGGGGTTTAGGGTTTCTTAGATAGTGAACGGGGGAGCTTTAAACTTTTTGGCCTTATATATTAGCTCTATCTTAGAAAGTTTGAACTTTTTGGGGCCCCGTTGTTGAAGAAGAGAGGTTTAGGGGCCTAAACCCTAAACCCCAACTTCGTTTTTTTGGGGGTGGGACCCTAGGAAGCCCACAAGCCAGGTTTGTAGAGACGGAGTTGACTTCCGCGAGATTGGCAAAGCCATCGCCCAATCTGCAGAAGAGGCATCAAGTGTTTCCGGTTGAGGGTTTAGCATTTAGCACAGAAGCCTGAATAACCCCCAATATCATTCCCTAGAGTTCCGTATTATAGGTATGCTATATAGGAGCCCCAAAACCCTATTCTAATTATGAATGAATATTGGCTACATTAGGTAGTGCGTTTCCAAGAGCTCAGCTTTTGGACTAGTTGCTTGTTTGTATTGGCTTTCGGCTACCTTGGGGATGTCGGGCATGGGGATAGGAGCTGCCGCGCGTCGGGTCGAGCCCAGGTAGTGACTCCAGCCACTTGATCCCAACCTGCACACGTTGATTCCCAAAGGGTCCTAAGTACCCATACAGTAGATGTAGGGTTTTCTGCGAATGACTGACTCTCATGATATGATTTGGGGAAGTATCCCCGTAAACAACAGTACCTAGCACCCGTTGGGAATTATAGGTGGGCAGGCCACTTGATCCTAAACCTTAAGACCATCATCCCGAAACTGTAAACCTTAGACCTGTAACCCTATATTCTAAACCACAGTTAAAAAAATGTGGACAAGCCAGCTAGGGGCTCGGGTTTTTGAGTCGAGTGCATCCAAGAGGCTCCTTACTACCATGATAGAATTATGTCCCAACAGAACCCTAAGCCCCTAAACTGTAAACCTATATTTAGGACCTGATTCGATAATGTTAGTATATGTGGAGCCTCTGCGTATGTCTTTCGGAGACTTGGGCTCCTGGCTCATGCCATAGCTATTTCATTTCCGATTCTCGAACACAGGCTAGGCTTTTGGGACAGGTTGGCCCTAGAACATTTCAAGAAAGAATAACGGTGTCTGTGGGAAGGCGGGGGGATTCGGCATAACAGGAATGCTATTACCGAAAGCCCCGCGCCCCAAACTCTCCATCGTCGAGGAGTCGAGGCTCCGTTTCGTTGGTGCAGCTTCGTGCTGCAAAATTAGGGTTTAGGGTTTTAAGTCACAACAGCGGGTGGGAAACATAAGATTAGCAATCATGATCATAAGCAGTTAGGCAGCAATGTAGATTTGAGGCTTTGGTAGCAAGTTTACAAACACAGACGGCCCAGACAACAACATCAGCAGTGTCAGTAGCAGCACCATCAGCCGGAACCCTAAAAGCCCAAAGCCTATATAGAACCCTAAACTCTAAACCCCCAACCCCTGGACCTTCAAACCGAAGTAATTAAACCCGACCACCCTGAGCCCTGAAGGACGGCTACACCGTCCACCCAACGCTTTCAGGCCTCCCGGGGGCGAACGTTGGGTTCTAGTACAGCAAAGTATAGGGGCTGTACAGGGACATTATGAGGGCGGTTCAGGGTTTAGGGTTTAGGGGTTTAGGGTTTAGGGTGATGATGATGAATATCATTGTTGTTAGCATCACTATTGCTTGTGTTACTATGATTATTGCTGGTGGTATTTTTTTATGACATTTTTCCAGACCTCCATACCATCAGGGTGTAATGTGTTTTCGAGTGTAAGGTTCGGGGCTAACGGCTTCGAGGCTAGGGTTTGTGAGTTAAGGGGTGGGGTTTAGGTTGCAGGACCTAAACCGAGCATTTTCGAAGCCGTAAATAATGACCAATACTCTTCCCAGGACTGCCTTCATCTACATACTAGCATAAGCCTCAAAGCCCCATTTTATGTACAAAGGCCCCGATAGTGTCGGGCTGACTGGGTGACACTGGTTGGGGCTCACGCAGGGCGCACGGAACACGAGAGGCTTTCCCTACCGGGTTAGGGTTTCCTACGGCAGTGCAGGCCTTCACGGGGCTTACAACAAGGTAATTAGATTAGGCACATGGGTTTAGAGTAAGTGTTAGGCATCTGTGAAGGGTGAGATTCACACTGGCATGGATCAAGCAGCGTATCCGTAAGTCACAGGTATGTCGAATTTCGATCCCCGAATCCTGCACCACAAAACCCTTGTATAGGCATGATTTGTATTGCAGGGTGTTATTGTCGATCACTTGTGACTTACTCCGCGAGGTCACGGCATTGGCAGCTATTTCCATGGACGACCCGAAATCATTCCGTATGTGTTGGGCTCAGCTCATTTTGTTTCCACCCTAAACACTAAAACCCTAAAGCCCTAAACCGTACAAGTTCCTAAACCCTAGAAACCTCCCAAATCGCCCTCGATGCCCAAATGCCTATACCCCAACCCCTAACTAGACCCTATAAGGCAGTGCTTTTTTTGCGGGTTCCCCCTTAGTCTGTTTTTGTAGGATCCTAACTATGAAACAGGTTATCCAAAAAGGGTACTACCTTCTCGGGTGTGGGTACACTAATCAGCCACGCCAGCTCGCCTCAAAGTTCGTGAGAGATCGGGGAGCCAAAACAAGACACTCCAAAGGAGACTTGTTCTGTCTTGATGACAGGATGCTCAGCACGTGGGATTCGGGCTTTGTGTGTGTGTGTGTGTGTGTTGTTACGATGTTGAGGTATGTTTGGATGGTTCTCTGGAGAGGCTTTGTCAAACTGTTTCACCCTAAACCCTAAACTGTTTCTGCTCCACACTTGAAAGCGAAACCCGGAACTCCGGAACCCGACCCCCTGTATCATCCAACTCAGATTTACAAAACGAACAATCACGGTTTAGGGTTTAGGGTTAGGTACATCCAAAGCCCCAACTCGCCCTGAAAGGCTAAACCCTAAACCTCTCCATGCTAGTCTTCCTCGCCCCTCAACCCAAGGGTCACTTGAGAGAGTTTCAAATCCTAACAGCCCAGAGCCCAGAGGTTGATACTGCTGATGGACAAAATCCTGCATTACCCATTATAAGGAATATACCATAATTCCCATAGTTTAGGGTCCTTAGGGTCATGCAGGATTTTGTCCATCAGCAGTACTGTCAGTTTGTTTGTGGGGCTCAGGGTTTACAGTAGAAGCCGAAAAGTTGGAAACCCAATAGCCTCAATCCTGAAGAGCAATGTATAGGGATTCCCAGCACTATTTGGCCTTAATCCAGTTTCCAACTTTATGGGCTTTACTGTGCAGCCTGTAGGGTTTTGGCTTTAGTGATTTCGGGCGTTGTCGGCTTGCGGGTTCAGGGCTCAGAATGAACCACAGATAGTTGGAGCATGTTTAAGGATGCTTCCCGCCGGGGTTTAGGGTTTAGGGTTCCCTAGACTTTATCTGAGGGGCACGAGGATAGTGATGCTCTAATTTGCCGGCTTTTACCATAGCTAGCTTCGGATGTGGGGTGTCAGGCATTTAGGCTTTAGGATGTATAGGACTTTAGCTGTTGTTGGCTTGAGGTAAACTTTAGGGTGTCCCTTTTGCGAGGTGTTGGGTTAGGGGGTTTATGATAATGGGGTTATGGGGTGGTGCAGGGTTTAGGGTTTAGAGTTCTGAGTTCTAGATCGTACTCAGGATTAGGTTCAAGCGCCATGCTGATCACAACTCACTAACTGCAGGATTTGAGGGAATGAGGGTCGGGGTTGCCTCAGTCATCACAGAGATAGCCTCTAAGGCGAAACAGCGCCAGCACGAGGAGGTAAGCTACGGCAAGAAAGAGCCGTCTTAGACCCGGTGCGGCCGTTGTGCGCGTGAATTGATCGCGGCTGGCTGCATGAAAGGCTGGTTCAGTATATGAGCTCACGAGCAGCGACAGCAGAAGTTGATTCAGAAGTGACTGCTCATTTTCTTGAGTTTACTCAAGGAGATACCAGACCAAATTCCGGGCATCGTCTGCGAGAGGATGCCGGTGCTACTCACCACGTTCAAAGTCAACGGACGTCCCACGGCAGTGTAGTACTTCGTACTGGATCATACTTAGGCATGATGTAGTATATTTGCAGAGTGTTCTATCTTGTGGGTTACTAGACTTGTACTTGACAAGATTGTGGCCGAGTACTAGGCTAGAGGCATCAAGTAGCCTGATGGCGTGCGCAGCATCATCTCCGAACGCTGTCTCCTAGCGATTCCTAGCGTATCCGAACCTCGGAACCCGCCTCGGACAACATCATAAGCTATGGTAGGGTCCATATTATGTAGTATATCCCTTAATTAAGGGATGTTAAATAGACCTCCGAACAAAAGCCGCTTTTTCTTGTCTGTCAGATCAACGACACCGAGCAGGGTGTGATGAAAGCTGGGATGACGCCGGCTCCTCAGGCGATTCTCCTGAGCCCAAGGTCGGATAGGTTTAGGGTTTAGGGTTTAGGGGTTAGGGGTTTAGGGTTTAGTGTGTTTAGGGTTTAGGGGTTTAGGGTTTTAGGGTTTAGAGGTTTAGGGTTTAGAGTGTGAGCTTTCGGCGAGGCTTTTGGATTTTATAGGAGTGCAGAGTCAATCTGCTTCAGCTTTAGTTTTGCTTTAGAGTTTGGTGCTTCTTCTGCATGTGCCTAGCACATGACTACTTAGAACTCAGCACACTAGCTGTTGCTTCTTAATGCTATTATCATATATTATTATCTTTGTATGTGCGTATGTATGTTTTTCGTGTGGATTGAGACCCTTATGAATCTGTACTGGTGCTATGCAGGGTAGTGTGCGTGGCCGATACTAAACCCAAATTTCGTTTATTTCTACGGCCCCTGTACTGGGTCGAAGCTGGTCACAGATCCCGAGACTCGAAACTGCAGCCCGCAACACAAACTGAAGCCCCACACGCCCTCCTAACTCCTAACTACCTGTTCTTATACCACAAATTCCCCCTACAAACAACATCCTGCAATACCATAAGTGCCCTAAGCTCTGGGAATTAGTATGAACGTGGGTCATAAGGTTCTATTAAGGGTGTTTTTCATGAAGGGAGCATGCTCCTGGTAGAGGGCCTGTGTGTTTCGGGCTTCTGTTCGCTTGGGGATGAAGGGTTTCCGTGACCAAAAGCTACAAAATCATGTTTCCTTTTATGGTCAGGATGAGGCCTGGGAGCTACGGCGAGGGCTTAGCGTCACTCGAGGGGTTTTCTCGTAAGGATCTGATTTTAAAGCTTCGCGGAACCCTTGTGTAGGGGATCTTATATAGTATAGTCCAACTATGGGGTCATTGTCTTTGTGAGATCTTGTGTGCTTCGTGAAGAAATTAGAACGGCATTTGCTTTTTGAGATGGGGGTAAGCTGTGCAGAGTGTTTGTTTGGTCTTTCACGTAACATAGAACCCTCGACTCTAAAATGCTCATTAAAAGCACAATGCCCACACACACTCTAAAGCCTGCAGCCTTGAATCCCCACCCGAAATATCTAGTCCATGGCCCGAACCCCAAGCTTGGCCCAAATCCTAAAACCTGTAATATAGGGTTCGGAATAATTTCCTTCGGGATCCTCCATATAGTGAGAGTAGAATATACCCCACAACCCTACTCGCCTCTCGTCATCGACCCCTGAACTTAACGGTCTTACAAACCCATCAAAACTCCCTACAAGCCATAATGACCCGTGGTCAATGAAGCCACTTTGTTTAAAACGATCTTAGGATCCCGACCCTGATCCCTAAAGAAGGATTCGTGGTTCATTACTTAGGGGCCGAAGACTCAGGGCCTGCGTTTGCATCAAACCAGGCATGGCGGTTTAGGGTTCAGACCTTCCCAAACCGGTCCCGCACCAAGTAGATTGGAGCTCTCAACCTTCATATCTTGGTACCCAATAGACCAGCTAAGTTAAAAAAGCAGGAAATAGTAAATAGTAAGAATTTTCACTTTGTTTCAAATTGACTATCGCTTCGAAGTTAAAAGTGGGCGTAGAAAATAGTCACTTTNAGCTAAGTTAAAAAAGCAGGAAATAGTAAATAGTAAGAATTTTCACTTTGTTTCAAATTGACTATCGCTTCGAAGTTAAAAGTGGGCGTAGAAAATAGTCACTTTGCGTGGCGTCAAAGCCACTTTGCGAAGTTAAAAATTAACTTTGAAGTCAACGGGGGGCGAAACTGCTAATGGAAGTTTCCTGTAAACTTCCTCTAAACTGCTTCTGAAACTGCTTACAAACTGCCGCACTTTGGTTAGCAGTTTCGAGGGGCAAAAAACAAAACTTCCACTAAACTGCTCTTCGTTTTTGGCACTGTTTCTGTGCTCGAAAAGGGGTGGATATGCACAAATACAAACAACAATGCACTGTCAAACAGCCAAAATCTCATTAGCAGTTTCGGCCCGGCACAGAAGCAGTTTAGAAGCAGTTTCATTAGCAGTTTCGATTTTCCAAATTAACTTCATCGTAAAAAG
>BGNK01000537.1:156630-232127 GCA_003297005.1 Symbiodinium sp. clade A Y106
TGAAGTTAGCGAACAAAAATTAACTATTCACTCCGAAGTTAACGGTCATAGTCACTTCGCGTTTTCACTATTTCATAGAAATCTCCTTTTTTCTATAAAAAAGGGATTTGCTACTTTTTAGACTATTCTGGTCTATTGGGTATAATTTCCCCAGTATACAATTGTGGGGGTTCCTTACTTTCATTACAGTATAATGGGCCGCAAAACCCTGTTCTATTAAGGCACCTCTAGTAACTGTGGAAACAATCAGACGATCAAGCATACTCCACATGCATGGAACTGTGGGACATTCGTTTTGACTCTGATGTTTCCAATCCTACCTGCGCCAAGGTTATCGACATGGCAGCTTGCCCTAGAGCAGGTAATCATGCCTCTTTTCTATGTTACCAGGTGGACAAGGATCCTGGCAGTCGGCAATTCATGTTTGGGGATGAGAGAACGGCAACCATCTTTTTAGGGCTCCTGGGTTTAGGGTTTAGGGTCTGGTTTAGAGTTTAGGGTTTAGGGTCTGTATGCTCTTGCTATGGAAGATGGTGCACCCAAATCCTTGTGACGGCTCCTTGCCGCAGCGTGGCGTAACCTATTTGACCTAAGGGTCCATGTGCCCACACAGTATATACTTTTGCTTTGAAGTAGTCCCTATATAGGTACTTTGGGCCCAAAGTATGTGTGATTTGGGTACATTGTTACATTGACCCTTAGGGCTTGAGATTTATGACAGTCAGTCGTATCTGCAAGCATGGTATTTTTTTCGGGAGATGCTTGTAAGATACTTGCGTAAAAACCCGAAACCCTAAACCCCTAAGCCTAAACCCTAAACCCCCCTTGGAGAACCGCAAACGAGAAGGGCTACCACCGGGACACCATCGCGGCCTCCAGCGATGCCTTCGCATACTCCTCGACGATGCCGCGGCTTCAGACATCATGTCATGCTTTGGTTTAACACGAAGACTTCAAGCTGGACCCGAAACTCTAAATTGCTGATGCTGAGGAATTGCAGCCTCAGCTTGCGGTTCATGCTTGAGCCAGAAAGGTAGGGGCCATATACTCGTATACTATGAATCCCTACATGGCAAAACGGACTTTAAACCTTTTTAAGGTTCATTTCGTCAGTTCGATTCAGATTTCCGCAACTTTGGGATCAGGGTTTAGGACTTAGTGTCTTGCTCTGGGGCTCCAGTTAAAATGCTAGGTGACGAACCATATATTAAATACCCCAGTAACCTACTATCTAGGTAACTGCTTAGACCCCCAACTACCCTCTGATGTGCCCTCAATACCCCTCTGATGTGCCCTAAATGCCCCTCTGATATCCCGAAATACCCCTCTGGTATGCCCTAAATACCCCTCTGATATCCTTAAATGCCCCTTTGATATGCCTTAAATACCCACGATTTCGGACCATGTAAGGGCTCCATTAAAGGGCCATTGGGGAGTCCTAGCGGGGCCCTGGGGCTCGGTCTTCCCTAAAGCCCAAAGCCCTAAATCTTAAACCCGAAAGCCCGAAGCCCCAAACCCTAAGCCCTACACCGGAAAGCCCTAAAGCCCTAAACCCTAGACCCCAAACCCTATATATATATATATACATATAAATCCTACACCCTAAAGCCCTAAAGCTTCAAAGCCCTAAAGCCCTAAACCCTAGACCCCAAACCCTATATATATATATATATAAATCCTACACCCTAAAGCCCTAAAGCTTCAAAGCCCTAAAAATCCTAATCAGACCCTGAGGAACCAGGCCCCGAGTCTCGGCACGTTTCCATGGTCTTCGCTGCAAAAACCCTAAGGCTCCGTGTGCCCAAACAGGGTTCCTTTTAAAGGGCTCCTTCAAGGGCTTAGGGTAAGTAGAAGGGTTTAGGGTCCTTTTAAAGGGCTCCTTTAAGGGCTTAGGGTAAGTAGAAGGGTTTAGGGTCCTTTTAAAGGGCTCCTTTAAGGGCTTAGGGTAAGTAGAAGGGTTTAGGGTATAAGGGTTTAGGGTATAAGGGTTGAGATGGTTGAGGGTATAAGGGTCCATGTGCCCATATAGTACATACCTCGGCCCTAAAGTACCTATGTAGGGACTAACTACTTTAAGGCCGATGTGTATACTATATAGGTACATGCACTTTCAGGGAAAGTTAACCAAACCGGAGAAGGGAATGGATCCTAGGGGGATGGCTCCCAGGGGTCCACGCAACAATCAGCATGTGTAGTACGTACAGGCAGAAACGAAGCCAGTACAACACCATAGCAGATTAGGACGAGACTCCGAAGGGAGGGGCTTTGGTTTGTCCACCTACCTTCTGAGAATATCTTGCTAGCCAACAGGGAACTTATCATAGGCTTTGTGTCGAACTCTTTCGACACGTTAGTTGTTGCTTCATACCGCAAAACAAACAAAACCTTAAACCCCAGAGGCTTCAACCCGAAACCTTAAATCCTATTCTGCGCTTCTGCCTCAATGTACTTAGGCTTAAAGCCCACGCTACCTCGTTTATGGGGGGATTCTGATCTGACTTCTTGATATAAGCTGTGCAAGTCCCCTCCCCCCCCAAATGCACGATACAAGCCTCAGAGGGTCTAGCCCACGAAACGCCACACACTTCTGACCGGCAGGAAGCAAGTTTAGACTGAGCGGTGCCAGGGCCCTTTGCTCGGAAGAAAATGTGCACCGAAAGGTTCCGTTTGGTTGTGGGGTTGAGGCAGGGCTAGGTATTCAGGCTGGGTTAAAAGTATAAAGTGCAGCCGAGCAGTCTCACGCCGACCTTGCAAAACAAAGCAGAGAGAGTCTGTTGCAGCCTTATGTTGCTATGTTCCCTGGAGCTTTGATCTGGAGCATAAGCCCAGTGTGAACCTGCCAGGGGCAAACTGGAAAATCTCCCCAAACTGCCGGTGCAGACCTCCTACAAAGGGTGTGCACTCCACACAGCGGCGCGCCCCGAGCCCCTGTGAAAGAACGAGCACAAGACTGGGAGCTTGAGAACGTTGTCATGTTTCTCAACTCCGTGCTGTCATTTGAGCATCCGTCAAAACTTCCGTAAAGGCAGTTAAGAGTGGGGCGCCGGATAAAACCTTCGAAAAGCGATAGGACCACCTATGAATAGCATAACTGTAGTAATTATTCGTACTACTTTTCTTAATGCCACAAGAGTAAAGCGATACCTTTCAACAAATTTCGCGAGACCCCTGATGATAGCTCTCTCCACAAATCATCCATGGTTAGGCCTAGGCCTGAAATAAGAAGTATTTACAAATGCTCGTGTGGGCTGGCGCCCGCAGTACTTTCGAGCGTTTGTCGTCGGGATATGAGCTAGCTCGTAGGGGCGCTTTCTCCTCGATCATGAGGCCGAGGAGCAACTGCCCAAGAAGGGTGTTGTGCCAGACCTGCTCGCAAACAGCGAGGACGCCGAAGTTAAGGGTGTTTCCCGTGCAGCGTCTCCAGAGCGTTTAGGTGTGCCCCAGCAAGGATGCGGCTGCAGATGTGGGCCGCAACGCCCACGATCCCACAGCACCCGTACCATCCGCCAGGGCTCCGCCGCAGGCGAGTCACTCTTAGCGGAAGAGGGCGGCGGCGGAGTGCTGCGGAGTGAGCATGCGTTTGACCAGGCTGCGTTCGAGGACGAGTTGGACAGCGCCGCGACGAGTCTCGGCTGCGTCTCGAATCTCTCGGAGTCTTTTTCTTCGGTTTCATCAGCGCCGCGCCGCCCAGGCTCAGCCCACCCAGTCCTCGCACATTGACATGACGAATGCAGGGAAGATGCAACTCCCATGCCAAAGCTGCATAGGGACGTTGCTTTCCGCACAAAGGCTGCGGACAATTACGCTTGCAACTCTGACCGGGGTAAGACTGTATGGAAGGAATTGCAAGCCATGTGGCGAAATCGAAGGGGCAACGGGCAATGCATCTCTCTGATCGTAGGGGGCATGGCCAAGTCTACTCCCTGGTAACTGCACTGCAGCCTGGCTCTATGGGGAAAACCCAATACCAAGAGTCGCATCCATACGGCCCCGGCAGCTCGTGTCATCTCTCTGCTGGTGCATGCTAGTGCTTTGGATCTTTTTGGCCTGGCTGCCTGCAAACGGACAGGATTCATGCACTGAACCCGAACCGGCACCGTCGTCGCTCCAGCTTCTTCAGCAGAACTTGAGGCTGGGACGAGGCTCGGTGAACAGCATCCTGGCTGACTCGCAGTCTCCGACATCTCTGGCTGGTCTCAAGAAGCTCTTAGATGGGTGCTCTGGGTGGGATTGCTTGAAACAGTACGTGGATCGGCCAGATGCAGCTTATAGCTGGAGGGATAGCCACATGAGGCTGCAAGGCTCTGTGGGCGGTGCGGAATGGACTGCAGCACTTCTGCAGATGACCAGCCAGACATGGTTGCCAGATGAAGTATCGCCAAGCTCCTGGAATCATTCATTAGTCGTCATCTCGCCCAAAAATGTCTCGCAGACTGGCTGGTGTTTTCTCTACGTCGCCATGGGTTTCTATGGCTCTTCCGGGGCGGACAAGGCCGTTGATGCCTCAAATCCCGATGTTCAAGCTGCTGCGGAGATTGCAGTGTCGGTGGGGATCCCGGCAGCCGTGTTGTTTAACGTGCCTGCAGAGCTACTAACCTTCAAGAGTTCTGCATCTCAAGGCCCTTTAGTAGAGGACCGGCCTTCGGTGCTGCAAGCACAGACGTCCCTTCTAGAAGGGGGTTACTGTAGTTGCAATCCCCCAACAGCTCGAAATGTCACCTCAGTAGAGGACGGGATGCTTTCCCACTCTTGGGCACTCTTTGGCCGTCAGCCCTTCGGACTTGGACCCTGGCGTCCAGATCCGCGTCTGCTGCTGGAGCTGCCCATGACGAAGGCCACTTTTGCATTGTGTATATAAGAGTGTGAGTCCCCCAGATGTCTGCTTCCCGAAGGCTGTCGTGCGCGCGATGGACTCGATAGGCTGGGCCTACTGTAAGCCTTACTGTAAGGCACTTTGACTGCGTGCTCTAAGCTGCGTGGTGCCCTGAAGGTGACTTCGCAGATTACGGATCTGTTCCTGGCATCTCCGGCAAGCTGCAGTTTGCCGTGCTGGGAACCAGCGCCTCAGCAGATGTGTCAGGTCGACTTCGATGCTGATGTTTTTGCCAGAGCACTCTGGGCATCACCGCCAGATTCATCCCACTCAGGCAAGCGAGGGCACCTGTGCTGGCATGCTGCATCTGTGGATGCCCGTGATACTTGGCTGATATCTTTCGTACTTGTGTCGTTCTTGTCCAACCTCGGTGCATAGCATCACACTAGGCAAGGCTGCCCAAGAACACGCCGTGGCTTTCGATGGCTTTCGTGTCTCTCGCCAGCTGAGGTCAAAGCAATTGTCCCGATCGCCAAGGCTTTGAACATGCAAGGGTTTCTCAACCTCTCGCAGAGTGAATTGGGTGGACTGCCCCAAGCCGCCAAAGATTATGCCCAAGCGGGAGTGTGCCTGGTCCTCTTCGGTATGTTGTCCATTCGACCTCTCGAGGAAGTCTCTTCCGTTTTAAGGTCGGCTGTCCAATTCCAGGTTGGAACACCTTGAGGACACTCCGCAGGGACGCTGGTTCATCAACATCACGGATGCCTATGCTTACAGGGAGCGGTTTGCCGGGTTGCCTAAGCTGGTAATCAACGCCGCGAACGACGAATTCTTCGTCCCGGATCACACGCGGGTATGGTGGCCGGCACTACCAGATCCGAAGTGGCAGCTTGGCATGAACGCGGAGAGTTTGGGGCTGGTGCTTCGCTGTGAAGTGTTGTCTTAAGGCACCTCATGATCCCGAACAGTGGGCACATTGGTGGCGGCCAGCAGGTTCGAAGGCTGGCGGAACCTATCTCCGCATTTCTGTCGGGCCTCGTGCACAGCGAGGACACAGGGTCTTAGGCCAACTTAGTTCGGATGCACCATCTTCCCTACTAGCTTCAGGACTCGAAGGACGCTTCCAAAGTCCCTCAGCTTGCCTGGAACATTCAGAAGACGGGAGCCCTCACGGCCAAGCTTGACAAAACAAGCCCTGCACCATCGGAAGTTGTCTTTTGGCAGGCCACAACCTGCGACTCGCAAAGGCGAGATTTCCGATTGCACAATGCGGACCGTGGCGAAACCTGCCGCAAATGCGGTTATGAAGGATGGTATGGCTGCGTGAACGAAGCTGTGACTTGGAACAGTTCTACGCTGCAGGAGAGAGAGCACCGCAGCTTTGTATGGGAAGCGAGTGTGTCTGCACCTGCCGACGGCCGCTGGACAGCCTTTTTCCTGACCTTCCATTGGCCGACCGGATTGAGGCTTTCGACAGAGGTGTCTGTTGTTCCTGTAACATTTCCCTTTCCAAACTGTCCGCAGAGCTGTGTACATACAGTTTGATTGGCATGTTGCGCAAAACACCGTGATGACTCCAGTGCCGCGTGAGTTGAGTCTGATTGGCCTTGCATGATGTCGACGTTGTCTGTAGCCATTTTTGTCAAAAAATGGCGACGATTAAGCGCAGGCCTGTCAGCCCTCATGGGCTTCCGACAGAACCTCACCCGCACGATGCTCCAGATCGCTCGTGTTGAGGTGCTTTGCTGATCGGCTGATCAATGCCCGTCACGAATTGAGGGGCTCCTTCGGTTATTAGGCATGGTCAGCTTGATGGAACCAGAATAGCTCTAGAACCAACTTAAATAGCCGATGTTTTGCAGCTCTGTCCGCCTGGGCGTGAACCTATGCAACATCTGAGTCCGAATCGGCTGCCGAGCGGCGACGTGTCCTCGCAGCTGCGACCGTGGTTGGCTTGGTTGATGAGCTGCTAAGCCTCTGTTTACGTAGCCTTTGGTAACTTTCCTGCCTGATCCTTTGTGAGAGAGCCGCTGCTGATGACTGGGTTTCACTTCTCGAGCCCATTTTGAGGCTGTAGCTGGCGAGAGATGAGGTAGGTTGAGGTCCTCAAGGCTTGAGGGTAGAGGCGCAAGCTGATTCAAGGATCGACATCGGCCTGCTCGCCGCCTCGTTTATGCAGCCCCTGGCTCAATTGTGTTGTTTGCAACGGGACGTCGGTTGTTCCTCACTGCCACCGTTTCAGGGCCACGGCTGCACTGCATGATAGCAGTGGTGCAGACAGAGTGCGCCATAAAGTAACTCGCGCGCTCTTGGCAACCACGGTTGTGGGCCATTGTAGGCTCGCTACAGAAGCCAAGACGATGCATGCTCGCAGTGCTTCTCATACAGGATTTGTCCGTAGGCGACTCGCTCTTTGCAATCCTAGGCTGGAGAAAGAGTTCGGGTTCGCTCCAGATGTTCTCGGAAAGCTGCTGATGGCCAGAGGTCTCGCAAACAGCCTGTCAGGCTCGACCTACATGCTGTTTTCCCTGAGCAATGAAGCGCGGTTGGAAGGCATAGTCAACTGACCTGCCAGCAGCAGGCGTCGTTTGGGGGTCCCTCGCAGATCGCATGGACAGGAGCCATGTCGGCACATGGCGATGTTTTCGGCACGGTCTTCAGCAAAAGACCCATCTGTCTGTGATGTTCGGACTGCTTGAAGCCCTATGCCAGCACGTCACTTCAGCTCACGCAGGAAACGACTCATGGTCTCGTCGATGATGCTGGCCGGCATCTTCACCATGCGTCTTGTTGATATAGACACGGGCAAGGCATAGGTCATTGCGTTCCCGAATTAAGGCTGACGCCGCAGCTGACCACGCTAAAAGGCGCTTCTTGCAAGCTCATCGAAGCTGCGATATGCTGAGTTTGGCGGAATCATTGTCAGGCTTCTTTGCGACACAGATGTCCATCGCATTTTTTGCGGCAGCGGCAGTTCCAGTCACGCAGAGCCTAGTCAGCGAGAAAGTCGAGGCGGTGTTGGCGTGTCTTTGGACACGGGGAAATGCGGTCTAACAATCTCATGGATAGGAAGTTGGAGCGGTGCTCAGTGATCCAACTGTGCCATCGGAAAGTAGCACGTCAAGCTCAACTCCAGCGGGCCAGTGGAAAGAACCTGGGATTTCGAAAACGGCAAGCTTTGCAGTGGGAGGGAGTGTGACCAAACTCGTCTTTGGGCAGACCGTTCGAGCATGCGAGGCAACAAACAGAGGTGTGGCCTTCGCATCCCTGGCCATGTGCTCAGGCAAATGGCGGGAGATGGTTTGGGCTCGGCAATGCGTCCAACACTGTTTGAACGGAAGGCTTCTCCTGCTCGGCGGCGGCCCTCCTTGCTGGGGTCCTCTCCTGGCGGGAAGCGTACAGGATCATGGGCGCTGCCACGATCTCGTCAGCAACCAAGTCCAATGGATTTTGAGAGGCTTGCCATATCTCGCCACAGAAAATCTTGAGAGGGAGTCCAGCTGAAATCTATCTTTACTCTCATCTCGGGCCGATGAGGAGAGAAACAGGGCAAGCTCGGGACAAGCTCCAAGAAAGGCTAGCCGAAGGCACAAGAAACTATTAAGGAATCCATGGAGGGTGCAGTGGAGTCTCAGTGGAGTAGCAGAGTACATGCGCACGCCTCGCTTACAGGTGGCCTTCGCAAGGTACTCGAGTAGTCGCAGGTTGAGAGGGGAGACACTGTGGGTCAAAATTCACGAGACCAGAAGGTGAGGTTCAGCTTTCAGACCTCGTGCCGGGGCTACCCCGCACCCGACCGCCTCGTTGAAGTCGGTGTGAATTCCGATAGTTTCCAATTGCTTCCGATGTTTGGCAGCTTCAGATGTTGTATTGCCTGACGACTTGATTCCAATTTGATTCTGCTGGCTGGCAGTGAGGCTGGCACTCTGTTTGCTTGCTGCCTTTCCCGCAGAATGTCGCCCCACTGAAAGGACTCTTGAAGGTGCCATGTTTGCAAGTTGGCACGAATTGTTCTCCGTGAAGATTGCCCCACGCTCTGGTCTTCGGCTCAGACCTTTCTTCAAACGGTGGTTCGGATGAGGTGCACTGGCCACAGAGATGGAGCAGCTGGGGGCCATCTTCCGCATCCCAACCTTCAGAGCGCTGCTGCTTCTCGGCGAAGTGCGTACACATTGTGCGGTCACAGATGAGCTGTTCGATTGCCGAAGGTCTGTGGCAGTGGCACGTGTGTGTGTGAGAGAGTGTCATATACAGTCGATACACGTTGTTTGAGGCTAGGCGGCCTGGTGGGCAACTTAACTGCGAATGGTGCAGCGGACAAGCAGTCGCAAGTGGCGCTTGAGCAGACCGATGTGCCAATTCTGCCGTCTCCAGCCAAGGCTGCATCCCTTGGAATGCGTTGAGCTTTATGACTCTTGGTGTGGGATGGCAGGTGATGGCAAGCGTGGCTGTTCCGCCGGTGTGTGGGACACGTGCTGGACCGCTGGCCTGGCCATGCCTGGCCAAGGATGATGTTCCTTGAAGACCTGGGTTTCGACTCCTCGCATGCAGCAGTTCTCCTGGCGGTGCCTGGCATGAAGAATTCAGGGCACACGGGGATTGATGTGTCGTCACGTCACCGTCCGAGGTGATGTCGGTGGGCCGAATTCTCGGTTGCCTGTTGGGAGGCCAGCTGCATGAGCAAAGGATGGGGCCAATTTCAATGTCGCCGTTTCTGCATCAGCAAAGAGACGTTTCTGCAAGGGGGGCCCGATGCGGATTTTTCGGCATACTGTTGAGACAAGTTCAGACGACTCCAGCCGCAGTGCATTGGCAAGCTGCTTTCGTATGATGCTAGGCATAAGTTCCACATGGGTTTGTGCCATGTTAGACTTGGAACGCATTCGAGAGGCATCTTGGGAGACTACATGGCCCGGGTGTCGCCTCTGCATGGCCGCGCCTTCGTTGCGCAGTTGTCCATAGTCCTGGGGATGGCTCCCCTGTGGCTTGGCTCCGCTGTAAGTTGCGGTGGCAGTGAATCCCTGCAAAAAAACCGTGTTCATCTTCATCAATGCCGCCAGTCAGCTTTTGCTGCGTGATCCATTCTAGGTATTGGGTTCTGTGCTGCTACTCCCACTCCAGCCGTTGCTTGGCAGGGGAAAGGCTGGCACAGTGCTCATCCATTTCCACAGATATTTTTTGCTTGGTCTACCAACCGAGGTTCTCCGTTCAGCCTGGCTTCTGCATTGTTCACCTTTTCCCTGCTAGTTCGGGACTCAGCAATTTGTACATGTTCACACTACTCCGTTCATGATGGGGAACGACTTGGGTTTGACCCTGCGGGTGCTGTGGCCCAGGCAACCTGGTGCAACCCCGGAGTGGACCGCCCCTTGTGGTCTGAGTTCTTTGGCGAGACGTCGATGAAAGGGGAGGCAGCACCAATCGAAACAAATCCTGGCTTCGTACATAGCCCAAGGCTGGCAACCCCGGACTGCCGCGGCAAGATCATTGCCTGGTGGACCGTCGTGCGAGTCGTGCCAGTTTGGGTGTTCTGCCGTGTCTAGATGATACTATCGTCTGCGGGATCGCCGAGTATGTTAGCGTGAACTCACGCTCAAGCTCAAATGGTGTAGTTTACTGGCACAGCTTGGTTCTCCAGGACTGCCATTGCGCAATCCTTCGGGTCAGTCTTTGCAGGCACGCCACGCCAAACGAGTCACATATCACAGTGCTTGGCGATTTGTTTACGTCTACAGAAGATAGCCCATCATCCGCATTCCGCATGAGTGGCTTCCTGTATATCGGCCTGACGGTCCCTGGCGAAGGCCCGGTGGTTGGTTACATCTGCGTCGGCGTGCTTGGTTACCAGCCTGGAGCTGTCGTTAGACTGCACTTTCAGGACCTTGACAGTAAGCCAGCCGATCGTCTTTGCGATTGTTACGTCTTGCACCGAGGAAGGCGGCCGAAGAGCAAATGCAGAGTCACTCGGGACTGCGATGGCCATCTGCACCGTACTTCCCTGGATCGTTTGCTTCGGTTGCTTGGCACAAGGGCAGCGGCTTACATGAAAGGACTGCCACCATCGGTTGTCGTGCGGCAGGCTGCTACTCTGCCATCCATGCCACCTATCCCGCAGACCGGCATTACGCTGACGACTTTGTAAGTCTTGATGCGAAGGGAGCGCCTTCAGAGTCTTAAGACATTTGAGACGTTACTTATAGCGTGAGAACCTTTAGAGGCAGAGAGAGGACTCACGTTCTTGCCGACTTGCCTTCTGCGCTCAAAAAGCTTGTGCAGACAGTGAGGGTTGTGCGAAGTCTGACCCGCGGGAATCATTTGGCAACCCCTCCCAGAGCGGATATGGTTACGGTTTCGCAAGTCGCCTGCGTCTGCCATCTGCCCCAGTGCTCCGCCATGTTCCCCCCAATGCCAGGTGTGCAGGCATCTGTGGGCCTCAGGCCGGCTGCCGCAATATCGCTCTCAGATCAGCGCTGTTCCGCAACTCTGCGTGTCCGCAGCTTTGGCGAGTAGAAGTAGAAGCTCTATCCCTATTGACTCCGCCTTTCTCTGTGCCACCTCTCGCAAGTCTATGGCTCCCATGCAGTCAGACGAGCATCCGGCGGCAAGCATCTCCTTCTTAGGCTGTGGTTACTGCACCGAGGCTTTTCCGGACAAGGCCCAGCTGCAGGTCCACATAAAAATGGTCCACGAAGGCATGGACTTCCAGAGTGTTCCTGCGCCCTTGCCGTCTAGGGAGGAATGCCTTCTGCACAAAGCGCCAGCGGCTGCCATTTCATCCGGGATCCCACTTTCGGAGGTCAATCGCCACTGCATCCCGGAGGATTGCTGGGTGTCGCTGAATGGCAAAGTTTACGACCTTTCTGAGTTCATGGATCGCCATCCGGGTGGCCCTACCACGATTCTGGCCTGGGCGGGTAAGGACGCCAGCAAGTTTTTCAATGACATCCACAAGGGAGTAAAGATTGAGCAGTATTTGAGGCCGGAATCCTTCTTGGGCAGTTTGGGCGTCGACGATAATCTGATGTCCGAGTCTTTCTGGCACACACTTCGCGAAGCGTGTGTCGTAGAACTGAGGGAAGAGCTTGAGCGCGTGCTGAGCCAAGTCTCCGGTCCAGGCAGCAAGGCAGACAGCATCCAACGTCTGCTGCAGGACAAGAGCCTGGACCCAGTGCTGAAGGGCAAACTTCAACGGCTCGAGACACAGAAGCGCGTAGCTTTGGATGCGGAGGATTACATCAATGGTGGCGCTTCTTTCAGAGGAGGATCATGCGCATCTTCATTCTGTACCTCTGTCTGGGAAGAACCTCGGGGGCGGCATTCCGCTGTCGGAAGTGGCCCACCACAACAAGCCGCATGACTGGTTGGGTGGCCCTGAATGGTGCCGTGTACGATTTGACCGAATTCCTCCTGCACCACCCTGAGCAGCGAAATGCCATTCTGGCATGGGCTGGCCGCGATGCCACGCCAGTGTGGAACAAGATTCCCGGCCGGTATCCCAGTGCCAATTGGATGGAGTTTTACATGCGCCCAGAGTCGGGGATGGGAGACATTGGTGATGAGCCCGTGGTTGATCCCACCATTGAGCAGCTGCGCCAGTTGCAAGATGAGCTGCGAAAGCTCGAAGGCCCGTCGAAGGAAGACATTGACGCAGCCAGGTCTGCGGCTCAAGGGAGGGCCCCTGGCAAGGATGTTCCAACATTGGGAGAGGAGTCCCGGTTCCCGAAGCTTCTTGAAATTTCAGCAGGTCGCGACTTGCCCTTCTTCTCGCGGGCAGAGGTCGCCAAGCACAATGCGGCAGCTGAGCCCTACATAACCCTACATGATAATCCACAATCGTGTCTACAACGTGACGTCGCTCCTCGGTAGGCACCCCGGGGGCGACGACATCTTGCTCTCGAAGGCAGGCACGGATGTCACCAAGGACTTCGAGGTCTTCGAACATTCAGAAAAGGCGCGAGTCCAGCGCGATCGTGACATGCTCGTTGGCCAGCTGGTCCCGGCAGAAAGTGCCGACTGGAACGCTGCGTCGGCCGTTGCCCCGGTGAGCGAGGTGCCTGGGAGAGATGCCCTGCGCTACATGAAGCACAAAGCCTTCGACGCCGTCATCGCCGCTGTCGGCTGGTATCTCTACAAGACCCTTCAGAACCGAAAGGCGCTTTCACAGTTCACCTACAGCCGTGCTTTGCGACACCTGCACCTCATAATGGCTGTGGGCATATTCGGTGCAATAGGAACAGTACAAGCAGCTTCCAGAGCAGAAGGGCAAAACCGAAAGCACCTGCTTTGGTGGCACAAGCAGACGGGCATTGCCATGCTAGTGGCTCTCTTTGTTCGTGCCTTCTTCCGACTCCGCAGCGGCATCCCGCCACGTTTCCCCGGCCACCCCATTGTGCAGATGATCGAGACGCAGAGTTTTCGGGCCTTCTATGCCTTGGCTTTGTTGCTTCCCGTGTCTGGCATCGCGAACGAGTATTTCCTGAAGTGGGCTCCAGGAGCTGTGATTCTGGGCTTTTGGGTTTTGTGTGCAGCATGCTAGGCCCATGTCATGGCATCACGGTGCAGTAGCACTGGCTGCCCCAGCAAGGATGCGAACAGACAGGGAAGGAAGAAGATGATCGGAGAAACGAACGACTCGCCGAGAAGTCCATCGACACTCACAAGGCCTGAAGAAGCAAGTCTTACTTTTGGTCTTTCCCCCGGCTGAATGAAGTTCAGGTTCTCGGCAAGCTGTTGCAGTACATGTGGCTTCCCTTCCACCTGGGGTACACGACAATGTACCACTACAGCCAGGGACGAGGCGTTTCTTGGCTAGATCTGTTGTCCGGCCCTGGAGCTGAGCTTGAAAGATCAGACTTCCGCTGCAGGCTTGGATCCCATGGTATATTGTGCAAGGCTTTCTTGTAACCGAGGTTGTGAGGAAGGTTTCGCCCTTCATCTGAAAGGGCTCGTGGCAACATTGCGCCCCGCTGTTTCACTGATCGGTAGTGTGTGCTATGGACGTGTATACGGATCGCGGATGATGGCGGTATGTGCTTCGCGTTGTTGTGCCGGCGGGACGCACTTGCTCTTGTGGAACCCGATCGGCGACGCTCAATCACTTGGCTGGCTTCCGCAGGACCCCATGCATTTGGGTGCCAACTCTCCGGAACATGCGGCAGCATTCAACAGGTGCAAAACAACACCATGTCTAAACAACTTGCATTGCCTGTTAGGCTTCTTGGCAGCATACGGTCGGAGAACGAATGTTGCCAGAGATCCTCCTGCATGTCCTGCAGATATGATTTCTTACTGTTTTTGCTGCTGATCTGATTGTTGCCACCCATCCTTTAGGCCTCTCGTGGTCCTTGAATTCCGTGATTTGAGCGGTCAGGCTGCACGACATGCTTTCCGTTGTTGCCAAAGCCTCAGATGCCGAGCGCGTGTCAGTTCACAGGGAAGACACCCGCGGGTGTTCGAGCCGGTCAACGATAATGTCCAGCTTTGAATCATTGTAGCAGTGCAAGCCAATGCCTATTTAACCGCGGCGCGACGTGCTTCAAGTCTACGACGTCTACGAGCATCCAAAGCCTTCGTCAGTCCAGTTCAGATAACATTTGGCTGCGAAAGTGTTTTTTGTAGCCAGCTCGCGACTCCGGGTGCTGCACAGAAAAGGTAAGGAAGCACGGCAAGTCTGGGGAGGAGAGCGCTTGCAGATGTATCCCGCTTCCTGAGCAAGCCATGTTCTGGCGGTCTGGTGGCTTTGGTGGCCAAAAGCCTTCGCAATGATGTAACGGAGCCTCGGCTTGAAAGCGATCGTCTTGAGAGGGTTAGATCCCTTGTCGCATCTCGTGCCTCGACCCGGGTGAGTGGCTGCGAGCTTAGGAGACGTTGCGGCCATGCAGGGCCATGAATCAGCCGTTGCATCTGCAGCTGCTTAGCGTCGTTGGGGAGCCCCTACCCGGTGTTGGTGAGTCATAGATAACAGAGGATCCGTGTTTGCACCATAGATCAGCAGTTGGCACATGGCCCCTATGTTTCAGGGCATTTGCCGACAGTCGTAGAAGTCGCAGGAGAGGATGCCCAGAAAAGGACGCTGGCGTTTCATGCTCAGGATGTGCGTCGCTTCGTGCACACTGCGGCAGAGCCAGGACTGCAGTGCTGCTCTGCTTGGTTAACCATGGTTCTGTGCTTGGCCCGGATTTTCCGAACACAGAGAATTCGGCTAGTAAGTCACGAAAGCTGGCTCTGTGGAGCTTGCGGGAGTTGCGTTTACCATTCACTTATAAATAGGTAGTAGAGAGGTAAAAATTGCGTGCAGGACCTTATCTGGTCCGTTAACAATAGTTAAAGGGTGGGGATGGGGGGGTGGCCCCCCGAGCTCCACCACGCAAATGATTGATTGAGAGCCACAAGGACAGGGCCCGCCCCACCACAAGGTCCCGGCAACATGGTGTGAGGCAAGGGGGTTGGCCCCCTCCCCTCAAGGTCCATCAAGGCTCATCTCTCTAAGCAACCTGGCAACTTGCGCTTTGTGCTTACGTTGCCGAGTGCGTCTACCCGGCAGGCTCACGTTTGACCGCTCAGTAATTACTGTAGCTAGCCAGGACAGATCGAAATTGCTCGTAGTCATTGCTGATGCAGGGACACTCCGACGCGCAATGAGGTCGGTCAAACCACTACGATATGACAACAGTGTATCTGTATCTCTATGTGGGCCAGTGTCAAGGAGCATACTGTTTTGATTTTGCAGGCTTAAGCCTTAGGTCCCTGTCGACTCTGCTTTCGTTTTTTGGCGAGTGGGGATGTGTGTTTCCAGGAGCCGGCTGTAGCATCATGTCACTATTTAGCTGTCTCCGTGCGACTAGCTGTTGTTTCTCTACAATCGCATGATGGTTACGTTGCTGTTGCAAACACGTCACTGGCAGCAACACCAGTCTCTCTGCCAGCGTTGTTGCAGTCGTGTGGCCTGGCTTGCGTAGCCCATTTTTCAAGTAGCGCGTATCACTGCCTATAAGCTTGTGCACCGATGACCTGAGATTGATGCTGCCGCAAAACTGGAGGTATGGCTTGGCTGCCTGCACACGAAACCTTCGTGGATGCACGGCTGCGACTCTTGGCTCAACGCCCTTCTGGCGTACTGTGCGAAGATTGCATTCATCGACTACTAGCCACGACTGCAAAAGCAGCTGTCCACGATTCTCGATAAAAGCCCGTATGAGGCGATGCCAAGGTGAAACGTGACGTCTGGAACCCTATCTACTGTTCGGATCATTACCTCGCCCTCCTCTGGTAGACAAAAACGTCGTCAGTCGTCACCTCATGAATGCCTCCGAGCAGGGAATTATGGACTGGCCGTCTGTAGTCCCACACTAGCTCCGTGATTGCTGTCGTGGATCGCATGCCTAGCAAGGCGACGGCAACCGCACAGGCCGTAGGTGCAAAGCGAAGCTCAGCGCATGTGCAGCGCGCACTACGCCTTTGCACTATCAACAAGGAATTGGCCAAGATCAGCTTGAGCTGCAGACGCTGGGGACGGGCACGCCTCCGGTAAAGATTTGCCTGGGCTACCTGAGGCCTGGGTCGAGATACTGGGATAAGCGGCCAGTTCATGAGACAGTGTGACTATCGGAGCGATTCGGCTGCACCGAATCTTCTGTCCGAGAGAGCTTCCGATCCCTGTCAGGTCGGCCTGTGTGGCTTCAAACGCCCAGATTCTCAGATGCAAGACGGGCAGTTATACAGAGTTAATACATACATTATGAAATGCTTTCAGCTGCCTGGGCCGCCTGCAGTGCCAGACTTGAAAGCTTTCCACAAGCGCTTCAGGATTCCTTACCCTTCCGGGCTGAGTATCAACTGGGTGGACTTCGCGGTGTTGCTGGAGTTCTTTGACCTCACAGAGGTACGGCCTGGCGTGCGTGGCAGTCACTGCGACGCCAAAGCTTCCACGCGGCTTGTAGGCCATGGAATTGCGTACGGAATGCGTGCTGCTCAGTGGCGACGTTGAGGCGTGGTGCGATGCTGTGTCCATGGCCTCAGTGTCTGAGCTTCGAAACTGCCCCCAAGCGCAAACCCCCGCAGGCTGCGCTTCTGTGCCGCTCCTTGGGGCAGCTTCAGCGCCCCTCCTCTCGCAAAAAGCTCGTGTCAGACGCTCATCCCTCATCGTGACTAAATATTGAATATGATTGTCGTGCCTGCGGTTTCAGCATACCAAGCTACAGCGACTTAGTTTCGAGTATCTAGCTGCATCCACCATCCAGCTTGTAAGGGTGGCATGTTGGGCTTGTGTTTGCTGTTGGGTACTTTCGGTGTGCAACGGGGTTGGGGGCCGTAGCGGTCGGAACCTCGAAGACTTGACTGCAGGGATGTACAGGGCATGATTTTAGCTGTGCGCATGTCCCAGGAAGTGTGAGTTGGACTGCTTTCCCGGGCCTTGCCATTCCCCTGGCCTTGCTCCCTCGGGATACGAAGTCTGCAGTGGGAGTCAAGGACTGCCGGTTATACGGTTATACTGTAAAACCAGCACAACTCCATTAGACCCAACATGGTAAGGCTCGATCTGTTCTTTTGCGGGGCATACAACGTGAGCGCAAAGGGATAGTGGCAGGTATAGGCCTTACACAAGCCCCCACCATAGAGGTGTGGTCTCAGGTTAGGGCATATGCCCCACAGTTGCACCAGCAATTCGCCGGTGTGCAGGCTTTGGTGTCCCACCTCTGGAGAAAGATCTGGAGCTCCCAACTTGGGCAACTCGGCTGAGATGGAAGCTTGATGCTTGATGTGGTGACGCACGGTATGCGGGTTGCTCTGGATTTTGGCTTACGCAGGTTGCCGCACGAGCGCGTGCTGCTGTTGCGACTTTGACATCGCCGGACATCTTGATGGCGCTGAAGCGATGGCAGTCTGGACGACTTCAGTAGTGGCAAGACATGCCCCAAAGAAGATCTCAGACAAGGCGCTGAGACTGAGGCGTGCTGGATCTGCCCTCGTGGCGCCTTCGTCGCCCTCGCTGCCTTCGCGTCTTCGCACCTCCTCCGAGGCCCAGTTCCTCTGCAAAGCGGAAGGAAGAGAACAGACAGGGCGAGAGCTTGGCTGCGGTGGCGGATCCGCAGACCGCCGTGTGCAAGTCTGTGCGAAGTCCCTGCACCCCGGCAGGTGGGCGCAAGCTGCACAGGCGCGCGGCGACCGAGTGGGACCTTCGATGTCCACTTCAATCAACATACGTCAGCTAATCAGAGAAAGAGGGGGTAGGATGATACAGAAGTGTTTGCTGATTGCTTCGCTCAAACAAGATGGCAGGCTTATCTCTTTCCGCATTTTGGAAAGACGCAACAGCAGGGGTTTGGGAAGTTCTTAACTCGCCAGCTCTGTGGGAGCCTCAGCGCTCGGTTTGCTGCAGTTGGGGGGGCTATTTCGTGTCCTTGGCCTTAGGCTTGGCATCAAGCCAGACCCGAACCTTGCTGCAGGCGACGGCTGCGCCGAGAGCGCTGAGACATGCGATGAGTGTTAAGATCTCGTGCCGTTAAAACAGTTTCCGCTGATTATTTAAGTTGTTGCAGGCTGGGATGCGCCGCTGCCCCTGAACGGCGGGGACCGCTTAGACGGCGAAGCAGAGCTCTCTGCCAGATGGCCGCTCTGCACGCATGTGCCTTTTTTAGCGCTTCGGATCAGAGTTTCTTGGGCTTGAATCTACGCAGCTGAGGAAGAAAGTGCTGGGTGATCGTTCTCCTGCAGAGCTAACGCGGAGCGAACTGCGAGCTCTGTTCATACTTGGGCACCGAATACCCTGGCAGTACAGGCCGGAAACATGAGTTCGGTCTTGAGGCTGCAGACTGTGTTGGGCTGTGAATCTGCCGCTGCGAGGCTGGCACTTTGGCCCACCTGGCTTCACGTGGCGGAAGAGGGCAGCGAGCCACTGGATGACGGCCCGCTCTCCATGGAGAAGGTAGGAGTTCTGCTTGCTGTTGGGATTTCTGGCAGGCATGCTGTGCACTGACGAAACTTGCCAAAAGCAGATCGAGAAGGACGTGCCGAGGCCAGACCCACGAAACCGGATACTAGCGATGGCTGCGGCTTGCAGCAGGGTACTGTCGGGGAAACAGTTTCACTGTTTCGCTGAATCGTTTTGTGAGCGGAATTGGCGATTCGGGCACTCCAGCGGAATTCCTGCAAGCCTTTCCCACGGGCTAGCTTGATGCAAAAGTTCCAATGACTGTTTGGAGTCGGAACATCAAGAGAGGCTTCATACCATTCAGTTACGGAGTAGAGTAGTCAGAATGAATGACTTGATGTGGCAGTCTTGCAGTGTCATGCTGTCAGTATGTTGGCAGCTGCTTGTCAAGGTCATTGCCGAACAGCACCCGTTCATGTATCTGATTTCAGCATCGGTTTGAAAGTGTCGGGGGTAGAGGTTGGTTGAGTGCGGCGATACCCAACTCTCCCTCTCCTGCAAGTGATATGACTTCTTGTTGTGTGAGTTGCAGCTCGTTAAGCTCCAACGGCGTACCATGGCTCAGCAGCGTCCAGTTGCTGAAAGCTTTCCGTAAACTTGCCTGCATTGGGCACAAATCCAGCAAAAAGAACCGCTGCCTTTCTCTCCTGTTGCACGCATAGGAAGGGAGGAGCGTGTCTCGAAACAGCTGGGCCACTCTAATCACAAGCCCTAGTGGGATGGTGTCGTACCCTAATTTGTCTGCCAGAGTCGTTAGTACCCCAGAGCTCTCTCCAGGACACGGCCCACCGATCTAAACCAGAACCAGCGGGAGGCACTTGGTCGCCACGCGGTCGCAAGACCAGACCGACAGTTCTCCATCGTGTCATGCTTGCTTCGGGCCCAGTCCTGAGTCCCAACTGCCAAGGCAAACCCAAAAGCAACAAGAGCAGCAACATCAGCAAATAGCGAACAGCAAGCAGCAGCAGCAGCAGCAACAACTACAATAAACATAACCACAACGAGAACAGCAAACACACGAAAACTAACAGTAACCACACCACCGCCGCCACCACCAGCACCAGCAGCAGCAGCAGCACCACCACCAACAACAACACTAGAGCCAGAGCCAACGCCAACACACACACACACACACATACACAAACAGAGACACACACCAACACCAACACCAACAGCAACAGCAACAGCGACAGCGAAGATAGGGATAGAGGTATACAGCCCAAGCCTTTTTTCTAAGCTCTTGTGTTTGGGTTCATTGGTATGGGGGAAGTTGCTTTACAATGTTTCACTTTCTCCCACATGCAGCCACACCTAGTGCACGTAGTCTGGTTCCAATCCATATGCTATCACGAGTGTACCGTCTTGGGAGTGCTTTGGCAGCCGCAGTCACAGACTTTCCTGGGAGAACCCGCTGCTTCATCTCCTTTGACACGGTGATTTGTCCTGTATCTCAGTTGCCGCCTCCCTACTGGTGACTGGTGATTAGACTGTGATGAGGACTTCGTGGAGCTAATCAGCTAATCTGCTTGGCAAACAAATCGTTGATGATCGTTGGCTTAGGTGTGTGTGTTGTATTGGGTGATTGTGCATGTCGGTTATATCGCTGATGAACCCTCACCCAGAAGATCTTTGGACAGATGCTTGCACGCGGTGCCGCAAAATCGCAACAGTCAATGAATGAAAGGTTGGTTGCACCATCCTGACGTGGGCGGAGTCTAGAGTGCAGAATTCCTCGTAGATTGGCAAAGGCTCCCCGCAGATGCAGAGTTAAAACATGTTAAAACTGCAAACGTGAATCTCGTCCAGACGCATGTGCTTGCGCGAGGCGTATTGCGCGCCTTTGCACTGCTCCGGCCACAGGCCTCGAGAGAGAGAGAGGGGTCTTCCAAATGTATCAACTTAGCAAGCGACACAAAGCAATAGCGCTGGCCTCAAGTGTGAATGATTTCTTACTTCTCGGTTGAAGTGCCGTAAGTTTGGAGGCTTTCAACTCTCTTTCTGCTTTGGCTCCTTCCGGCTTTGCAGGTGGGATACTGTCAAGGCCTCTCTGCTGCATTCGGACCAGCAGTGGTCTCAAGCAGCTCCAGCATCCACCGAAACTCAGTTCACAGCAGCACTTTGAAGTCGGGGGAGGTTAGATGTCACGGCGAGATTACAGCGGCAACCCAAACCCAGCAGTTGATTCTTCATGGAGCGTGCTTACTGGATCGCCGGTTGGTTTCTGCGGCGGAGGTGCGTGCTGCAAGCCTCAGCTTGCAACTAACACCACCCTGATTTCACAGGAAGCTTTCTGCATGCTGCGGCATGGAAACCATATAATGACTTTGTCAGCAACGCGGACGGTAGAGAGACCTATGAGCACGAATAAGATAGAAGAGGAGCGGAGGGTGTGCAAGCAAAGTGATTTGGCCCGCGTAGCGTTTCAAGCACGCAGTAGGCACACTGTTTTCTTCATGCACATTCTTGACAAGCTGTGCCTCCTCCATTCAGGGTCCACCACTTTCAGCATGCCAGTGCCTTGCCACGATGTCCAGGTCTGAACTTCGTGGCCGCGGTCGAACTGCTTGTAGGGTTCACGGAGAAGCAAGCGCTGGGTGGCCTTCGTGCGCTTACGGACTCTCGCACCCAAGAAAGGGTCTGGGTCGGTTTCAATCCCATACCGAGTAAGTAAAAGGACCTCTGTCTCTTGTGTTTTTGTTTGCAGCTGCGCAGCTACTCCCGGTATCTTTGTGCCTGAACGTAAGGGGGTTCAACCTTCCTTACACCCTATACCCTTACACATCGAGAGATGTTGGTCCGCCGGACCAGGTGCCAATGTCTCAGATGGGCCTTCGCACGCTAAACACGTGAAAACAGGCAGGCAAGTAGGTCAAAATACTGGTACGTACGACATAGTTCCTCCTGGCTCGATGCTTCCGTCAGCTGAGCCGTCTCACTGCGCCCGTGTGTGTGTGTGTGTCTCTCTCTCTCTCTCTCTGTCGGTCTGTGTCCAACCCTGTTTCGAAGGGCTTCGTGCAACT
Organism: Symbiodinium sp. clade A Y106; assembly: GCA_003297005.1. Taxonomy (NCBI): domain Eukaryota; class Dinophyceae; order Suessiales; family Symbiodiniaceae; genus Symbiodinium; species Symbiodinium sp. clade A. Next base: position 178,394 of record BGNK01000537.1, read on the forward strand.
TGAGCTTGATTCAGCAGGGGATGGGAGTGCATGTGCTGGTCTCCCATCAACGAAGACGCCACCAGCCATGCGCAGTGTAGATGTACCTGCAGGCAGATCCTGGATGCCTTTGTGTATAGCTGGTATGCCACCTATGCTCATGGCGATGGGGCTAAGCCGTAAACCCCAAATGAAGCGAGCTGATTCTCGCATGTGATTTGATCTGACTTTAGACGATTGACTCGAGACCTGGCGACACATTGTGCCAAGTAACTGTATGTGTGTGTGTGCGCGTGCGAGACTCTGGACGACCTTCAGTTACTCAGGATGCGTTCTGCAGCGGACCCCTGGCAGCACGTGACAGTCGATCTGCACTTTTGGATTTCGAAAAGTCTGTCGGCCTCATTTCTTCATCCTTAACAAAATCGGCAGAAACAGGATACTACGTGGAGTCGATGAGTGGCCTCCTGCGCGACATAGCAGTTCTTGACGCCCTATTGCACCGGGCTGAGTCTGAGTGTCTCGTGAACCCCTTTCGGCCAGCATTATGGCGAGCAGGCTTGACCGGAACTGCAACTGACTGCGATAACGGTAGACTCTGGCATTTAGGAGCTTTGGACTGCTGCATCGGAGCTATAATTTTGTCCTGAGCATGTTGTTGGTGAGTCTGTGTTTGTGCCGCGAATGTTGCATCAGGCTTCACTTGCTGCCCAAAATCCACGCGCGATTTGCGGAGGTGGCGTGGTGGTAATGTTATGTCTTCAGGTTCGTGGCGACTGCCAGTCAGCACTGCATTGAAGACGGTTGCCAGTGATGTTTGCGCCAGAACCGTGTATTGAAAAACATGATGAGGCAAGCTATGTATGCTAACCTCTGCACCTGGACCTATGCGGATAGCATATCCTTGGTGCAGACAGGCTCAATTGTATGTTGCAGGTGGATTTGCCTCTCATTTGGATCGCCACAGAGCCGCTGCTGACCTTGTTCTCGCGGGAGCTGAAGCCCATCGAGCCTGAGCCAAGATATGTCAAGAGTGATGTCACAATCGGGAATAGATACAGGTAGTGCTGCCAGCGAGCTAGTCGTTGGTGTCGCCTTGATGTTAAGTCACATGCTTCTTGGCACCGAGGAGAGCATCTGCAGGCTTTGGGATTTCTTCCTTATCGAAGGAGTCTGTGCCTGGGAGAATTAGGTTGGTTTGCGGGGCGAAAGGGCGGGCACATCAATTGTGATTTGTGTGGCATTGTCGAGTGCGGGCTTTCGCAGGCCACTTCAGGGCTAGTGAGAGAATCAGAAAGCGTGGCCTTGGAGAGAGGAAGCGGCAGATGCTCACGTGTCTGACTTTCCGAGGTGCTCCCTTTGCAGCTGCCCGGCTGCAGTCTTTTGCGTGGTTTTGTGACTCGCCTTTCTTGCAGCCCTGGCGACCTCCAAGGTTTTCCTCGCTTACGCAGAGCTGGCTTTTGAGCGTGTCTCGTCTACACAGGTTCAATTGAGACCTTGACATGGCATTTGACTCACCCCCTTCAAGATGCATTAGGCTGCATTCCTTCCCGGCCTCCGCAGGAAATCTGCTCACCGGAGCAGCAGAAGATTCGCTGGGCGCTTTCAGGCCTTGGCGAGTCTTAGTCTTGGCCTAGTAGGACTCTCCTAGGACCTGTGGGACCGGGGTGCGGGGCCGGGGCACAGCGGGGCACAGCGGAAACCCGCGCGTTTGCGCTCGGAGGCTGCTTCTGGGCGATTCCAGCGCTATCGTCACTTGGCCGCAACGGGGCCCACTGCGGCCCACTCTCAAAGGCATTCTGTGTGGTTCCGCTGACTAGCAAGACCCCTCGCAGCCCGCAGCCGAGGCAGGGAACATCCTGCAGCGTGCAGCTTTCTTCCTTGTTGCCCGGTTGGACAATGGAGCTGTGATTGTCAAGGGTTCAATGATCGTGAGCACGTTTCTGTGTGTGTGTCCGCTTGATCTTCAATGTCATACTTTTTGAAGATTCAAGTCCGTCTCGGAGTTTTTTCTCGAAGCTGCAGGGAGACAGTGTACAAGCACTTAATGACTTGGTGCTGGGTTTCTACTGAAGACTGTTTCGCTATTTCGCTACCGAGGCGCCCAGGCCATTTGGCAGTGGTCTCAGCGAGACGCTGCTGCAGAGCCTCCGCAAGGTCACGATCACTACAGAACCGCGAGGTATACAGAAGCATGCTGCAGCATACTCATGATCGTGACTTGAGCTTAGCACGACAGATGAAATCCACAAGACGGTACTGTCGCCAGAGTTTGCAGAAGTACTATGCATGACATAGGGGATATGTTAACATACTGATGACTGGCATCAGCAATCGCGCCCATGATCTCCATTCAAAGCTTTCCAGGAGGCTGCTGGCGCGAGCCAGCTGGCCGATGCCGACGCCGGATAAGAGCTGAGGAGCCATGTCCTTGGCCTCGACTCAGCGACCGAGACTTTGCACATAGACATGGAACCGGCAAGCCCTTAGCATCGACATGCTGAGCGGCGCCTGGGATCTCTTTGTACAGTTACCCATGGTCAGCTGAACTTGAGGCTTGCCAGTTCCTTCCGCAAGCCTTGCAAGTATGATCAATCTTCTGTGGTGGCCAAATTCAGATCTTCGCATGGTTTGGTCTCAGAGCCTTTCGCTGCCCAGAACGGCAAGCCTTAATTGAGCGACCTCAGCCGCTGATGCGATCAGATGTCCGAGTTGGTCAAGAAAGGCCGTCGCCAGTTCAGTTTCATTCTTTCCTCCAAGTCCATCAGCAGCAGAATGTTCTCACAATGCGTTTCAGGCCGTCCAGTGAAGAAAAGGACGGCACATGATGCAACTTGATGTACGGACTCAGATACGGTGATAAGGGTTTGATTACTTGCTGTGGCATCTGTCAGGGTGCCAGCTCACAGGCAAAGGTCAAGCTAACTCATAATGTGACACTCCTGTCGACTGGAGAAGAAGACCAGATGCGGCAGAAAGCTAGCAGATCTCGCCTCGTCTAGGGACACCTTGAGGGTTCTCGGAAATAAGGTCTCGTCTAGGATCGATGCAAGTCCATTTGCACACGAGGCTTGTCTGATGCAGCCTGCACAGCCCGGTGACAGCATTCCCTCAGTCACGGAACATATCGGCACCACATGCATGCCGAGCAGCTCAGCGACTACATCAGGGCATGTAGCAAAGCGCAACTGACAGACAACAAGCAGAGCTTTCGTTCGCAGTCTTCTCTTGACAGGGTCCTTGTGCCTGCTGGGGCGCTATATGTCTTCGCACGTTGCCATGCTTCCGAGGAGCTTAGGTATGAGAGCATTACCGGTGCAAGACCCCGACGAATACGACAGGTACGTTTTCGGGAACGAGTACGAATTCGAGCGGGTGTTTATGCCCTACGACGAAGACCTGTTCTTCCAACAGTCGTGGACCGGGAGTTATCCCAAATGTGTGGTGGCTGCGAATACAGTGTCTCACACTTTCTGCAGTCGGGCTGATCGTGTGGGGCCGGCAGACCGTCACGGTCGATGTGTGATCTGCTTGGAGAACTTTAAAGACGGCGATTGCATGCGGTCTCTGCGCTGCTTTCACACTTTCCACCAAAGCTGCGTGGACACATGGCTGGAGGGCAGCCGGCTCTGCCCCATTTGCAAGCAGGACATCACAGGCTCTCCGTGGACGGCAACTGAAGCTGCGGCCTCCTCGGACTCAGGCTTCACCAGCAGTGATTTTCTGGTAGACGAGCCAGGAAACACACCCCCCACCCCGCGGCGCGTGTGGCGATCTGCACTGGAAGTGTCGGCACCAGCACAGCACCGACGGCCACTGCCTGCAGGGACTGCGCACTCAACACGGCCACGTCTCGTGCAGCCTGTGCATCGGTTTGAATCAGGGCGCTCTGCATTGGCTGCCCTGTATGCGAGCACCGCCTCTGTTCTCCAGCGCCTGCACCACGACCGTGTCACCCAAGTGCTGCACGGAACTGCTTACAGTGCTCCCAGCAGTGACAACCAGTGGGCACGATGCCAGGAAAGTCGGGTCGGTCGGGTTTCGGCACCCAGTGCTTTAGGCACGGTCGTTGCTGGTGGCTGGCGGCGCCTGGGACTAGGAGGCCAGCCGGGCATGTTAGCCCGAGCCCAGGCTGTGCCTTCGCCTTCGAGCCCAAGCAGTGCCAGATCCAGCGACACAGACGGTTCCAGCTCCTATTATTCAAATTCGAGCTCAAGTTCCAGCAGTACTGACTAGCTCCGTAGGCTCCGCTCAACAAGCAATAGGGTGATCTTTCACCTATGCAGCGGCCGATCAACTGCACCTCTTGGATTGCAGGACGACTCCCGCATCAATGAAGCGGAAACAGTGCGTGTGCGCGCAGGGCAGGTGGTTCGCCTCCGTCCGACAGATCTCTTCGATCGAGATTCGATCTAGATTGGAAGTGGCTTGCATTGACGGTTTGCCGTACTAGTGCCTGATCACTAGAACCCCACTGCTTCTAACCGCGTGCCGAGTGTTTAAGACTAATTAATGAGCTGTGATTTTGTGAGCAGGAGTGGTTGTACGGTTGCCGGACGCTCCTGTGTTGACTTCGAAGCTCTTGGAGTCTTGAGATTTAGCACCTTTTCTGGGTTCAACCACGTGCCGCATGGTATCTCCGACCCAGGTCGACAACTTGCGGATCCAGGCGCTGCTCGTCACTAGTCATGACTGAGTCTGAGTCAGCGGCAGGGTCCGTCACAACACACGCAGAGCCTTGCAGCGATTGCAGCCTCCGCTCCTGGCGTTTCACCTCCAAGACGGCAGGGCACTTGAACTTATTGTAGTCAGTCGCGATGACCAGACACACATGCGACATCTACATATTTCTACCTGAGATGTCGGCATCATCCATTCGCCTGCCTAGCACAACAGGGAAGAGGGTTTGTCCGCGGCAATGGATGGCATCACAGCCTTTCCGCTGCCCAGGCGACTCAGGATGGACCCGGACTTGTCCGATGTGCACGTCTTTCATCCGGAAGTCCCTTTGCCGTCTTCTGATGACGAGGATTCGGAGGCGGAAGCGTCAGTTCCTGAAGGATGTTCGGAGCTGGAGATTTCCAAGCACACGGTGTGCCGCACCTACACAGGGCTCGGGCCCGACAACGGACCCAGATGTGATGGCCGCGGTCGGCGTGAGGAAACGTGTGCTGTTTGCTTAGAGGACTTCCGAGATGGCGACTTGGTGCGGGTCTTGCGCTGCTTTCACACTTTTCACAGAGAATGTGTGGATAAGTGGCTGGCTCGGAACCACCTGTGTCCAATATGCAAGCAGGACGTTGCAGGACAAGCAACGTGGAAAGAGCGAAAGGATATCACGTGCTCTTCGGCCTCCGAGGTACAGCCTATGACGAGTTTCGTGGACTTTTCTTCCCTCGTTAATGAGGTTCCCGAACACTCGTCTGCCAGGCTTTCCTTTCGCACAGTGCACCGCTTGTACAATGCTCCTGGAAGCGCGTTTTCTCGGCTGACGCACTCTGAAGCTACAGCGCCCCATCGTCCGCATGTCCAGCCACTCTGCAGTGGCCGAATGAGGCGAGTTCGTCAATCCCCGTGCATCATCGCGTTGTAGAGCAGGCAGGTAAGTAGTTGCTGGGCTTCATGGAATTGAATTATAGTTTCTGTAGCGGTTGCTTGCTGCTTGTTGTTGGCCCTGGGCCCTGGCTGTTCCGTCGATGAGCTCGTGGGTGTGCATAGCAGACTCCAGCAAGCTGTGGGCCATACCAAAGCGAAGGGGCAGCAATCTTGAATAGCCTGCAGGCATCTCTGTCATTAACATACTTCAGGGTCAGTAGTCTGGCTGCCCAGACTTCGCTGTTGGAGCCCTAGGCAGTGACAGTGACTGGTACAGAAGTATTGGTAGTGGCTGCAAGCCTAAGCTTGCACGTCAGGAAGTCGTCCGCGTCACTGGGCTTCGCCCGAGCAGAGCTCGGCAGCAATGGAGCCCAGTGGCAGTGGCAACAGTATCAAGCTGCAGGGATGCTACTGTACAGCATCCTCTCCAGATTTAGTCGCAATTGATTGATTCCCTACCGGCACTTCCCGGTTGATGCGGATGGCCAGCCCAACTTTTCCAGCTCACGACATAATCCACGTATGTATGTAATTATGTATGTATGTACGTACGTATACGTACAGTAAGCCTGCGTCGAGACTCGCTCAGCCATGCAGGAGGCAAACATGTACGTATTTAGGCAGGCAGGCAGGCAAAGAGCTCTCTCTCTCTCTTCTCTCCCTCTCCGTGAATGCGCAAAAACCAATGTTAAGGTTTCTGACGTTTTGCCTGGCAGGGGTTCTTAAACAAGCTGGGAGTTGGACCGCGATCCGTACGATACGTCCACATCGCATTTTGTACAGATTTACCACGCCTTGCGCAAAAAGGCAGCAGAAGCCCTCGGTCGTCGTCAGATTGGGAGATGTTGCACTGTACTGCCTCCAGGGCTGCTTATGGCTTCCAGCCAAGGTCACGGAAGCTCGGCGTGAGGTGAGCCGGCCGGACTCACAATTTTCGACGGCACGAAAAATATCCGCAATCATTCAAGCACAGTTTTAATGGCTCGTTCGCGTGGGTGTTGCCCGAGCGCTTTGATGACTCTACATGCAGGTGCTTGGTATGGTGCCAGCACATTTGCTTGGCCCAAGTCGGCGGAGGGTATGAGCCGGAGCGTGTGAGCAAACAGGCACACTGCATATACGGCATATACATGCATATACTTTTGGGACTCCAGAGTGCAGCTGCACGGTGGGATAACTTCGCTTTCACCCGCTTCCGTCCGAGAGTGGGCCATGGCTGATGCAACCATTTGCAGGTCAGCTTGGGATGATCTACTCAAGCTACTGTGCATTTTGCCCTTCCCGTTCCTCCTTTCAGGGCTTCGCCAGCTCACAGTCAGCATCTCGGCAGCGAATCGCCAGAGCCTTTGGCAGCATGCCTGGGCCACATGGCTCCGTTACCGAGGCCAGAGAGTGGCAAGTCTCGCTGCGGCCATTTAATATTTACCTGTCTTCAGGGGAGCTCGAGCTCGACGCCTTTGTGCTGAGTGCCGCCGCGGCAACCTGCAACCGTGGCCATCTGTGGAAGGAATTTAGTAAGCAAAGGTTACAGTCGGGGGACAGTGGGAGGGTATACATGCCGGGTGCAAAATGTGACGAGGGCATGATTGACATGCTGCAAGGATGCAGTGGGTTTACTAGCTCAAGCGGTGCAATCGAACATTAGCCCCTTGGCAGGCAACTGTGACTGTGTTTCCATGAACTTTCCTGGAGCGCCACTCATGTGTGGACCAAGTTGTGGATGTGGCCTTGCAGAACGCGGCCTTGGGTGCGGGTGCGAAGTGTGCACGCTGGCAGGGTGCCCTGCAGATCACAGGTGCGAAGGAACATGTTTTGCCCTCTTTTTGTCAACTTTTGTGACGCTTGCTGTTTACGTGTGTGCCAGGTCCGAAAGCAGGCGATGATCTCAAGCCTACGACAATAAGTGTCGGCCTAAGGGCTATATAGCTCTGTGTCTTCCATCTGGATTCAAGCATGTCACGTCTTATTTGCTTTCCAGACTCACACAAGGCTTCAACTCTGCCGCAGATGCCTGCAGCAAAGGGTCGCGCTGGGAAAGTTCAACTGCCATAATTGAGGCCATTCCGAGGCTCGGCCAGAGAGGAAGGCTTGCTGAAACTAAGGGTGAGCAGTCAACATAGAACTTGTACCAATACTCCGTGAAGCCGAGAAATCTGAGGCATCGACGCTTGTGCGCATCCTCGAGGACATCAGGCTGGGGTTCGATCTCTGAGAGAGGGCGGGCCAAGAGGCCCCAGCCCAACCGGAGGTACCCTGGTAGCGGCTGCAGAACGCGGATCGCAGTGGCAGAAGGTTCGGCAGATGCTGGGTTTGGCTTTTGCGAGGCCAAGCAAAAGCTGTTGGCAGGCCTTGTCTTTGATTCAAGATGGTCCACGTCTACGTGAAGGTCAGGAGGTCAGCATTGTGACATTCAATGCAGCGCCCTGGTTGCTGAGGTGCTGCTGCTGTTAGTGATCCTGAAGAAAAGAAACCAAACAGAAGATGATCTTGCACGGCAACAATCGGCAAGCTTTCCGAGGCAATAGCGGCCATGGAGCGGGCGAGCCAGTGGCAGCATGCTCCGGGGGCTAACTTCAATTGATTTGCGTATCGTGATGATGAGTTCTGGAAGAGCGTGTGCCAAGCAGCAGACTTGGAAGTTGCCTGCGTGTTCAGAGAGGCCACGCACATGGTTCCCGTAGACTGGCCATCAGTTGAACCGTTAAACCCATTCAAAGCCATGCTACACGTTTCAAGAATGCTTTCAAGCTCTGTGTGGCATGGATCCAAGGCCATGCTGCTTCTTTGGCAGTCTTCCCGGGAAGGTTTGAGACCGACGTCGCCCTCCATAAACTCGACTCTAAGCGCCTGTGCTCGCTCTGGCAAGTGGCAGCTATCCCTAGCTTTGCTGAACATGGCGAAGCTTGGGCTTGGACTGACCTTCGTTCATTTCCATCTTGGCAGATTCTGACAGACCACAGTCGGGTGCAGCTCCACGCGTGATCCTGCTTTTGGCGGCTAGGATTGGAACCAAGGAGCAGCTTGCAGGTCCAGGTTGATACCATCAGCTGGAACTCGGTCATAAGCGCCTGCTCTCGGATGCGGCAATGGGAGATGGGCATAGCTTCTTGTCCTGGCTTGCTTGTGTTAAGACTGCTAAGCCTCTCTGCACACGACCACGAAGCTAGAGCTAGGAGAGAAAGCTTAAGGCCTTGTGTGCGTCGTATTGGTGCCGCGCACTCCCACGATTCCGTAGAATCGTGGCTGCTGTAGGAGAGTTGATGGCATGTCAGAGCGAAAAGAGCACCGTTCCGTCTGACTCGATGTGTTTCGGGGTCACAAGCAGAACAGCCCAGCAAGGCAAGAAGGCAAGGATTGTCGGCTGCGGCCCAGTATGATCCAGTGCAAACCGAAATTGCTTATGTTTCTCGCTTCTGCGGACAAACAATTACCTTTCCACATGGAGTGGCTGGTAGGGAAGTTTCTTGTCTGTGTCGTGCGGGGCTGCGAAAGTCAAGGCAGAGGTATGTGCCTGGCATATGTCGGCACGGTCTGAGGGCTGAACCTTATGCGTTGCCGGGCTGCTAGCTGCTAGACCCTGGATGCAACGGCAGAGAGAGCGAGAGAGAGAAAGAGAAAGGGAGAGAGCCTCGGGACTCGGGAAGTAGAGCGCGGTTGTAACAAACATGTCCCGGGCCGAGGGCCGCTCTCGCGTAGTTGCTGTTGGAGAGACCTCGGATGACCCGACTTGAGCCTGCAAGGTTTTTCACGGCCCATGGTTTAGCAAGGGTGTTTTGGGGGAACGGGTTCACATGCTCAGTCGGGGGAACGAGTGCTTCTCTCGTCCCCGGAAGGCGCCATACAGACCTTTGAGACGCGCGGACTGTCCTTCGGGCCAGGGTTTTTTCGGGGCAGCAAAGGCTTGCTTACACTGCATGGAGCTGCAGCGGCTGGCGGCCGAGCCTTCGCTTCACACAGTATTGCCGAACTGAGAGATGTGGCAAGCGAAGCACTTTCACTTCAAAGAAGTGTATGACTGAGGATTGTGTTTCATTCGCAGCCGTTGTGGACTCGCTGCCGTGTTGCCCAGCAAAAACACAGGGTGGCTTCGTGAACAGAGGAATCTGTGAAACCGGGCTTTCTCGCAGCACTTCCTGCTGCTCTCTCAGTCCCAGGTTCTGAGCATGCGGAGCAGAGTCCTCTAACTTCTGAGCTCCTCTCATTGATGCGTGAGCAGGCGCGCCCGACGATAGGGTCATGAGATGTGCCTGCTCCTTGCAAGAAGCCATTCAAACAAGCACGAATGATGAGACAAGGGTGGCATCAGGTGGAAACTTGCCACTGTCTGGCATTGCAGGTTGTGGAGAGTGATGAAGTCTTGGCCACTGCCATCTTGAGTGGCCAAGCCAAGGCTGAAAGGCCAGACTTCTCGAGCTTTCGTATCGAGACCTCGGAAGCTATGTCTAGGGTTCTGTGGCAAGGTGACTGTCCCGATATGTTCAGGTGGAGCGTGGCATGCCACACACTGCAAGAATCCCTGGCGGCAGGCCTTGGTGTCGACAAGGCAGGTTGCAATGTAGGCTGTTCAGGCCACGCAGCTTGAGGTATGCGACGGGAAGTCACGTCGATGAGACACGCAATCGAATAGTAATGTTTTCGAACAAGTCAACCTGCCAGGAGGCTGGCAGAAAAATCGTAGAAAAAGGCCGGCATGATATCAGTAGTGAATGACTAGTGAATGGAAACAGCCAAAGCCTCAAGCATCTAGGAGGAGAGCCTGGGAGGATGCTAGAACCCGGGTGTCACACAGCTTCGAATGAGCTTCCGCAGTTTCGTTGGTGATGATAGCGACGATGAGACCTGAATTCAGGTAGCAAGGGTTCCATGCCAATGCTCAGGCATGGTAGGAGGTGCCTGCCGTGCGCCAGCGGGGACGGAGCAAGAAGCACGAAGTGGCCCAAAGGTGCAGGACAAGAACAGTTCTGTTTTCTTCAGCCAACACCTGCGGATTTTAAACGGCCCTCTACCGGTTCAGCATAGGGTCCTGCTTTGAGGTGATGCTTGGCGCGGCTGCAGATTCCTGCGGTCGCACAGGGCATGCTGACTGCAGTAAAGTCCAGTTGAAGGTCATTTGCCTGAAACTGCGCCGGTTATGCAGAGCATACTGTAACATTTGCCTGAGGATCTGGAAGCGGGCGTTGGCACTGGTAAGTGGGGCCATCATGACGCTTTCAGGAACAGAAGCTTTTGTGCTCATGTTTGCTTTGACACAAACCAGGACAAGTGATCCGACTGAGACTGACTGGCAGCTTTCCGAGGAATTTGCCGACGGCCAATGCCGTCCTGAACGTGACGGCGGCTGCAACTGGTCACATGTTTTGCTGAGTTCTTGACCTATGCACTGGCGTGCAGTGTTTTGCTCAAGCGACGAAGTGGTGCTAGACTTTCCAAAGCCGCTAAAGAAGATGGGCTCTGGGGCTTCTGTCCAACGGCTACCCACTACCCATGTGCAGGCAGCAACGGACGCCGATGTCGCTGGTGTTGTGTCTGACCTGTCCGCTGCAGAGCGGCAGAAGCTTCAGCAGGCATTGGCCATCCTTGAGACAGAGGGGAGCCACGAACCAAAGATGTCACCTTACCCATCATTGTTGGGCTCTACACGTCTTCCTCAACTCGGCACAGAGAAGGGCAAAGGTGGCTACAGCGAGCATCAGAACACATTGAAGCAGTGAGAGCGGGCTCCCTGGAAAGACCCAATCCAAAGAGGCAGATCCATCGGAACAGCAAGCTTTCATTGGCTGCCGGGATTGGGCGGTAGAAGCATGTTATCGCAGGTTCGTTGCAAGAGCCACGACCTGCGCTCCTTCGTACAGCTTGACGGCGCTTGCAGGCATCGTTGAGAGTTGCAAGCATCCAACTTTCAAACATACCGGCACCGGCACCAAGAACCTTTAACGATTAGAACTGCGTGTCGCGTGACCCAGAAAGAGCGACATTCGCGACTGTTTGAAGTGCTTGCATGTTCGGGAATTGCGAGAGGGGCAGATGCTCTGTGACGACACGACACACCAAGGGCTTCGCGAAGAATCCGCCGTCCTGGGAGCAAGCGGCGTGCTTCTTCTCCAGCCTATTCCAGGTGCCCTAAGTTGCTGCTGTTTGGCAACGTAATGACCGTGCAGAGGGTTTGCACTTCCCGAGGCGATGCAGGTCCTTGAAACATCCCCAGCTATGCCGGAGTCGTGAGATTCTAAACGACCTATAGTGTGCACTTTGACAAAAGTTTGCGAATAATTGGTTTTGATCAACAAACCTCCTCCCATCACCCTTTCCAAGCTGAGCCAAGCTGAGCGCACCACAAATCCGTCATTCCTGTGGGCCTGGGCGACGAAGGGCCGCTGAAAATTGTTGCCACGGCAACAAATACATTATGGATGCCGCTGGCAGTCATCAAGTCCGGTTTCAAAAAGCGGAAAGAGTCGTTGGCGAAAGGGTCCTTGCAAGAGTTTCGCAGCTTGCTGTGGCTTGTACTCTAGATAGAACTCGATGGTGTGTGGGAGCGAAAGTCGTTCATGCTCGTCAAACAGTGCTGTTTATGTCCTCGTAGCTGAATCTTCGCGGTTGAACCGATGGTGGGATCTGCGACATGCGAGAAAGATTGCGGGACATGCGAGTGGCGACACGGAGTGTACAGTGTGGAGGTCTCGCTGCAGCCAGATCTTCTCTCGATCAGCGTCCTTTCTGCAAGTGGTTCTTGGACGGCCTCCCTCTATCAGGCCGGGCATGGGCGCTCCCCGTTGCTGCATTCCAAGAGATCAAAGCCGGAAACAGGCCGACGCGCTTTTCAGTGAAGGGGTGGATGAGATCTTCTATGAGGTGCCTGTAGAGCTTGAGACAGCTTCGCCTGCATGCGCACTTGAACAGCTGTTACTGTACAGTACCCGACAGCTGTCAACTTTGCAGAGGGATTAAAATGGTAACATCTCTTCGAGTCCAGGGTTTGCCTCTTGTTTGAGGCCAGCCAGACCGTATTTGAATTTGAATGTGTGAGGGGTTCGCCTTCCTTGCGCACATTGCATAGCATTGCATGACTGGCAATCAGCCTGCAGACTCAGACGCAGGCGCTGCTCGCCACGATCGTCTCGTGCCGGGCATTCATGGTAACACCACCAATATTACAGCGGCTCAAGGCTGAGGCATTGAGCTGCTGGAGGAGGCCATGCCGGCCATCTGGCCGGAGATGCGCGTTTCAATTCAAGTTCTGGGTCCACTTCGGAGGTTGAGCATGATTGGAGGACTGTTGGAGGTGTGACGTGGTTTGTCAACACTTGATTTTGTAGCTAGACTACCAGTTCTCACCCTTGGAATTACGACGCGATTCACATCTTGAGCGAACTGCGTGAAGCCGCGTGTATGTCAAGTCTTCGTTTGGTCTCATGCTGGCAGGCAGCAAAAACATTCGGATGCAGAGAGTGGAACGAAGCGCTAAGCTGCGAGTGAGACGCGAGAAAATATGTCGTTTTTGTTTCGACATGGAAGCAATGCCTGAGATGTACGACGGAGCGTCGTGGCGACGAGCAGGGAGGCAAGATTCTCTGCCTTGGCTGTTGGAATCTGGAAGGTTTCAATGTAGACGAAGACAACACATTGGATGACATCGTGCAACCTTCTCAGCTTCAGCAGGGCTTCAGTAACGGTCACTACCGACGATCGTCAACACTACGAAAATATCAGGTGCACATCAACCCGATCACATGTCTTTGTTGCTGTGGCTAGACGCGGCGCCTCAAGTGTGAGCCATGAGACCATCCCGAGTTGCTCATTTTCTTCGATGGGCGCCCAGGGCGGCTGTATCTGGTGAGAGGACAGAAGCAGCAGAAGAAGAGCACGAATAAGCCGTACCCGATCCATTGCTACAGAATGCAAAAAGTGCCTGCCTTGTCGGTCGGTCCAGAGACATCGGTAGTCATGCGGTAGGAGTTATGGTTCTGGGGCTGTGGCAGCTGCCGGAGTGCTCGGATTTGGCATCGGCCTGTCCCTGACCTTTGCAGATGCGAGGCCGGAGCAGGAAACCAGGCCGTGAGTCAGATTTGCCTAGAAGTGGAGGCAGCGCCGAAGCTTCGAATGGTCTCTAGACTCTAGACGTGCAAACGCAGCTGTGCCGCGCTGCTTTGCAGCGATTTTCGCACGGCCCTGCCTTGGCCTGCTTGCTCGTAAGCATGTCCCACAATTTAATCTGCTCATGTGAACGACTACTCTTCTTGCCATGTCGCAGGGGCCATTGGGTGTGCAAGTGACTGTCAGGCTGCGGGAGAGGGCATTGCCTGGCTCTGGCTTCCGCACGTGTTGCGACCAGGCTTGCGGGGAGTGAACAGTTCTTCGCAGGCCCAGTCGCTTGCGTTACCCCTGGCATGCCGGGCCGACAGGCTTTAACTCCTGCTCAGCAGTCTTTGGCCCAGAAACTCCGCACCATTGTTGCTTGCCTGCATGACATCACGCATGTGTTTGCTACGTGTTAATTCGGATCATGACAAAGTGGCTTCGATTGGACAGCGGTGCTTGCGGTAAGTAAGCCAACCAACATTGAGTTTGACAGTGAGATTAGCAGAGTGGCGCTGTATCGACACCTGCTTTTGTGCTAGGTTGGCCAGAGCAACGTTGTGGAACATTCAGAGGAGACGGGGACTATGGTGGGGAGAGGCCTTGCTCTGGCAGTCGTCAGACCTGGCACTCTGGATGAAGCCGTCCAGGTTCTCCGTGCTTGCGTTGCAGCAGACACTGCTATCACCCCTCAAGGGGCAAAGACTGGATTGACGGGTGGATCCGTTCCCCGTGACTCTGGATGTGATAGGCCGTTTGTGGTCATTAACATGAGACGACTGCATAAGATCCTCCCGATCGGTGCTGGAGAGCACGTGCTGTGCTTCGCTGGCGCTGGAATCTTCAGCCTACAGGAAGCACTGAAGCCGTTGAATCGCGACTCCCATTCGGTGCTGGGCTCCATCTTCCTGAACCCTTCGGTAGCAGCTGGTATCGCCTTCGGCAGCGGCGGCACGCAGGTCCACAAGGGGCCAGCCTACACAGATCGGGCACTATACTGCCGTGTCACGACACAGGGTGAGGTGGAGGTGGTCAACACGCTAGGTCTGAAGATTCCGCCGGGCCAGGACATCGTGCCGTTTCTAGACGGTGCTGGAGAGCTTGCGGAGGGAGACGTTGACCCGACATGTCAATTAGCAGCTTCGTGGCCGAACTACCCAGCCCACGTCACCACCTTTGATGAGAAAGCATCAAGGTACTGCTCAGACCTAGCGGGCGAAGATTGCAACCGATCCGAGGGCAAAGTGCTCATTCTGGCGACAGTTCATGACACTTTCCCGTTACCTCGTCAAAGCAAGTTCGTTTGGATTTCCTGCAAAGACTTCGCGACTGCTAATCTGCTCAAACGGAAAGTGGCCCTCAGTTCCCCAGACTGCTTGCCGAAACAGTTCGAATACATGGGGCGTGCCCAGTTTGACTGTTGTGATCGCGGCGGACGTGTCTTGATCAAGCTCATCGAGCTTCTTGGGATGATGAACTTATCGGGCTTGTGGAACTTCAAGCTGAAATTCGAGGCATTACCGATTCCTTTTGTTAACATTGTGGCAGATACTCGGCCAGCACAGAGGCACCCGAAACTCCGTCCTGCCAGGGGCATAGAGCTCGCAAAGCTGAGGACAAGGTCCTTTGGTACTTGAATCCGCTCTTCCCCGAGTCCTTGCCAACGCAGCTGATGCAGCAGGGACGAGACTATGACCATCATGTCATCATGGAAATGACAGAGCCCCGTGCCTGCTTTAGTCGGTGGAACCCAGACCCCAGAGCACCCCATGACAAGGCACAGGGCGACGACCAGTGCTCTTCCCTGACAATAATATTCGATAATATTTGACAGCATTGTCCTTTTTCTGCTTGTACTGGTCGATGGCCAACATGTCCCGTCGCTTCGGGCCCCGCCTCAGCCGAGTCTCCAGGTTTGGCGGTGGTGAGCTGAAGCGCCTGGAGGCGCATCTCTCGGGGTTTGAGAGGCGAAAACAGACCCCGACCCTAGAAGCTCTGCGGAAGCATGACATTCGCCCGGAGAGCTTGGGAGGCGCTGCTGGACAGCTTCCTCGCCTCACTGCCTGAAGGTGGGAGTTTCGATGCGGCACTGCAGACTCGGTCGGAAGCTCTTGGACAGGCCAGGCCAAGAGCTACGTTTGCCGCGATGCACCTTGGAGAATTGCTGGGCTTTTCAAGCTCACGTTGCATGAAAGACTAAGAGCTCCTGCAAGGGAGTTAAGTTGGCCGCCTTTTGCAAGCAAAGGCTTTTGAGTCATCGCGGGTGATGCTGTTCCGCTTCGCGGTTCAGCCATCCATTCGAACCATGGCAGTTGGCACCGGTCGGCAAGGTCTGATCATCGACTATGCGATGCCTAAGTGCCCAAGCAGACATTTATTTGCACAACTTTGCGCATGTGAAGGTTAAAGTTTAGAGTAGCTCATCTCCTCAAGCCCAATACCCGGCATCTTGCTCAGATTTCCAGCTTCTCGAGCCAGACCCGCGAAATCTTTGGACAAATCTCGTTGGAAAGCCCGAAGCCCCCGCCCCCTAATTCCAGAGGCACGCCTATAGATAAGCCCCGAATCCCCTAGAACGAAACAATCACGGATACGGCAGGCACGGGGCGTAGTCAGCCGGTCACGGTGAAACGCCGTACTTCGACCCCTTCTGCGTTCAGTATCACCGCCACGATAGCCAGACAACTAGACTCGTCATCATCACCATCATCTTCTTCTTTCACATCATCGTCGTCATCCTCCTCGTCGTCGTCATCTACTAACTAGTCTCACAATGATGCTAGGTTATGATGTTGGCGAAAATGCTGATCGTGATGAAGCGAGAGAGCGAGAGATGAACAAGAAGGAACTTGAGACTGCGCCGATGTGCTGGGGCTTCCTCTTGCTTTTCTGTTCGTGCTGGAGAAGAACTGGGAATCACGGAAAGCCCCAGTCGTGGCTTCCAGCCGTACGAGTAGATACACGACTCGTACAGAATCAACAACGATTCTTTTCAAGTTTGACAACTCTCTGTTTTCTTTGCAGGGGCTTGGGTCCAGCCATGGTCTCCCCAGGAATTTCGACAAGATCCTGGAACTGCCGGAGGATTGGGGGATAGAAATGCGCTGCCTTTGCTCTCATTTCGGATGTAATGTGTTCCACGAGAGCCTGGTCCTGCGGAATGACGTGGATGCAGAGGTGTGGAGCTCGGTGTGTCGTCGTTGCAGCCTGCTACCACGTCTTAGCAGCTTCATTTCTTCTGGTCGCTCAGGCAGTTAAAAAGAAGATCAAAAAGTATATTGACAGAACCTTGGCGGAAGTACATGCAGGGCAATACGCGCAAATCATGCAAAGTGAGCATGCGCGGTTTGGTCAGGTAGCGGTGGCAAGCTCCCAGCAGAACATGGACATGGCACTGAGTATGCCGCGCCCCATGACACACAACAAAGATGGTGTAGGATTGATCCCACAAACTGCATGAATCCAGGGGTGGGCCAAACTTCCCGCTTGCGCAATTATGCGTGATGCAGCTTGAATCAAGGGCAAAGCCAAGCCCTGCTATCCAGTCGACGCTTTTGTTGGTCGCCCCCTCCACTTTCAATTCACTGATGCATATCAGCTTGGGCCATGTACAGCAGGGGCACTATATGTCTGTGTTCAACTGCAGCAAAAAGTATGAAGAAGTCGTACAGATCTCTAGAATCTAGAAGCTGATGAGCCCAGATAGGAGCGACATATGGCAAAGTCACGATCTGATGCCTGGTTGATGAGTCTGATGGTTTGCGTCGCGAGATGCACCTCTTGCAAAGGTGTGTCAAATGTCTGCACAGAAGTTGGTACTGAGCGTCCAGCGAAACTTGGGAGAGAGAAGGCTCCTAAAGCGATGATGGCGAAGTGTCGTTGGCCCAAGACCTGCTGTCCGAACCATGGCTCGTGCCTTCTCCGCCGCCTGGCCAGAGGTATATACTGGTAGCAGCTAATTACAACTTTCCGGCTGTGGCAGCTTGGATTCTCCTTCCATCGTCCATCTCTCCTGGACGCTTCGCCGCCAAGGTCCTCTTCCTGGCAGCGGCCTGTGCGCTGGCGTGGTGCACACCACGCAGCTTCGTCGGCACAGCCGTCTCATCCTCTTCGGCCCAGCCGCGGACAGCGCTACGCGCAGAGGCAGGTTCAAGAGCACTGCCGCATTTCAACGAGCTTGAGATAGCTTGAGTTTCTTCAGGTGAAGAAGGCCCCCAAGAAGAAGGCCAAGGGACCCTGGGTTGGCCCCAAGCGCCTCGCCTGAGATATACCTCCATATACCTCCCACCACTCAGCGTGTGCATCTGTGCATGGCTCCGCTTGTCTTGCGCTTCATCTCGTGACACACCAGGAAGGGGTCCTGGGTGAAGATCCTGCGGCCTGAGTCCTATTGGTTCCAGCAGAGGGGGCAGGTGGTGATGCTCAGTTGCATTCAAGTTTCCCCCTGCCAGCAAAGTTTTGCGACCATCGAGGTAGTATATGAGAGGTCAGCAGATTCGGCAGATGTTGGGCTTAGTCCGACTCAAAAATGAGGAATGTCAACCAGAAGCCGGAGGTGAAGTACCCAGTCACGGTGAAGTTTGACTCGGTGAACTATGCGCTATCTGGCAGCAATGATCGGGATTTGGTCATGCGTGGTCAATGTACACATGGTTCACTGTGGCCACACATGCCGGCATATGAGGAACGTGAACACCAACGGCTATGCCCTCTGGGAGGTGCCCCTGAGCCTCTCTAGGGCAGAGTCTCAGACGTGGCTAAGGGTTAGCGTTGAAGAAATCGCTCCTTTCGGCTCTCGGTCGGCGAACTACATGTGCTACACAGCTTCTGCGACATCCCTTGCACAGACAGCACAAGACTCGAAGCGTGACTTCTGGAGCGCTGCCGAAAGGCGGAAACATGCAGAAAGGCGAACGTCAGGCATGACTGATCATGTGGCCGGCGGAGCAGGGCAGTTCCAGAAAATAGAAATCGACCTCTTGCGCCGGTGCCGCGCGCTGTCCAACTGTTGCAAAACCAGGTCCTGGCAGTTGTGACTCATGAAGTCGTGAGCATCAACTTTCTGCTGTTACGCGCCCGTTACCTTGTTATTGTTGGGCGTTTGCAGCAGCAGGAAGTTGGTGGCACGGTGTTCTGCAAAGTACGGGCTTATCAGCCCGATTCCAATTGTAATTAACTTAAGCTATCTGGTTTCACGAGACCGCGGTATCGTGTGCACTCGTCGCTCGAGTTGCACGGTCATACAGTCATACAGTATCTATTCTTGGCCGACAGCTGGTGATCCATCCTCATTTTATGCAGTCAATCTAGTCATAGCTTCAGACTGAAAGTGTCAGTAACGTCACCAACGTGTTCTGTGGGAGGTCATCGAAGCTCCTGCACCTGGACCTGGTGAGGTTTGAGTGAGCCAGACTGCTTTGTGAAGCGTGGGGTGTCAACTTGCTGTAGGGTGTATGGATTGCAGTACATCAATGGATGTACTTGGCTTCGGAGGCCGTTTTTTGAACAACAGCTGCGCCAGAAAAGGCTGGCAATGCAATTTTGCCGGGTGAGAGGCAAAAAGAGATGTGCAAAAACGGATGTCCAACGAATGCCAATTCAAGCAAGCCTGGAGCCGTGGATGTGCGTTGGGTCTGTCAAGACGGGCAGGAAGACTGGCAACTGTTGCTTTGGGGTGATCATTGGGCACCTTACACCTGACTTGGACTTCTATGATTGTATGGTCCAAGGCTTGCACCTGTTTTTTTCCATTTGAGCCTGAGATTACACGATGTGATATCAAGAGAGGATTTAGCGAGTCGTGCTGGCAGCTGCTTCGCGTTCAAGAGACATTGGGAAGATCTCATCAGACCAGCTCATGTGGTACAAACTTCAAGCTTCAGTCTGTAGATCAGGCACCACGTTTTGCCATTGCAGAAGCCCTCGTTACCCATCTTGAGCCACCCCTGAACGACGGGCCACTCATCGCCAGCTGTGCGTGGCATGGATGAAGCCCCCAAGTTGGGAGTGTACATCGGATCTGCCAGAGATGTGACCTGTCCTGGAGACCATGCACCTTGACTGCACGTGATCGGGTGATTCTGTGGCATCTTCTGCACTGCTTCCTTTTGATGTCGAAACCCTGTCAGTTTCCAAGAGATGGAATTTGTAGGCTTCTGTCTGATAATGAGCACAGGGTGTAGCTGCCGGACAGTTGCAGCCGAGGTCACGTACGAGTTTGTCCTTTACGACACTCGTAGGTGGGCGCAGCTGGATGCAGCACAGAGTGAGGCTACGAGTAACATGAGGAGTCATGAACTGCAGTTGGATGCCTTGCCAGATGTACCTTGGAGTGCATTCCACAGCTGAACTTCTTCGAGGGCGGTCAACCGCCATGGCGGTGTGAAGGCAACTACGAGGACTGCTCCTTGCGGCTTCACCGGTCTCCAATCGTGTTGATTACAAACCCCAAACGAGAGGTGGAGGATGGCGAGATCGTCATGGAAGCCGCTCGTCTGAGAAATGATGGGCCATAGGTACAAGCCTGATTGAACCTGCGCAACTAGCCGCCGGACGACAGGCGAGGATGCAATGATATAATGTGGCAAGGTCACCAAGCAAGACGTGAGAGGACCGCGCCGTGACACCGATGCTGGGCACTCGGCCCTTTGCTCTTCTATAGACTCCATAGTTGGCTACTGACTACTGTTTATCTGCAGAACATCGTCGCCTCCCAGGTGCGGCTGGAAATGCCTGCCGGGTCCAGCGGCAGTGAGTTCCTGTTCAGAACTTCTCGTCTTGGCTGGGTGCACACCTGAGCTCTTGACTCTTGGCCATGTCACTAGCTGACTAGCTTTAGCAGCAGATCGTCAATCAAGATCGGCCGCATCTGCAGCACCTCGTTGCGTGGCAAGCTTGTCCATTATGTGCGAGGTGGGCCCTCCTCCTGCCCTGCCATCGCAGGATCCCGCCAAACTCAAGAAGGCCCCTTCTTGGAGCAATGTGCCAGGGTGCTTGGTTTTACGCTGCGACGAGGCGCAGCTGCAGAAGGAGGAGGAGGAGGCAGCAAAGCGAAAGAC
The DNA here is from genome assembly GCA_003297005.1 of Symbiodinium sp. clade A Y106. Classification (NCBI taxonomy): domain Eukaryota; class Dinophyceae; order Suessiales; family Symbiodiniaceae; genus Symbiodinium; species Symbiodinium sp. clade A. The sequence goes on from BGNK01000537.1 coordinate 199,102, forward strand.
GGAGCTTGAAGCGCAACGTGAGGACTCCTGCCAGGGTTGGAAAGCTGTCCCAAGCCCCTGCAGTTGTAGGAGCTGGATCGAGAGCGGTTGAGACAAGAAGAGCAGGCTAACCGGGAGAAGGCGCATTCGGGCTGTGGACATGGCTTGCTGCCTGATGTGGCCAAGCTTGTGCCAGGTGCAGCTGGAACAGCTGCGGGAGGACCGCTTTGGCTGCAAGTGGCATGGGTGCACGGCTGCATCGTTGTGGCCTCGACGATTTGTTCGAGGAGCTCCGGCAGCAACAGGCCGCTCAGGAGGCACGGCCTCGGGACGGGGCTACCGCTTCCGCTTCCACTGCCAGCAAGAAGCGAGTGACAGCCTCGAAAGATGGGGCGTCGCAGGCAGAAGCAGCACAGAGACGGGAGGAGTTAGAGAGGCAGAAGGAAGAGTTGCGGCGAATGGAAGAGGCAAGATGGGGGAAGCTGGTGGTGCGGTCTGTTGGGGATGGGCCCGCCGCCTGTCATGCGTCATGTGATATGCTGTCTATATTGTCATCGTGATGTGGGAGCCAACAACAGCCTACTACCCAACTGGTGCACTGGAGGAGAAGCAAGCACTGTTAGCAAAGCGCTCGGTGGAGGAGACTAAGAAGCTGGATCTTCCTTCGGCATCCCATGCGCTCTCGACACTGCATCCTGCTTTCAGGAGCAGCAACGCAGAGAAGATTCAGAGCGCGAGTCGCAGCGTGTTCTGGAGGCACGCTTGGCACGCTGGAAGCAGTGGAGGAAATGCAATGTACTGCAACTCTCTTCCGGAACATGTTTCGTCTTTGATGTCTTAGTACGAGGAGCTACGACGGCAGCGCGAGGAGTTAAAGGCGCTGGAGGAGGAACGTCAGGACTGCTGCCGGAGCTGGGTGACGTGATCCTACCTTTTCGAATCAGGAAGGTGGTGATGCTGAATATGCTGAGTGCGGGTGTGAGCATAACTTCGATGCTCATTGTGCGCAGGAGTTGGCGCAGCGAGAAGAACAAGAGATGCAGCGTCGGAAGCAGGACGGCTGGATAGTCAGAACTCGCAAACGGTTCCGCGGCATAGTGTCTTTGACTTCAGAACTCCATCAGACAAAGTCTGAGGCTCTGTTAATCGATACGCCTGACTGGGCCTGTGCATGTGCAGGAAGGGGAGCAAGAGACCCAGCGCCTCGCGGCAGAGGCGCACAACGGCATACGCAGCAGTTCGATGAGAGATTGCGCGTGACCTGAAGCCGCCCACCCCGAGAGCGTCGCGGCTGCCAGGCTGAGAAGCAGCGCGCTGAACTACAGCGTCGGCGTGAGGAGCTGCAAGCAGTGGAGGCGCATGTCATCGTTTTAGCCTTTTTTGATGAACTGCGTGGTACTGTACTTGTACCAGGCCGCGAGGGAAGAGGCACTGGTGAAGAAGATGGAGGAGGAGCTTGCACGACGCCAAGGCAAGTGGCCGTTCCCACGAGGATGCTGTTGCCAGTTCTGGAAGGAGCAGCGCTTCTCCGCAGAGCTACAGAGATGGGCAGAGCAGCAGCAGGAGGCAAATGCATTGCAGCATCCTGTAAATTGAGTCGCTGACACTCTCCCCTGTCAGTTTTTTTTCTATGCGTGTGAGACTCTCCTGTTTCTGTTTCTATGGGTTTAGAGTTTAGCCTGGATTGCAGCGCCGAGCCAAAAGCAACAGCATGGCGATGGGACACGCATCTGCGAATCCCATCCAATGAAGCTGCCCAGATGTGTGGGAAGTGTCAAGCCACACCTTCACATGTACCTGTCACGAGATGCCGCAGCAACCTACTGGGGATGCGTGTGGCCATGTCCATGGCTGTCGTTCACACAGGCCCTTCGCCAGCAGCGCGAAGAGCTGCGAGCTTTGGAGGCTCGGGGATGCACCCGACGCCCCTGCTTCCCAATGTCACTTTGTTTCGTCGCAAGGCCGAAAGAGAGGAGATCCTGCGCAGAAAGCTGGAAGAGCAGCACAAACTTCGCGAGGCGTGTGATCAAGTGTTTTGGTCTTCAAGTCTCAATCTAAGAACAACAATCCAAGGCCAGTAGCAAGGTTGGGCCTCAGAGTTCGGTTCCAGCCACTCTGCTACCTGAGACTCTATGTCTGTGTGCTTTGATCTCGTAACAGGACGAAGAGGCCGAGGCTCAGCGAGCTGCGGAGGCAGCCTCGGTGCTGCAGAGCTTCAAGCTCGCAAACCACGAAGCCGCAAGCGGGAGACACTTGATAAATTCTGAGAATATATGATACTGTACCTGAGATATCTGATAAGATTGTATGGCATAGCACCACAGGCACGACGACAGCGTGCTGCCGAAGCCGCGTCAGCGGAAGCGGAGATCCAGCGAAAGCGAGCGGCTCTCAGAGACCGGAGGAGTGAAAGAGCAGAGACAGCCGCAACAGTAGCCACGGGCATCCACGGGCTGGAAAATGCTCGTGGCCAAGGCCAAAGTAAATCTGTGTTGCAGTTCCCAGATCCAGGCCAGGCAACAGCACCGTAATGCATTCGGGTTCGAGCAACTCCAAGGAATCCAGAGGCAGTCAGGCATGTTGGATATATGCAGACATAGGCGCGCCAGAAGCGTCGAGTTGCGTGCTCATATTATGTGCCGGCCACGGCGGCAACGGCTCCCACTTTCGTCTTCATTACATCAATGGCGAAATATGATGGCCACAAGCATGCCGATGACTACCTTGCAAAGAGCTTGGCAAGAGTCACTGTGCTGCAACAACAGCAGCAGCCAGAAGAAGGACAGCAGCAGCAACCACAACCACAACCACAACCACCCCCCCTGGGACCGCGACAATGGCAGCAACAACAACATCGTCACCATACCCCGAATCATCATCACCATATCATCATATCATCATCATCGGCATCACCGCCATCACCATCATAAAAAGCAACAAACGGCAACTGCAACAAGAAAGACGCCACCGATGCTTCGGCCAATGCCAGCGTAAATTGCGAGACAAAGAGATTGCAGGTGATAGTGGTAGAGGTGGTGCTGGTGGTGGAGCTGCTGAGGCTGCTGAGGCTGCTGCTGCTTCTGCTGCTGCTGCGAAAACCTGCCACGGCACATAGTGCTGTTCGACGCTGAAAAGAATTGCAGTTCTCCTCATGCTGCATTTCGCAGATTTTCGTAAAAGCCGGCATAGAGCGTCTGAGTCGCAGAGCACAGAGAGGGGTGGTTGCTGAAGTACAGGGGCACCATGCACACGCGCATGCAAAGGTGAAGAGCTGGAGGCACTCGAGGCAGAGACTGACTCGGCCAGGAGGCCTGAGCCTCACAGTCAAGTCGGAGCATGTTGGATTTCTTGAAATGCGGATGTTCCCAATGCCGAATGCACGCTGAATCCGGTAGAGGACTTGGCATGACTTTGCAGTTACAGGCAAAAAGAGGACGAAGAGCGGCGCCTTGAACAGGAACAGGCGGGGCACAGCTGCCAGCAAGTGCGAGCCTCCGGTTTACGGAAACCGAAACATGATTTGCAGGCATTGGTTTGTCTTAATCTCTGGGCGGTCAGGGCGAGAGGTGAGAGACGGCATCTGTTCTCCGAAGCCACTGCTGATCAAATTGGACACAGAATGCTTATGCCCGACCACATCCTAGAGCTAGACCACACTAGACCTGTTCTGACTCTGACGACGGAAGAGTCGGCCATGCATGCACAACTTGTCATAAGTCATAGCCACGGGGCTTGAGATGAGTCGAGAAAGAGAGGCTTGTAGGACGATGACAGAATCACCCCTGCCGTGTCCATGAACCGGAGCAATGGCTAAGCCGAGCCATCTTGAAGTGACCTCACCACGCCACATGGCCGAAAGTTCCGGGAAAGCCATGAAGTCACATTCTCCGTGGAGGAAGTCCTTTATGTCAGATGATGTCAGATGGTGCTTTCTGCTGAAAGGGGGCATTGACACCCCGAAGGCCAGATAGATAAGGGATACTGTCGCAGCATCTCAGAGTTGACAGCTTTATCGCCGTGCCGCAGTGTTGAAGGCATTTGAAGGCTTTGTCGGTCTGGTTTCTGGACACATGCAGTGGCGAGGTCTGGCAGTCACAAATGCATGGGGAATCTTCTCCGACGAGCTGCTTGGAGCCAGTGTGGTCGCAGCATCAGCTCGACAACTTGAGTGTCCGCCGCACCGCGAGGTTTCGGCAAGCACTCGAGGACTGCATGATTGCGTGTGAAATGCTGCGCTTGCTGCGGCCGAGACGGGCTACGTGCCATCCGAAGCACAAGCCCGAGCTTTGAGCTTTGCAGGACCACTTGCGAGAGCAAGACGAGCGCTTGCAGCTCTTCTTTGATCAGCTGGCTCATGACCAGGTTGGGCCCTCAGATTCCGTCGTCGGGGGCATCCCGGACAGTGGACAGCGAGTGATGTCCCCTTTCCCCCTGCATGCCCTACACCGAGTGCAAGCAGCGCTGCTGTCAACCTGTCAACAGCTCGGCATTCGAAAACTTTCTGCACCTGCACCCAAGAGGTGATGTGTCGAGGCTTCGATCGAGAGGCACTTGACAACCCGGCCACTTGTCTGAGAAGAGGCTTTGAGCATTGCGAGGGTCCTGAAAGCCCAGCCTGCAAAGGTCCCGAAAGAGAAGGACCAGGAAGCGCAGGACAAGGTGCCACTTCCCCGCAAGCGAAGCGCGAAGTTGAGACGTTCCCACCTCGCGAGGCGAAGTACGGGGGAACTTGGGCGCTCAACGGCGACTTCGACGTGAAGGAGCCGATTGGGCCCGGGCCCGAACCGAGCCTTGGCCACCTTAGTTACTCAACTTGTAAATATGGCGTTTCTGGATTGATACATTGTGATACGCATACATGTGCACATAGGCATATAGCACACACATACTCATGCACATGCTTGAAAAATACGTAGGTGTGTATATGCACTGTTTGCTCCTCCAGTTTACGGTAAGTCTCGGTCGGCGTCCTCGTCCTTGTGGCTCTACCTTCTGTTCCTGTGGTGTTCAACTCAAGCCGACTCAGATGAACCGCATGTGTAGTCGATGCGCACCGAGAACCTCGTCTGGCTGTGTCCGAGGTGCGAGAGCGTATGTGCAGTGCATGCCTTTGCGATGTATGTGTTCCTTCGAGCATGCCATGGATTGCCTGCTGGTGCTGCTGCTTGACATTTCTTTGCAAGCCAGCTGCTCTCTTGGAGGTTTCGGGTTTAGGGTTAAATATGAGAGATCGATGATATCGTACTGCTGGAGGCACTTCAGAGAGACCTCGTTCAAAACAGGTTTATATATATATATATATATGCATACATACATACATACATACATACATACACACACACATCTTTATTTATACGAGCGGCGAGTCCACATCAGCTCGATGCTCAATCCGTCCGAGTGTACCCGTCGCATCAAGGGCTGGAAGTCTTGGCATAGCCTGTGAACTCTGTGCTGAGTAGCGACGCCCATGTATCCCCAGCCACGGCGAAAAAGTTGACAAGTATGGCCGGCAAGCAATCGGAAGCTTCTTTCCAGTATTGCACTCCATGTTCCCGTGGAAACTCGAACCAAGGGAAAACTCGACGAAGGCGGCTTCGCTGCAACCTGTGCTTTGTGTGTTGTCAGGAGTCAAGAGGACTCTGTGGCCCCTTTCTCTCTCTCTCTCTCTCGCTCCCTCTGTCTTTCTGAGCCTCTCTCTGTCCTTCGCCACTGTTTGTCGGACAAAGGGAGTCGTTCTACTTCCGCATCTCGACAAAAACAACGGTGTCTGCATACATGAATATCTACATGTACCTGTGCTATCGTGTCTTAAGCGTGGCGAGGCAGAAAGCAATGCCGTTGTCGAGCATCTCAGCCTGAACATCGAGGCACAAGCTTGCGCTTTGCACCCGAAACCCGTGCTTTTAGGGATGCATACGGGACGTCCACAGTCGGGAGATCAAGACAAGCCTCACTGCCGCCCCAGCTGCCGTGCCGACTATCAGACTATCATGATTCCAACAGCCGAGATCGGCCCACTGCACTTGCTCCCAGCAGAGTCTAGCATGGGTGAAAATGAGCCTTTGTTGCTCTGATCGCCCTCTGTTCAGGGATCGATGAGCAACCACACCGCCAACAGGGCCTTATCGAAGGACCTTGGAGCCGCAGTGGCGCAGCAGGACCTCGAGAGAGATGCAAGCCCAGGGATGGGGCCGAATGGGAAAGTCAAAGTCTTTTCTACGAGGAGTGAGAATTGAGTATGCTGCCTGCAGGAACAAAAGCTGCAACAGCGCCATTCTCAAAGCGGCGCTTTTCAGGCATTTCTGAATCCCTGGACGCTTTGCCAGATGACTTTACTTACGATGTGATGCTCGCGATTCCTGCGTCCGTGCACGGCATTTGCCTAGGCCACGGCTCTTTTCTTACAATCCTTCAAACTCAATCGCAACATCGTGGGGTCTGAGGACAGCTCGCAATGCTCGCTTGCGACACAAACGGTTCCTCCGAACCTCTGGCAGCATGGTGCAGCACAGACCATGGACGAAAGTGGTATCATCACGTAAGATATGGTAAGATATGGGCACTCAATAGAACAATGGCAGCCAGCACTAGCAAATTCGATCCAACATCAAGATGCTGGAGGTTGGGACTTCCGCGTTGCCTCGTATTCCGCATGAGACCTTGTCATAGCCATCATGCTCCAAGTGTCGGCCCTGCGTAGCTCAGGAGCAAACGAGGAAGCCGCGCCACAGCCCATAATGTCCTCTTGGGTCGCTTGCCGCGTGAAGAAACTCAGCACTCAACTGATGAGCTCGTCGCTTGGCATTGAATTCCTAAACACTCTCCTTTAGCCTTTAGCTGTCTTTCACTCGCTCTGCCACTTGAGCTGTGTGGACTGTTCGGAGCCATGCTTTGTGCTGGGGCTGCTCGGGCTGTCCCTAGGCTGTCGTGGGCTGCAAACCTCGAGGAGCCCGAACGGACCTCCCGCCTGGCCGCGTTCATCCAGGATCCCATCTTCGTCGCTTGGTCCAATTGGTGGTAAGTGATCAGGCGTCGTGCTTCCAGTCATCGGTGCAGGGCAGGCCAGGGTCACTTCATGCAGCGGTTGCAGCAGCAAGGTCTCTGCTGTGGTCTGCGCTATTGTGGCGAATACCGCATACACCACATATTCAGTGTGCGGCCCAGCTTGTGCAACCAGTTCCCAAATCGCTGTGATGGCGGAGAGAGCTGGACTGTGGCCTCAAGGTGCCTAAACGAATTCCCGACCCTAAGTCGAAATGCATCAGCGGCAATTCCAGCCATTGCCATGCAGTGACTCTGCTAAACTGACACTTCAACAGAAAATCTGAAAAACATGATAGAGAGGTTGAACAACACTACGCAGTTTAAACACATGCAGACAGAGAGCGGGAGGGAAATCATCGAGTGTAAACGGTGGGGGCTCTCAACTTGGGAATCGGGGCTTGCTGGGTAGGTGTTGCCGACGGCCTTGAAACCCCAAAGTCGTCCACACATTGAATGACGACTGGATACAATGCCCTGGAAGCCCCCGCGGACGCATGCTGACGTCCTCTACAATGCGACTGCATGGAGAGGCATGCCCCCAGCATGTTATAGTGAATTCCTGGAAGGTCTTCGCATGTTTAACGGCATTTTTGTCTGGTCACATGCAATGAGTTATGCGGACTTTGCAAGTGCATGTCATTCCTGGGGTAATGTACCTGACTGTCAGACAAGTGGTACAGTGGCAGTGACAGAACCATGAGCAGCATGGCAAGTGCGTGACACACATGGCCTGTGTAACTTTGGGCAACGTCCGCCACAGTGAGAGGCATGGAATCAGGAATAGAGGATGGCAGTTTTATGACTGTAGATTCTATGGTTCAGTAATACATGGGGTTCTGGGTTGAGGTAGACTATTTAATCATTTATCCTTGCTTTGTCGTCTACATATAATCGTGACGACAAGTTTCACGGATAGGCAGATTCTGCCACATGGACCGTCCTGGTCTGAAGTGATCTTTCGGCCTGGTAGCTTTGTCATGCTTTACCTTACCCTAGAAATCAGCCTGTCGCGCCAGGAGCCCGAACTATGCTGAAGGTCCCTTTCTCCTCATCCTATGGGGACGTAATGTTACCTTTTTCCTCTATTGGGCCCTGATCGCTGAGTGCTTGATATACTGCTAAGCTGCTAATGCTTTCACCTCACCCGACTATTCACCAATAACCTCGCCTGCCTGGATTGTCCGAGTGTAAGCGCCGAAAGCCGTCCACTTCAAGCACAGAGGGTCGACGGGTGCGCCGAAGGCCTGAGGGTCGAAAGACGACCCCTACTTCTAACAGAAAGAAAGGAACATCATCGGCTTGAGTTAAACGTCCCCCGGATGGGGAATACATATCACAAAGCCGTCGCAGTTGGTTTGTCACACACTGACGAGACTCGAAGGACCCCCCATGTGGCGCAAGAGTGTCGGTTTTGCGCACGTTTTGGAAGGAAGGGTTCAAAGGCGCCCATGCACTACCACAGCCTGTCCCTACACGAATGAGTCCAAGTCCACACAGAGTGAGGAAACTCCGTCATGTGACCTGCAATCAACGCAATCAACTGAGTTGAAGGGGCATTGGTCAGTAGCAGGTGGAAAAGGTGTGGCTTTTGACATGGCTTTCCCAACTTTGCCGTCTGGCTTTCGTCAGCTACTACTAGTTGCATTTCTTGAGCTTCGGTCTCGAGTCTCATCGAAAGTAGGCCTGAAGAATCCTGCTTCACAGCCATCGCAGCGCATGCAAAGGCCAATTATGAGATGGAGACATTGGGCCAGGAGCATGAGTATCACCAAACCGTGGAGGCAGCACCTTGCTCGGCATTGAGGTTTGTCATGCGGCGGCGGCTGTGCCACCCTGCCATGGCCATCCATGGCCGTCCCGATGCCAAGGTGTTTTTCGCTGTGTTTGTCTTGGAGCCAGCTGCCCGAAAGACCGCTTGTCGATAATGGTTGTGGGCGCATCGTTCGGCCTGTTGCATTTTGGCAGGTCATTGAACACAAAAAGGTGGGTTCAGGACTGCGTAGGCTGCTGCCACCAGGTTGGTCTTGAAGCTCTTCGTTCATCGCCTGTACTTCTTCGTCAACGAGGCACGGTCCTTCGCATGGAGAGACCGCAGTGTAAGGCCCATGTAGGGACGACTGACGGCTGTCTCGAAGTCTCTGTCCGCCCGGCATCGTTTGCGGTTTCGTTACCCTCGTCCTACCCTTTTTGTTTGTCTGCCCCTTGGTTTCTCAGCTCAGCCTTTCTTCTGATGATTCAAATGAAGTCCCAGCTGCATTAGCCTACCTTTGCAGAGCGTCTGCCCTGAATTGGCGAGTGCTGCGTAAGGTGGCAGTGGCAGGTTTGCCTTCATGATCTCAAGTACTGTCCGCTGCTACACGGTTAGCTGCTCGCCGTTGAGCACATAGCTGCAAGGATTGGCATTGGAACTGCTTCGACTTCTTGATTTGTGCAACATCCGCTTGTGATGTTCTTGGCCTTGCGCTGCCGGTGGGTGGCGTTTCGTTTGCCAGGCTGGGAGTGCAGTTGCAAGTTCTATTGTTGAACACAATGTGTTGTTGCATGCGACGTGTCATGCCCACATTCCACTCTGATTACACGGTTCCAGGTCTCTACGAGTCCTCAGAGTCGCGAAGATTTTGCGCTGCATGGCAAAAGTCGTTTTAGCAGTGATTCAAAGCATGACACCTCTGGCATCCGCTCAAGGGGTACTCCAATTTGAGCTGCCTTCCATGAGAACTAAGGTGTCATCCGAATGCTCAGATTCTTGCGTGAGGCATGCGACAGGTTGCCATGTGGGGAACGTTAGTTCTGGTACGAGCTTGTTGGAGCTCTGACTGCTGTAGCGCCCTAGCCACGCGAGCTTGTCAAAGTGCAGCGCACCTGCCAGCTCCAGCAACCAGGCTTGTGCCATGCCGTGTCGCACATTTGCAAGTTTTCGGCAGGTCAGAATTATGCTGATTTGCATGATGGGCTCCATTGTGTCCTTGTTCTGGGCCTTCGAAACTTGGCATGAGGTTGACCCATAGCACACTACTTGTCGCGCTAGTGGAGCTTGCGTGCACCCATGTACGAGATCAGACACATTTACAACTTTTAAAACTATTCGACAACTTAGTGCTGGGCGGCAGCTGGGAGCGCATTCAGCAAGTTCTACTCGCAATTGAAGGCATGTATGAGGAAGCTCACAGTCAGTCGCTCGAATCAGTCCGCACAGCGCTCGAATGGATGCACAGGGTGATGGCGAGCGCGAAGTAGGTCCGAGATATGGAGCACCAGGGTCTTGCAACTGTACTATCCAAGGTCATGCTGATTTTCATCAGTTTCTTGTTTGCCCTTTTCTTCATGCAGGACGGCTTCGGCTAGGCAGAGATTTGTTATCAGCACAAGTTCGTACTGTCTTACGGTATACGGGCTCTCCCTGATCGCAAGTGAGAGTTGCACAAGCCCTTGTTATGCCGAATGCTTGAGAGGAGATGGCTCCTTACTTGGCCGCCAATGAGGCGGTTGATGCGCCGGACAAATGCCCTGGTGGCCCTGAAGACCCTTCAGAGCTGTGGGCTTGCCAGCGTTACTACTTCCGAACAATCTTCTCCTCCATGCATGCTGCTTGCACTGCAACCAACTGCTGTTTCCGGACTTGTGGCCTTGTGTTGACGGTGGACCAATTGTCGGGCCAAGGTCTTGGGGATGGCTTCCACTGGGGGCAAAGACTGGGAGGAGGCATTTCTGGAATGTTCTTCTCCAAGCGTTGAATTGCTGAACTCTCACTACCTTCCGTTCACAAATAGCTGAAGCAGCCGAGCATGCCCGTCAAGAGAAGTCTTTCTTTGTCGGTTTGTCAACCTCAGCCCCTGGAGAAGTTCAACTTAGTAAACATAGGGATCTTCGAGCAGCATGGCAGCACTCCGATGGAGGTTTGGAAACTGATCAGTCCAGTCGGCTGGGATACAGCCGGAGCCTTCCTTTTCTACATGGTGTTCTTCATGCTGCTTGATCGCACCTACTTTGAGAAGCGCCGCACGTGCATGAGGTGCAGGAAATGCGAGGATCGGCTTGCCTCTGCGAAGAGCTTTCTGTTCGGGTGCAAGCGCTTGTTCCGGCAGGTTTGCTGTGATGAACATAATCACAGGCGGGCTCGGACGTCCGTCATGATGCACTCCCATTGGAAATCCTTAAGCAACAGTTCAAAGTCCGGCTTGTGCTGCACTGTGGCTTGCAGCCTTGCAGGCCACGTGACCTTGTACCTTGTGAGTCGGCAGAAGCAAGCCCGCGCCAGGTGTTTTTGTTGAGCATGCATCTATCTTGTCAAAGCCCGATGACGAGGATCTCAGGGCGATGACTAAGTTAGCCGAGACATTGCATCGCATCACAGCTCTTGGTTCTCTGCGTTCAGGAGGCCATGCTTGAGCACATGAGACAACTTCGTCGCTTGCGTGCATTACGCAGTGCATCTTTTTGCTGTCAATGTGCTTGACAGACGGTAAGACAGTATTGAACTTGTGCTCGAATCTTCTGAGAGTCAGAATGCTGCCAACATCCGGAACAAAACAACGGCCGGTCAGGCAGCGATGTCGAATACCTGACGGCATCTCGGACGGCGTCTTGTGCTTGGCAGATTCCCCTTCTGCTCCAACATGGGTGTGTTTCCCAAGGCAATTATGGAGCTGATTGATAAGGACCAAGCCCAGAAATTTTCGGAGCTCGAAGCTCACTCGGCTCATGGCCACGATCTCCTTGCGCTGTAAACAGAGATTCAACACTGTTCGAAAATATGTTTGTGACGTATGTCTTCTAAAATTAAATGAGTGGGTCGTTTCCTAGGGTCCTAGAAGCCCTGGCTGATGCCAGGACAAGTCTGGCTTCATCTCTGTGCGCGAGTTCCTCACGGCGATGCAAAACGAAAGGACCCTCTGCACGGCATCCTGATGCTCTGTCACACGGCTCCTGTCGAGAATGCTTGCTGAGTCATTCGCCAAAGGATCGAATACTCCCTTCGGTCGATCGGTGCCTTGGCAGTAGGCGTTCTCAGGTTGGGTGGTGTGAGCTGTCAGCCAGATCGGAACATACCCAAACTTTTTCCCAAAGCACTTATGCCGAGCTGAGGTTGTTTGCTATCTTTCGAAAAGGGTGAAATACAGGGTTTCGTAAGTGCAAGTGCGATCGGAAGAGATCGAGGCCAGCTTCTGGTTTCCGATTGCATTTGAGTGAAGCCAGGGTTCCGTTCAAGGCATTGAGTCTGGAAGTGTGAGCAGAAACACCCAGAGTTTGCAGACTTCTTGGTCCTTGAACTACCAGGAGAGAGACAGTGTCTCAGAGCCCGTCTGAGGCGTGGACATGCGCATGCCAGAGAGGCCGGCGATCTAGCCATTCAGTGCATGATCGGACTTGACGCGGACTGAGGTTTCTGGCGCGGCAAGTGAGTGTACTTAGCAGCGTGCTTTGTGCTTTGCCACTGCAACTGCTCGGCAGGTATTTCGCCACACTGGCTTCACTCAGCTTCTCGGCTTGCATCTGTTTGTCTTGCAGGTGGTCTGTCGAGTCCTGCCCCACATTGAGACACGGGACATGAGTTGAGACTGAATCTGAGGTGACAAGAAAGAGCTTAGCATCAAGGAGCTCGTGTACAAGATTGTGGACATGAAAGGCTCCTTGTTGGATTGGTGCGTCTCTAGGTTTTCGCTTCCACGAAACCAGGGTCTTGATGTATCTCGCGATAAGCATCCAAGGTTCTGCATCCCGAGACGGAGTCCCAGTATTTGCGTGGCATCATGCGTTCATGCTGTGGAAGCTGTGCATGTCATGTCTCACCTCTGGGACTTTCGAGAAGCAACACCAGACTGCCCCCGATGCAAAAGCCAAGACCGTGTGAGATCAAAAGCCTCGGTATCGTTACCTCACGAGAAGCGACGATCCATGTGCCCAATAGCCACAGATCTGTATCTTCTCCTGAGCCATGCCGTAGCAATTGAAGTTCTTTCAGAACTTACGTGAGAGCATGCACTATGGTGCGAAGTGTCATGCCGGTCGGGGCATTTAGGGAAGGCAATCGCGAGGACTAGGAAGATGCAGCTCGCAAAAAACACGGAGGCGCAGCGCGAGGTCTCGGAAAGGAGAACGGAAATCGAGTGGTGGGGCCAAAGAACCGCAGCAGCCAGATCAGCACGAGCGTGAAGCATGCAATGGAGGACAATGGCTTTTCTGTTTGTGAGCAAGACGAAGCGAGACAGAAGGGCACCTGAGTATTAGGTTGCACTGTCTCAGTCAGTCAGAGGCGAGGCGCCGCCCCAAGTAGTGTCTCACGAAAAAACTGACCATGAGCCGTGCGATATCACCGATTGGCACTGTTTGGTCAGTCTAATCTATGTAGGGCGTCTGCGACGGCAGTGAACATTTGGAGCCTGACAATGACTTCTATGACTTGCGAGAGCTGGAACGGAAACGAGAAGTGCCCAAGATTCGATTGTACCAGTATTTCTGAGGCCGACGTGGAGCTTCTGAGCTTGGAGACCAGGATCCTGAAGCGAGAAGTGACGGGCATGTTTGCAGGCAGGGAGAATTATTTCGGCCCGGCTTCTTAAACCAGGACCAGAACACATTCTGTTGGATTCATGCCTCGCGCGGAAGCATCTTAGAGTCTCACATTGCGGGCACCTTTTGGCAATTCAATGCTGCGTAGTGCAACATGCAGATCATGCAGGCCTCAAGAAGCTTCTCCGTCAGGCGCAGGACTGCCTGCCATGCTTGGAAGTTCAGTTGCTCCATCTGCAAATGACGATAGCATTACACATAGCATGAAACCAGAGCTGTGCGGGCTGTAGCTGTAATTGCATTCCATTCTTTTGCACGCAGATACCGTGCAAGAACCTCCCACTCCCACCTTCACCACTGAGTCACATCTGGTGCTGAGCCTGGAGCCTGAAAGAGGCGTCTCCTGCCTCACGCGGAGCGCTCTCACCGAGATCGCCCGTATCACGGCAAAGACGGATCTCGACCTCGAGTCTTGCATCCCCAAGAACTGACGCTACCAGTACGTGGAATGAGGGCAGAGACAGAGAGCCCGGAGAATTGTGAGGCCTCTGGCCCTCCAATGTGGAGCAATGTTCTCCTCAGCCTTTTAGCGTGGTGCCCGTCGGACTGCTGCAGCCAACAAGCGGTACGACGGGAGAGATGTGCAATTGGGCAGAGCCTGCAAAAATCAGAACGGTAAGTGTGATTATCTTGTTTTGATCTGGCTCACCCATCTGCGATTAGCGCTTTTCCGCTGGAAGCCCAGACAGTTAACGAGTCGACGAAGCTTTGTTCCAGATCTCATGGTTGCCGGGAAATGCATGGCAAAGCCGCCGCATGAGAAGATCTGAGAGTCGGTTCAGGTTTGCCGCTCCGCGCTGTGCCCGGTGTCCAGCCGTCAATCGAAACCTCTTGTGAACTTCGGAAAAACATGCCGTGTGCGCAGGCACACACGCATATGAGCATACGGGACGGGGCCGAAGATATGCACATGGGGCGAGTGAATAGTACAGTAGCGAGACGTTGTACAAGGGCACGATACGATATGCCGTAAAACGGGTTCCAAGAATCCAACACACAAGTATTGCAATTAAAACGGTGCGGGACGCTCTGTGCAAGGATGCACAAGGCACGGCAAATAATTCTGATTCCATTCTGTATGTCATTGTATGTGTAGGAAGCGAGCCTTTTCTGAAAGGGGGAGCGCAGGAGGCCGGGCCTGTGTGGTGGCGGCCACTGAGCCGACAGTTTCACCAATTGCGTCAGAGGCGCCACAAAAGAACCGCGTGGAAGAAGCTCAGATCTTCAGACTTGATGATATAAACATACCTTGAGCTATGTGGCTATGTTCTAAGGCTGTGCTGAGGGTTTAAGGACAGTTCGACGGAGGTTTTCCTGGCGACCGCCGCCGAGGAAGCCCAAAAGCGTGCTGCAGAGGCCGAGGCGGGGAGCCGGCGCTGCGACGTTCGGCCTTCTCGGTGCCTTCTGTGATTCTCGGAGTCTCAGGCGCAGCGCGAGGAGATCCAGCGCCGGAAGAAGGAGCTCGAGGCCATCAGAGCCAGAGCTCCCGCAATGTTCCGTTCTGCGCTGCCTGTGCTGCCGTGCCGCCGCGCCTACTGGGCCTGTACTTGTGTACATCCTGCTAGGACTTGGAAGCAGCGAGGGATGATGCGGTGCTACTCTTGGAATCTTCTCCACAGAGCAATGCTGCTTGAGAGATCTGCGGAGCAGACATAGTCATGCAAGGCAGCGGAGGTATCAAAGCTGTCTCGTCTTGCTCTGACGCTCCTCATGGTAACCATTCAGGCCAGACGATCGCAGCAGCTTCGAGAAGAGCAGCGCCAAGAGGCTTGACAAAGCGGCTCTTCGCAGAGAGAGCGATGTCCTGCGAAGAACGAGGTGGCCCGAGCAGAAGAGGAACGGCTGCGACCTCAAAATCATCCAGCTGGCCAGGGTGTGGACCTGATCGCTCGACGACCGTGTGAAGGTCTCGCCTCGCGGAAGAAGCAGTTCTGCAAGAGGCACTGCTCAGTCTCCAGCGAAAGCAACTACTGTTGTCTGGTGCTGCATAGAAGATCTGCGATGACACTCGTAGAATCTTTGCCCTGCCGTCCTTGTGCCGCAGGGTAGGACAGCTGCTGATATTATGAGCAGAATGTACCGATCGAGTGTCGATCCGCATGCATATGCTTCCATAGCCATTCTTGGCTTTCTTGCTGCTATGACCATGTAGCAGGAGTAGACAACAGGCTTTAAAGATAGCCAAGACCAACAACTCAGTTTGTGGGTGACTTGCAAGCACGCGTATCAGATTGAGATCATCTCTGTCGTATCGTGATGGCGGACTCCGCTGACGAACGACCTACTGCAGGTCCGCTTCGAGTGGACCTGATGAATATTGATGAATCATGAGTGTCAGCTGCTTGTCAGGGACGTGTGCAGTCAACAAAGTCAGGCCAGATTCGCTGGGCTGATCCTCGCGTGGCTTCGGCCTTGCAGGAGAGGGCTTGAGACCAAGCCACCAAGCTTGAGGGGCTCTGCCGAACGATGACTGCAAACTCCCACATCCAGGAGTTGCGGGCACTTCCAGAAGCAGATCGTGTAGGGGCCGCAGATCTGCCTAGCAAGGCTTTCATGTAGCCGTCCGAGACATGGTCGGGATTTGCAATCATGGGGATGGCCAATGGTCGTTGTTGTGGGAGAGCCTTCGGACTTAGAGAAGCCCTACGACCAGGATCAGGATCAGACTGTCCTCATGACATAACATCACTGGTGTAAGGACCTGCTTGCTCTCGACTCGGAGCTTTTAGCTGCGGCCTTCCTGGCTCGCTGCGACTTCGACGTGGCACGTGCGAAAGAGGCCATGCCGCCGTTCGGAAGCCAGTTACTGTACAGACTCAAGAAGAGTGTCTGCGTGTGTATGTGTGCATATGACAGTCAGTCTGTCTGTGCATGTACGTATGCATATGTGCATGTATGCGTGCATGCATGCATATATGCATGCATTCATGGATGGGTGCATGCGGATGTATGTGCGCATGCACGGATGTATGCCTGCCTCCATGCCTGGATGGATGGATGTGCTTCCAATCACATATAATATACATATATATGTATATATATATATATAAGTAATGGGCATATGCACGTGTGTTTGCATTTGTGTATGTGTATGTGCATATCTCTGTCTGTCTGTGCATGTGCTTGTGTGTTTGCTTGTTTTTTAATATGCAATAGATGTACATATGTGATAGTGAGTGTGTGAATCCTTCTACACATACGAGCATTGATCTAAAGGTCCTTGTGTTGGCATCTATGTAAAACGGTTTTAACATGTGTCCGCGATGGGTCCGCGAAAGGAAAGCAAAAATCCGCGAAAGTTGTTGCGTAATTGATTTGGGCCGTATAGGACTTGTGAGGTATACGCTGTACCAGCCTTTCATTCAGGGCCTCTGCGCTTCAAGGTTTCTGATGTGCACGCAGCAGCAACATCAGAAGGTATCAATTTTGTGCAATCATAGTAGGTTTAGCGCGAAAGATCCGATAAAGTTGCGCGAAAGACTCCGCGAAAGAAGCCCCGTCGTTTGAAGGCCATGGCGCACGCCCAAGACTTGGAGTCGGCTTTTGCAGCCTGCCTACTGCTACGTACTACTACTCCAGCTACTCCTACAGCTACTGCTACTACTAGTACTGCTGCTGCTGGTGCTGGTGCTACTGCTCCTGCCACTACTCCTGCTCCTACTACTCCTGCTACTACTACTGCTGCTGCTATTACTACTACTACTACTACGACTACTACTACCACTACTACCACCTTAAACATGTTGCGCGAAAGTGAGGGCGAAAGTCCCGCGAAAGGAAAGTAATATTCCGCGAAGAAACCATTTCCAGAAACGATAATATTTTTCAACGCTATACGTTTTGCACACATACGTGCAGATACACACACGGAGAGATATGTTTATGTTTGTTTACGTTCACTCTACGTATATCTCGTACGCACATGCGAACGCAACGAATGTTTGTAGCATGCTTCTCGCAAAGGCCATTGGGCACACTGCAGCCTGGCGGAAGCAGAGCGGTGCGAGTGAGGCCGCGCTGAGATTGGTTTGCACGAAAGATGATTTAGAACATGTCGCGACCGGTACCTGCACTGTGAACAGGTGAGGAAGAAGTTGCTGGAAGAGCCCAAAATCAGGCAAGGCATGGAAGAGGAATCGTCTCTGCTGTTTCCGACGGCTGCGAGTGTCGGCGTATGTTTTTTTTGTGGCGGCAATCTGCACCGGGCAGTTTTTCCGACTTTCCACACGGGCCACCCGTGCGGCACCCAACTGTCAGCGCGGCAAACATTGGGGCTCTCCGGCTTTCATGCGCAAGTACAGGTGCTCAAGCACTTCCCACAATGTGAGGGCGGGGCGGCTGTGGACAAGCGGGGCTTGCCTTATGCCATTCGATGTGTAGGACCACGGGACCCGCCTAGACGAACTGCCTTTGAAATCTGCTAACGTACATGTGCTTAATTATTATAAAGTGCTGTACAGTACCTTGGCTGATGAAGTGTGGCGCAGGAATTGCAGATGCAGTTGGCCTTTTCTCAGTTATCACGGAGGACGGATGCCATGTGACAGTACTCCATGTACTCCACTGGGCCGACTCTGGGAGTGAGTGACCCTTGAGGACGAGATGTTGCAATTCCAGACGCATTTGCCACTCGTCACAAGACGGCTTGCCAGTTGGCTTGGTCCTAATTGGATGCACTGCGCATCACTGTGCGCCGCTCTCTCAGATGTGAGTGGCGGCTGCTGCAGCTCGAAGACTTCGCTCGAGCAACGGGGCAACTAACCGGCCTTCTGATTGTCCAGGCGGAAGGGTGTGCTGCAAGTGTACGCTGTGCGGCGTTCTGCATCCTGCGCATTGCTGCGAGGACATGTTTGCACCAAATGGATTATTGAATGTTTCTCGTCTGCAGTGGATGCGCTTATGGACGACGTCCCTGTTGCCCTTGCCGGGCTGCAAGACCGCTCGTTTTGCAAGAGCCGTCCATCGCTCACCCATAGACATAAGTCCTCCAATTACACCGCATAAAGCCATGCTCTGCATGTGCGGTGCACAAGCAGCCAAATACATCTCTCCTTAGTACGTAGCCTTGTACACAATCTGTCCAAAAGTGTCAAGGCTTGGCGAAAGCATGGGAGCAAGTCCAAGATCATGCGGCGTCTTACCAGCATGATGGATGAGCACTATCCAGGCGGCTCGTAGCTTTGGAACGCTTCAGCAAGGGACAAGGGCTTGAGAGGCCAGAGAATGTCTTCTGAGAAGGTGTGATGGAGTCTGTCCTGCTGGTGAATGCCCCATGGGCCATGCATGCCATCCTGCGGATCTTGACGCCTTTGCTGCCGCAGAGGGTGGTCCGAGTCTCAGGGTGCAATGTCGCAACACTCGAGGACCGCGTTCGAATCCAAGTCCCCCGCCCCCCCGGAGCACTGTGACAGTGAGAAGGGCTGGGCAACAAGCGAGTTTTGGGCTGTCTCAGGCTCAGCAGAGTGTGTCAACGGAGTCTAGTGTAGCTCACTGCTGTGTCTTGCACGCTTGGATCCTCGCCTCTCTTCTGCTTAGCTGTGAGTGCTCCCGCGGTCAGGAGTCAGGAGGTTAAGCTTTGTTTCACGTTTGCCAGCCCTACGTCATGTGTCCACGGCAGACCCTATGACTATTAGCAGTGAAATTTGCAAGAGGTCAGGGAAAAGAACATCTACACCGGGGAAATGCACCGTCAAGACGACATAAGCAACATGACGGATGCAAATGCTCTTGATGTTTGCGCTCGGTTCTTCTGTTCTCTGGTTTGACGTGCCGAAGCAGGGCCATTCTTGTGAAAACCCTCTTTACTTTGTGTCATGTGCGTCAGTTTCCGCATGCTGTTTCTTCATGTTTCTTCACTCTCCTTGTAAGCCCGCTGGGGTAACTCAGCGAAACTGAGAAGCTGCGCTTCAGAGGTCAAGAAGCTCCAGGTCGTGCCGATGGCGCAGACTCCCGCTCCCAGCCTGCACTTATGAGCCAGACAAAGAAAGAGATGTGGCGTCAATGCCTTGTACTCCGGACGTGGCAGGAACACCTGCAGCAGATGATCGACGCGCGCACCCCAGGAAGTGTTAGACGACTCTGTGTGGCCTCTCGAGCTCGGTGCTTTCTCAGAAGCACCCCTTAGCCCAGCCTTTTCTGCATGCAAGCATGCATGACACGGATTGGCCCAGATTCGTGGTAGGCCCGGCATTTCCAATTTTCTCGTCGTTGGCCTGTGCTGCCAAGTGATATCAGTCCAGCTACTGTACGGTTGTCATGACCATGCAGACTTGCGTTGCTGCATAGTTTTCCCATCGCATCAGCCCATTCACTTCAGAATTGAAGGCTCGTAGGATCGCATTTCTCGTTTCCCTTCTTAGTAGAAAGTTGCCAGTAATGGTGAGCCATTGGCACCCGGATGCCCAGGAGTCGAACCTGCCAGAGTTCCTGGGAGGCTCAGACCTGACTGCTTTTCCCGGCTTTTCTCAGCATAAAGCAGTGCTGGCTGCAGGAAGTGCTGCTGATGCCGAATTCGTGCCCGCACGAGCCGCACTAGTAGCTAGCGGATCAGGCTCGGTTCACGTTGAGCAGTAGCCTTGCGACATTTGTCGGTATGAGTGCAGATGCTTGGGTCGACTTCCACTGGCACTGGGGCCCATGAGCCACTTTGGACGAACGATACACCTGCTAAACTTGTTCATATTCTCGCGTGCAGGTTCTGAACTCTTCATCAAAGCCGGACAGACGGAAGAGCAGAGAAGCTCAGAGTTCCAACAGTTCCCGCAGAAGCTCCAAGCAATAAAATCGCCCTAAGGCGCAGTCTTGATCTGCAGCAGGGCGACATTGCGGCCTTCGGCCTTGCCGTGGCCAACGGCCCACACCCCGTTTCATTGAATCTGCCTCCAAAAAAGACCTCGACCTTGTTGCGACTTTTGGGATGACTTGAGCCGCCCAGGCCTGGACATTCTGTTCGGCTGCCACTTCGAGTCGGAGGAGGCTAGTTTGTTGATTTCACGATCTCCTGCGGTGAGTACTCCTTGTGAGCAGAAGACAGCATGCCAGAAGAATGGCCTCTCCAAGACAAGTTCGAGAAGATGTGGGCTCATGCGCGCACACGGCCTACTTGCAGCTGTTGTACCATCGTTTTACAGGACGAGAAGAACGGCGACCTGCTTCGCCACCTTCCATGCGCAATCTAAATCAACACCGTCTGTGGCAAGCACCAGCAATGTAGGGAAGACTCTTTGCAAGCCAGCACAAATCGTGAAACCACCATCGAGCGCTCTGGCCTGATCTAATTTGTATAAAAAGGATCCACTCCCTCACCATACACTGCTTTCCTCAGCTTTGAGATGTGAGTTCGATGTGAAGGCGTAAGATTCTGAGATGCAGAGCACCTGAGCTGTTTTCCTGTAACTGCCTGCAATTCTCCAGGCGATCTGCAGAAGCTGCCCAATCTCAAGTAATGATGCGAAAGACACAAACACGTCATACAGTTATGTCGGAGTTTAGCGTGGCGGAAAGTTCTGGCAGGTCTGCCATGCAATATAGCATGCTCGATGACGGGCGAGAGCCTGCATGTCGCATGTCGGTGTGTTGGATGTACCACCACCCGCGCTCTCTGACACGTTCTGGCTGCAACGTTCTGGCTGCATGGCGGGCTCTAGATTGTACACTTCAAGCATTGCTTGAACTCAGATTCCTTTATCATGCTGGCTTCTGAAAGGGTCACGCGTATGCTGCACGCCTGCCCGTGTGTCATTGCACAAGTTTGCGTTGTCGTGATTGTAGTAAGAGCAAGGGCGGCGCACTGCTGCAGGAGGCAGTGGAAGAAGTGTTTCCAGCCAGACGACTACAGGAGGCCAGTGGTAGTGGATGGTAGTGGTGGGTTTGTTTTTGTGAGTTGCAGTGGGGCTTTGTCTGGGTGTCAGGAGAGCTCCAGCTTCTCGGCGCCGAGGGATGGAAGGCTGGTGCTCACCTTTGACAACTCCTATAGCTGGGTGCTGCGCTCGGCAGACTCGGCATGGAAGCGATAACAGCAAGAAGCAGCGAAGTGGCCCAGCGGAACGAGGTGAAGCCCAAGGATGTGCGCTTTGAGCTGTCCAAACTCCTGGCGGAGGCACAGTGTTGGATGCGTCTGTTTGTACGCTGGTGTGTGAACAGAGGTCTGCGACATGTGCGACATTCTATGGCAATGGTTGTCTGTCTGGTTGTTGGAAGTGTCAGAACTGCCAGACCTTCCCTACCGAGCTTCTGCAGTGCAGGATGATGAGGCTCCTGCTGCAGCGTCTGAAGGTCTCCAAGAGGCAACCACTGAAACGCCCTCCAGCATGGAGTCACCCAGCACACCATCGGAGATGGATGCGGCCGGCTGACGAGTTTACGTCCCGTCTTCAATGGCGTGGCAGCTGTTTTTCCTTCCTACGCTGCTGCGTTTCATCTCGTGGCGGTTATTCGAGTGGGATGCAATGGAGCCACGTTCAAGCGCCCGTTACCCCCAGGAAAGGCCTTGAACCGGTTTCGAGTCTGTTGCCACTGCGAAAACTCGCGGCGAAGAGATGCCCTGTACAGATTTTGAGGGCATCCGTGCGAATCCGTGATCCGGAAGCTTGAACGTGGTCAAAACCTCGGAGCTGCGAGCTTCTGCACAGGGCAGACGGGGCGAGGGTAGAGTGGACAGGCCGAGCTGCAGAGGAAGCGTGCGGAGTTGTGCCAGCCTCGGTTGCGGCGACGCAGAACTCGCTGTTGGCTGTCGCTGAGCACTTCGCTGGTTTGGCTGACAGGGACGGCATCGAGCAGCAAGCGGCACGCCTCGCAAAGGAGCGCCAGGAGCAGGTACACCTTCTCTGAAGCGTGCTTCTGGGAGGAAACCCTGGAAAAAAAATCCGACAAGTATTCCGACCTGCTGCCAAAGCGATTCATGCAAATGACAAATGCTGAGTGGACTTATTGCCTGAAGCCATGCCTGCCTTGAGCGAGTGTGTGAGTCGAAATGACAAATGCAGCTTCCATCACTGCATGCGTACGGGCGCACTCCATGCCAATGCAACCCTAAGCCCAGAGTATCAATCCATACCAGACTCAAGTTCTCTGTTTAAGAATTTGCCCCCGCTGGAGGAAGAGCAGGCATTGCTGCAGGCATCTCGACACGAGGAGGACACCGGCTCGGCATGAGAAGCACATGACACAAACTATATAGAGAACTGGATGAGTACTGGATGCAAAGCAGTTGCCGCTAGCCTGTGCGCAAATGGCAATGACGAGCCGTGAGGAGTCGAGGAAGAGACAGGAGGACCTCGATCGGCGCAAGGCAGAGCTCCAGCAGCTCGAGGCCAGCTTTGCCCAGCTTGCAGAGCCGAGAAGGCGCCGAGTCCCAAGCAGGCTGAGCAGGAAGAAGCTGCTAGCCGGCTCCCCAATTTGCCAGTACAGCTAAGTGTTGGTCGGCCACAGACATACAACAAGACCATTTGGATTCTTGTGACAGGACTGCGTTTGGAAGAGGCCTGGCTGAATTCACGGATCTTCCGCCCAACACTCTTTCCGGATCTTGGTGTTGTGCGCACCTACTCTAAAAAGCCTGGGAGCAGGCAGATATAGCTGGCCGAAGGCATATTGCCATGGCCATGGCTTTACTAGTCATGGCAGGAGAAACAGCGAGAGGAAGAGCTGAAGATGGCACAGCAGGCAGGTCTGACACCTTTTGGAATCCGGGCCCACTAAGAAACTCGTGCTGCCACTGCCGGCAATGAGGCCTTGCAGGCTGAGCGCAAGCTGCTCAGCACAGCTCAGCCAGCTTCAGCTTTCTGCGCTGCGCGCATGCTTCGCAAGCCGAATCAAGGTGAGGCCTTGCAGCGACAACGCCCGCGTCTAAGACGTGACTGATAATGACGAGTCGCTTCCAACAGCCGACGACGACCAGAAGACAAGAAGCTCACCCCGCGCATTTACACGCAGCAGTGAGATACAGGGCTTTGGAGCGCACTGAGCGTACTGAGCTACCCTGCCCAGGCCAGGAACAGCACGAAGCTGAAGAGAAAGCGGCGAGCGATCGCCGCACGCGTGTCAGATTCTCAGTATTTCAAGCAATTACATAGTACCGTGGCTTAGTAAGGATGACCCAGCATCAGTTCGCTAAGCTTCTATGTCTTGTGTCATCAATGTTCGCCAAGGAGGAGGAACTCGCCGATCAGCAGGCGAGCCCGGATAGTCTGGGCTCTGCCGAGTTTGCCAGTTTGACGAATTGGTTCTTTCCTCACAGCGGTTCTGGCTTTCAGTTCTTCGTGCTCACTAAGTGATTGTGGTCGAGTGTCGGTCCTGGCGGAGTCGCTGCAGGCCCGTTGCAAAAAGTTGTCGCGAGCATACAATATGGAAATGGTGGCCTTCTCACTTCTCCACATGTTGAAGTGACCAAGCCTCGCAAAGAACAAGCATGCGTAGGAGGGAAAACAAGCATGTGTACTGCACTGCAAGATTTCCCGTCCCACGCGTACCCGAGCATATGCATCAAAAACATGAAGGCCGCTCTTTGGCTGATGGATGTCGTGTGAAGTTTTGCAATTTTCAGATGTCTTCTTTACATAGTACATTTGTACATATCAAATTTACTACGTAATTCAATGCAACACAAACATCGGGCCAAGCCCGGCTAAGACAAAAGGGCGGTGCCAACATGGGCCCCACGATCGCCAGGAGCAACTCCCACGGACGACCCAACATGCTTACATGTTGGGGGTATATTATATATATATCATATATACTATGTATGATCGCTCCAAGCTAAAGCAGCTATATAGCACTACATCGCTTAGCTTGTTGTTGATCACCCCATGACAAAATTTGACAGGAACGTGTTTTGACATATCGCAACTGTAGGAAATGTTCATAGTCAACAACGGCGAGGACTGCGAGATGATCTTTAAACGCAAAAAGAATTATCCGAACAAGAGCGCCGAATAGCTATCATTGGCTATGTAAGATGCAAATGCTAGCAGCCTCTTAAGCGGCGACTCGTCGCACATATTTGCGTTAATATGCCGGGAGGGCATGACGCCATGACTAAATGCCATCTTCGACATGTCGCGCAAGCTCGCAGCCAAGATGCGATGCAAAAGGAGCACTGCAAAACGGGCAAGGGCAGGTCGAAACACTGTTCCCCCCCCGCCCCCACACCTCCGGCCCGAAGGCCACAACGAGACCAAGCCATTTTACAATTCACACATGCAGGATCATGGTCATGTTATGGACGGCGAAAAGATTTGCATGAGGCTGTTGGTTCTGAAATCTGGAAGATCTACAACACACATTCTCATTTTAGTTTTAGTAGTCGTCGTTAGTGGTAGTGTTAGTGATAATGGTAGTGTTAGTGATAATGGTAGTGATATTGGTGGTGGTTATAGCAGGAGCGGTAGGAAGCAGGAGAGGAGGAGTTGCAGTTGTCGTAGTTGTTGTAGTAGCAGTGGTAGTGGTACTCGTGGTGGTGGTGGTGGTGATGGTGGTAGCAGTAGCAGCAGTAGCTAGTCGCCGTGGCGGTGGTGGTAGTAGTAGTCGTGGTAGTAGTAGTAGTAGTAGTAGTAGTAGTAGTAGTAGTGGTAGTAGTCCTCGTCGTCGTGGTGGTAGTGATGGTGGTGGTGGTGGTGGTCGTGGTTGTGGTGTTGCTGGTGGTGGTAGTAGCGGTGGTGGTAGCTAGCAGTAGTAGCAGTAGTAGCAGCCGCTGCTCCTCCTGCTGCTGCTGCTGCTGGGGCTTTGGCTGGGGGTGGGGCTGGGGCTGGGGCTGGGGCTGGGGTTGGTTGTGGTGCTGGTGGTGGTGCTGGAGCTGGAACTGGGGCTGCCAAAACTGGGGCTGGGGCTGGTGGTGGTGGTGTTCTTGTTGCCGTTCCCGTTCCCGTTCCTGTTCCTGTTGCTGCTGCTGCTGCTATCTGGTGCTGGTGCTGCTGCTGTTGCTGTTGCTGCTGCTGCTGCTGCTGGGCAATTCTGTCGACGTTCTTGCGGTTTATACTGGATCCAGGGCAGTCGGTGCTTGTTTTGAACCCCCTCGATGCAGGCTGTTTGATAGGCCGATAGGCTTTCGAGCCGAGGTGCTGTAGTCACTATTCTTGTGGCTGCACCAGGCACACCTTGAAGCACAGCGGAAGGAGGTCGAGAGTTGTCGGCAGCGTGGCGAGGCTAGCGTGGCTTTGTGTATGCTGAACATGGGGGACACGCATGGCTCGAGTTTCTGTGCAGCCAGGCCGAACGAGATGTGCAGCTTCAGGCTCTACAGCAACACGAAGCAGAGTTGAAAAAGCAACCAGGCTGCAAAGGTCCAACCGGCGCAAGTGATGGGACGTGACGGGACGAACAGACCTCGCAAGTACTGAGGAGCCAATCTCCCCATAACCTCAGGAGCAGGGCAAGTTCCTATGTTGATTTCATCACAGTTGAAGTCTCATCATTCACACTCTTATTGGCCCCTTGAGCTCAGGCACCGTGAGGAGCTCTGCTGGGGCCAGCCTCGACTTATGTTTTGGCATTGGTGTACTTTTCGTACGGCTGCTCGTGGCCAAGGCGTTCTCGATGCTGCTGCTGTTAGCTTGAACCCCACGACCCGCCGGGAAGTCCAATCACCTCCAGCTTTCCACCGGTCCGAGTCTCCGACACGAAATGATTTCCTTCAAACATTTGCCTTGGAATGGTTCAGTCTAGACTCTATACGAAAGCAAGGTACAGGAGAGACAGGGACATGGCATGGGCGGGGGATGCTCAGGCTGTAGGTATTGCAGGCCGTAAACCAACAGATGGAGGGCCGCTGCTCCTTCGCTGCGAGGAGCTGGAGCAGCAACGCAGCGAGGAGGAGGCGGCATGACAACTGAGTAGTGACAAGCCATTGACAGCTACAGCGATAGGGATCAGCAGGATGGAGAAGCTGCGCTGCAATCTACCATAATCTACCGCATGCTTGCATCTGTTGAATTGAGCAAAGGAGCTGCGAAAGGCGCAGGCGGAAACGTCGGCCTCAGCATGTGTTGCGCGTGCATCATAACCCGGTCGCTTTGTAGCCTACTCCGCGCCTACTGGCTGGGTCACAGTGCCAGGTTTCAGCTGTTGGACCAGGACAGAACAGCCTGTCAAAGCTGTCAAGACTCTTTTGTCACTGTCAGCATATGCTGCTCACGATGCCGAGTCCAGTGACATGCCTGCTGGTCGGGCATTTGTCGATAGATTTGGCTGATAGGAGCTCCAAGACCGTGCTCTGCAAATCTCAAGTTCAGAAGAGGCTGCAGCCACAACACGGATGCCTCCCAGTCACACTTCGAACTGGTTGCGAGGCTTTGGCCTCCGAGAGGCAGCAGATCCTTCGCTCACGTGGCCAGCTGGCAATGGCTCGGCTCCTATGCTTGCCTTCGTCGTCGTGTGCTTGCCAAGGTGCATTGAAACATGATGTCATGCTAAACATGCACGTGATTTTGCGTCGGCCAATCAGCTCTGAGCGAAGAGGGTAGGGCTTTCCGGCCATGTCGATGTCACGAGGGCTGCGTTTGAGACGTGGTGCCTCAGGAACAGCTGTAGGAGGCTTCGTGGCCCTGTGCGGCGTGCTCTCCCTACTTGGTCCTACTCGGCCCGGCTTCGTGTCATCCGGCCATGCAGAAGCGCCCATCACCAGAACGTCGCTGCAGACCTCACCCAGGCCTGCACACGCCCCTGCTGGGCCGCACGTCAAGGGACCCACAGTCGGCAGCATCAGTGCTCTGGCAATGACCGGCGTGGCCCTGACATTGCTGGGGGCTCCCCGAAGGTCACGGCCATTACTGTCGCAAGAGCAAAGCTCTGCCGTGATCATGCACGCTCGATCGGCAAGGCCGACAACCCCAGCAGGCTCACCGAAGAACAAGCGAAGGATCCGAGCGGGTCGGATGCGACCGATTTTCAGGGGCCGCCAGCTTGCGGTACGAGTCAACCCGAAGACTAACAAGCCTGTTCGCTACAAGATGCACGTGATGCCTGGAGACACCGTGCAAGTCATGAAGGGTAAGGATCAAGGGAAGGTCACGGAAGTGCTCCGGATCTACCCGAAATGGAACAAGATCCTCTGCCTGGGCGTCAACTACTGCATCAAACATGTGCGGCCTCAGCGTGAAGACGAAGTCGGGCAACGCGTGCAGGTCGAGGCTCCAATGCATTCCTCGTGGGTCATGCACTACGATGAGGAGGAAGAGGTTGCTGGTCTCTTGGGCGTTCGCTTCAACAAGAAGGCCTTGAAAAATGGCTCCGAAATTGTGAAGAAAGTTCGGTACAACAAGTCAACAGGCAATGAGATTCCAGTGAGGGCTCCTTCCAAGTGGATTCCCGTCCTGGATCGTGTAGAGGATGAGGACTGAGCAGACGCTGAGCAGCGAAGCTTCGCCGCATCAGACTCTGCAATTCTGCAGCTTGTTGACATCGAGGCCACACGAGGAAAAAGTGCCACCGTTACTGGCATGCAAATTCGAGGGAACGTGTCGCAACAACCGCCAGCCGCTGCACAGGTCCAAGCACACGTTGTTTGCCTACTTGGAAAGGCCGGTACCGTTCTTCGTTGGCCTAATGCTGTCGAGCAAGTTCACAGGTGGCGGGCGATGGCAGCTCCGAAAAGGCAATGCACCTCGATGCCTCCGATGAACCGGAGGTGGAGCACTAATTTTGCTTCAGGGGCTTGTTGCGACGTCATGTGTGCATGGTAAGCTGTCCAGCCAGTCGAACACACTCCTCTGCAGCGATTCATGAAACCCAAGCACAAGTTTCTTCATGGTATCTTGGTCGAGCAGTTCTAAGTGCGAGGGAACCGGAGCTCTTTCTGCCCAAGGCCGAACTAGATGTTTCAGGGGACACCAACGAAGATGGTGATGAGGATATGTGGAACATGGCCGCAGCCTTGGACGACCGACAATGGGGCTTTCAGATGTTGATAACAGGCTACATCGGGCTACCATTTCCACCACTACTGCACCAGCTGCCGCCTCTGCTGTTGCTCCTGCTACTGCGACGATGAGTGCAATAACTGCTGGAGAAACTGCAACAGGAACAACAGCAACGATGACAGCACCTGCAACAGGAGGGACGAGGACGACGACGACGGTGGCATACTACAAAGACCGCAGCTGCTGCTGCTATTGCTGCCACTGCTGCTACTGCTGCTGCTGTTGCTACTGCTCCTACTGCTACTACTACGGTCGCTGCCGCTGCCGCTGACTGCTGCTGCTACCACTGCCGCAGCAGCTGCTGGTGCTGCCGCCAATTTCAGAATGTTTTCTGATGCGACTAATATTTACTGCTATTACCGCTGCCATTACGACGACGACAACGACCACATCAACTTCACATCAACCATGATGTGAACAACCACCACCGATCACGATGAAGTGCAGCATCCACACGCTGTGCACGGCATCGTCTCGGTGACTGAGACAGGACTGGTCTGCTGTGGCCGCAAAGCGATCTGAGAAGTCCGAGGCATAGCTCCGGCAACAAAGCTGCCCTGTCTGTTTGTTCACATATACATATTATATGCATATATCTAGTTTATATTGATTAAGTCAGAAATAAGCTCTATTTCAATTATACATAGCAGCTCTGTCTGTTTGTCTGCCTGCTTGCCTGTCTATCGGTCTGCGCGTGAGTGTGCAGGGCCCCCTAGTCAGCCTAGTCATGTATATCGTATATCTTCGTCAATGGTCGCAAGTCTTTATATGTGCAGATGTGCTTAATGTCGATCTACACCTACACGCACAAACATAAACACACACACACATGCATGTGCGTGTAGTATATATATATATATATACACATACACATGTGTACATATGTACATATATTATATACTGCATGCCTATATTATGTATGAGATGTGTTTTTGCTTGTATGATGCATGCATAGATGTAAGAATGATGTATGTATTTATGTATGTATCCTACCTGTGTGAAATGGAACTTTGCCTGGAATCAGTGAAGTTCACGCATGGCCGCAGGGCGATGGATTGGTTGCCCAGGACTGGGGCGCTGTATGGGGTCGCAGGATCCGTTGAGACCCTCAGGTTGTAGTCGAAGGTTTCGCGCTGGCCCAGGAGCTCTCAGCAAACTAGGCCGTCCAATGAGCCAATTTGATGCATGCTGGGTTTGTCTGCAGTATCTCCAGTATTCGGCAGCTGCGCAAGTTGGGCGAGTACATGTGACTGCATGCGTTGTGCATTGGAGAGCTGCGATTTCTACTTTGGGGCATGGCTCTATGCCATGTTGGTGCTCAAATCAAGAGCTAGTGGGCCCTGCAAAACTGCAGTTGGGCTTTTTAGATCATTCGACTCGTCGCGTGCTTTTAAGAATGAGAGCTAGGGCGCTCTGTGGCAGCTAGAAAATCAGCCCCGGCAGCCCCGCCTAATGCTGCTATCGGAGCTTCCTCCGCTCACCCGGGATCCGTGGCTTTGAGCAATAGTGGCTCTTGCTGTTTCCGATTTGGACAGACTAGCGAAGGCGCGAGACCAGGGCTGGAGACGTCGCAAGTCCGACACAGAGCTCGGGGTTGCCAGGGTTGTCCGTCCGAGCTGTCAGAATGTCACGTCAAAGTCGCACCTTCTTCCCAACAGTTGTAGGTCGAAGCGGGCACAACCTTGTCAAAGACTGGCTCGACCATGCAGCAGTGCGGCTGCTTACTCGTTGCCCCCGACTTCATGGATGCGGGCCTCCGACAAAAGGTCTCGTTAGGCCGACAGCTTGAGACATTTTTAGACTTGATGCAGCGTTGCTACCAGTTGCTGAGCATTGGCACTCGGCTTCGGAACATCGCATCGGCCCGAGAACTACTAAGATGCCATGTACAAGATGTAAACCTCAGCCCACTCTTAGCATGAGGGCGGCTTCACTCCTTTTCCACTTCCTACTTTGTCTTCCCGGCTGTTGGGCCGAGGTTGGCTGGCCGCTTGGCTGGCCGACCTCTCTGGAATTTATCTCCCGTCCTGATGCCGATTTTCTAGCATTCGTGAGCCCTCTTGCCAGCATGACGACCCTGACATATTCAGCGACTTCGGGCTCCTACTACAAGCCGTCGGCACAGAACAAGTCCGTGGAAGGATGGGTGCGCATGTGGCCGGAGGCTACCCCGGAAGAAGGGATGAGGGCTTTGACCTTCGTCCAGCTGAGCTCAGGACGTGGCGTCGTCGCATTTCGTGGCACGGACTTGGGAAAGGGACGAAGTGCTCAAGCAGATTCCTGCGCAAATGCCGAGTTAGCAGGGAATCCGCTCCCCACGTATTGTGATCAATTCACAGCCTTCCAGCTCGACTATCTGTCTCGTGCTCTCGAGTTGGCCCAGAAAGCTGCGCAAGTGCACCCAACGGTGGAGTGGCTGTACACTGGCCATTCCCTCGGTGCAGAGTTGGCAAGTGTGGTTGGCGCTGTGAGGGGCGCACCTGTGCTTTCCTTTGCTGCTCCGCCAATCCTGCCTGTGCTCAAGAAGCGCACTTCGGTTGACCCGAAGCAGCTGCCTTATTGGAAGTTTGTATCTCTTTACAACGAGTTCGACCCGCTCCGGTTCCTCGCTTTCGGAGAGCTTCCGGGAGCAAACTGTAGCTGGCTCAACCAGCCGAAAGCGGCGGGGTGTGATGCGTGCGAGTTGCACGGCCCAGTCCATCTTCGCACAGTCGCCTGCCAATCGTGTTTCTCTAAGACGCACCTGTTCAGTGCCTACCTTGCTCTGCTTAAGTCAGGGAGCCGCCCTACATGCAAGGAGCCGGAAGATCCTGATGCCCAAGCCATCCTTGTTTGAGCCCGCTTTGGGGCCTCATGTCTCACGCGCATTCCCATGAACAGCGACGGTGGAATGCTCCAAAAAGGGCGACACATGTCTGCCAGGCTGCAGACTGCCATTGATCGTAGTGTCAGAACTGGTTTTGCAGATGGCAGCTGCGGCTGCAGAACCAGCAAGAAAACGCAACATTGCTGGTGCCTGAGCTCGATATCCTTGCTTAAGGCTGTTGAGTTGCGGACGATTGTGGCTCGAGAAACGAGTGCAGCTGACAACACAGCTCACTGCAAAAGAGCCAGCAGGCAAAGATTCACAACATTTCACAACAAAGCGACTTGCTGGGCACACAGCATGAGCGTATCAATATCCGCTGCAGTCTTGGTATAGTTTTGGGTGTTCAAAGTCACTCGAAGTGGTTTACTAACTCAACTTTTCATGTCGAGTTTTTCCCACCTTCGTTTTCAGAGCAGACGACCATGTGCCCCTAGAGCAGATACCAGCAAATGAAGTGGTATCACGAGGCACCAACCAGTGACATTGCAGGTACTGGGCTTCGTCTGCAAGAACCTCCAAGCCACAGATTTGCTGAACCTTGCGCTGGCATCCACTGCAAGTCGTCGCCTTCACTCGCAAGGTGCCCCACCACCATGGTTCTAGTCGTGGAAAGAACCAGTGAAGCAGCTGCATCCGTATGTGTATCTGCTAGTCTCTGTCACTCGCAGCATCTCGCAGCCCCGGTCCAAGCGCAGCAAAACACGCCGCACATCCTCCGTGTCCTCAGTTGTTGCGGAAATGCCTTGTGCCCGCGACGCTTGGATGCAAGAAGGGAGCGCGACAATGACGTGCACCGATACGTCACTCGCAGAAGGATGCCCCGGTGATCGCAGCTTTGGGTGCAGCTGCCGCCATTGGCCTGGGCAGCGAGGCGTTCGTGGCCTCCAAGCCGGTCCAGGTGCACAACCATCGTTCTGGCTCTTGAATAATATTGAATGTCTCAGCCACACCTGACTGAAGGCAATGTTGCACCAGAAGTCATTGCTCATTGCTGTCAAAGGCGGAAAGCTCACCAGCCTTGAGGGGTGCCGGAGCTCCAGCCACAGCGTCTACATCGTCTACCTGGGGAGGTTCAAGCAGGACAGGTACAGTCACGCCGCTGGCTGCAGTTGTTTCTTGTCTGACAACGAGAGTAGTCGAGGACCCTGGCCGCTGGGGCAGTGGCTACTGCTGCAGTGGTAGGGCGTGGAGCGCTGCTGCGTCGTCGAGCCACAGCTGTGGCTTGGCCATATGTTATATGCTCATTTGCGAAGATTCGCTTTCTTGCGGGCATGGGACTCCGTAAGGTGAAGAAAAAAGGTGTGCGAGTGGTTGAGGGCAAGGACATGGATGGGAGTCGCATTTTAGCAGCTTTCAGGTTAGCTTTGAGGTGGTGCGGTAGCCATACGACATAGGACTGAAGACATGCATCTGGCTGCGAGTTTGGGCACTAGTCTCGGTGTCCAGCTTCGTGAGGAGATCCCCTGGAACCTCTTCAGCCCCAAGGCACCATACGAGGGCAGCTGCGTGTCCAAGGAGACCATCACCAGCAAAACCCCTCTGGTGAACTGGGAGACGTGCCATGTGATCATGGACCACGGAGGCAAGGTGCCGTACATCGAGGGCCAGTCCATCGGCGTGATTGCGCCGGGCCCGGACAAGAAGGGCGAGAC